>OY482674.1:36052673-36630173 GCA_960531455.1 Urophora cardui | reverse complement strand
TCGAGATTTTTACAGAATAAAAACTTTGAGAGCTTGCCATGAAAAACCAAGTAGAAAATTTTTATTTATTCTTACGGTTTTATATAAAGCGTACCCTGACTTTGATATTGTCGAGTTTTGGTGTTGATCGTTCCATCCAAACAGAAGCTACAAGTGAAAATATACTTAGCATACAATCGAAGTTTCATATCGAGTTTAAACTTTGAGATCTTCTCCTGCAAAACACAGTTTTCAGACTTAGTACAGTTTTGTTTGGAAGCGTCGATATGAATCTATGTACATGGGTATGTATGTATGTATGTGTGCACCTGCATCTCGTGTCACAGCATAGCACGCTTTTTGTTGTCGCGTCTATTGTTGTTCATTGTTGTTAGTTCAAGTTCAAGTGATGCCGCTCGGCATGAGCTTGTTTACCTAATTTTTTACTTAATGTTTATAATTTGGTTTTGATTTTAATTTTTTTTCTGTTTTCTTTATAATTTTCCTTCGAGTATTTTCTTTTGTTTCTTTCTTGATTTTGTTTTTTTAATTATCATTTACAACTTTTTTTCCATTACTTCCCTTTCGATTGATAAAAGCTTTGTTCGCGTGTTTTTTTCCAAAAGAATTTAGGTACTCAGCAGCGTAAGGGTAAAATGTCACCTCTCTCTCTCTAACAAGAGGAAAATATCACAAAAGGTTAGGTTAGGTTAAGTTAGGTTAGGTTAGGTTATGTTTGAGTGACTGCCAACATAGCGGCACACTTAGGCCAGTGTGAAGGCCCATTGTGATACCACGAGAAAACAAATTACCCCTCCTATTTGAACCAGTTTTCACCAGGCTCTTCACGACGACGTCCGTGACCTTACATAAGCTACCAAGAAAGCGCCATCTGGGGCCGTTAAGCTCCGAACAGTGGCAAATGAGATGTTCGTTGGTGTCCTCTTCCTCATCATCTTTGCAGTTTCCGCAGCATCTGCTGTAGGGTGTATCTAGCCTCGCTGCATGTTTTCCAATGAATCAGTATGCTGTAAATACACCCACCAGTTTCGAGATTTCCTCTCTACTTAGAGTACATATTTTACGAGATCTCGTGTGATCGCATTTTGTCCAGGTTTCTCTTGATGTTCGACATATCAACTGGGTTAGATAGATGATAGATAAATACTCGGAGCATATATTTCACTGCGATCTTAGGGTCCCTTGTGCGCTCCACCTCATCACATCACCTCGCCAAGTCCAGACCTCAAGAATTGAGATAGATCTTAGGTGTGGTATGTGGTTGCTCTCCGGCTGATATGAGCCGAGTGTTCTCTGCCTCCTTCTATATATTGCGGTGCATTCGAGGAGTATGTGCTCCGCAGTCTCATCTTCTATGCCGCAAAATCGGCATTTACTACTAGATTAAATGCCAAGTTTGTGCATATGGCTTTTGAGTCTGCAGTGACCTCTAAAAATACCGATCACTCTACTCAACTTGCTCTTCGGTAGCTCCATTATCGCCTGAATCAATTTTTGTTAAAGCCCCCGAATAGAAGCTTTGCCTGTCGCATACTGTATGTGGTCCTATACTCAGAAAGGGCTCTAGTCCAATTGGCTTCTCCGCTGCTGCCTCTCTGGCGGGGCCATCCGCTATCGCATTTCCTGTTAGTCATCTATGTCCAGGAACCAATGCCAGAAGTACTGAGTTCCTAGCGTCAAGGTCGTTTAGATTATTTATGCACTCCAAAACCAGCTCAAAGTTAATCTCACACGAAGCCAGTGCCGCTTAAGAGTTCCGATTATAGCTTAGACTTCAGCCTGTTAAGCGCTGCAGTGATTCTGGTAGCCTAAAAGCTAGCTGTAGTTTCAAATCACAAACCTAAAAGCAAACTCCTATTATTGCCATGCTATTTTTTAATGCGATTCGACCACGAATTACTACAGTAAAATTGGTATCGAAGATGTTTTAGTAATAACCTTAATTCAGACATCGGGATAGTTGAGTTAATAAAAATTCATTCATTACACCAGTTAGCCTAAAGGAGTTGGTGGTAAAAGGAAAGTCATAGTGTAAACTATTTTAGTTATTGAATTCTCCAATTGGCTGAAGCTATCATCAAATACATATGTAGAAACAATTGACCGATGAAAAAATTCAATAAAGACAAGCACTAACATTTTTCGAAGTGCAGCGCTCTTGTAAAACCAAAAGTCGTCTTCTTCTCTTCTTCTTCTTCTTCCCCACCATTCCGCCAAGCCAACCAGCCTTCTAACCGCCTAAGAAACCGACAATTTCATTGACTGGCATTATTAACGCACTAAAAGTGGTAATCAACATTGTTGTGGCAATTGTAGATACATCATAAAATAATTTGCACAATTTTTTCGCATCGACGCCTCAAACCGCACAAACAGATACATACATAGATAACTAAAAAGACAACAACTGACCATAACAAGCAAAAGGAGACCGACCAAGCGACACAATGCGCAAAGCAGAGCAGAGCCGAGTTGAGCTGAGCTAAGCTTAGCTCTGATTGCGCGCGCGCCACATCGAACACGAGAAAAAGAAATTTGATATCACAAGCGGCTCAATTTGGTAGCAGAGCTGCTAAGTATTGACTACGAGTGGTGGAAATGTCACTGTGGCACGAGCCCTGTTAGCTTAGCTGGACATGTGTGAATACAAAAAGTAAAAAAAACGAATTTTAAAACATTAATTAATCGTACATATGAATATCTCGAATATCTAATTATTTTCCTCTTTTAAAGACATACTAATGAGTAATGGTACTTAATTATCCAAGTGGCGCCTACTATTACTAAGCGTATACACAATTTAACAGCTCCGGCTACTTGCTGCTACTGTTCAATTGAGAAGTTGTTAAGTGCAGATCAATGACTGGCAATGGCAATAACTGGGCTGAACTAATAGACCGACTAGGCAAGTGGACAAACAAGTGAATAGAAAGACGAGCAAAACAAATAGAAAGACGAGCAAAACAAATAGACAGACAAATAGGCGAGCCAATGTGGCAGGTGAGGCAATGAGGCGGATAACCATTAAAGGTACCCATTGAGAACGGTTAGTATAGGCTTTGATGGCAGGTTAATGGTTTCAGCTGGCTTGAGGCTTCTGGCATTGATGTTGATGTTAGCTTGTTGGTGTTGCAGCTGCAGCCAGCGGGAGTTGCTGCGGTGAGGTGGTAGCAGAAACATTTGTTAACACTTTAACAAGTTATGATTATACCGCATCAAGTGTCTTATTATTTGTTGCATAGTAAGTAGGTAGGCGAACACGTTTAAAGAGCCCCAACAGCGCCGGCCAACAACACTCAACAGGCGACAACTACAAAAAAAAACCACGTGTAGCACAGTACACGTGATAGAAGTTAACTTCTTACATTACCTTAATAAAAACCACTCTCAATTCTGTGTTGTGAGAATAACAACGAATCAATCAATGAAAATTATGGTCTATTTAAAATAGGCCAATGGTCTAATTTAGAATAATACTGAGAAGAGCTCTCTGTTTCAGCCCTGGTCAACACCTTTCATTCGATACCAGTATTGCTCAGCAGTATTTCGGGGTTATCCGGATCCAGGTTTTGACCCATACGTGGAGACCCGATCTAGAAATCATTTGATCTCATTTGATACCAATATTGCTAGGAAATGTTCCGGGGTCATCCGGTTCCACAATTTGACCCATATCTGGGGACTCCACCTGGCAATCATAATCAATAAATCTCTGTGTAAAAGCCCTGCTCACAGCTTTCGTTTGATGTGAGGGATGGGAAATAAGAGTTATTTTTGAAATCTCAACTCAAAAAGTCAATAGGAAAGAGTTAATATTTTTTAAGATTTATATACACCAATGTGATGATCGTTGGCCACAGATAGTCAATCCGATATGATTTGATCGAAAAAGTCAAAAAGAAACTGTATAAAATTTAACTTTAAAAGTCAAAATGGCGTAGACCAATGATTATTGGTATATGGGTCATATGTGGTCTATGGGTTAATGCGAAAACCAATACGGAAGCGAATACCGAATACGAATACCGAATATTACTATGAATTTGAAAAGTGGATCAAGGTGATGCGAATATCAGGTCGTCACACAAGTAACATCTGACATGACATCAAATCATGACATCACATCATGACATCGCATCATGACATCATATCATGACAATTATTCGAATAATTGCTTTCCTTCGACTACTCGATTTATGTAGAAAATCGAATTTCAAAAATCGAATATTCAGTAAAAATTTTTTACAGATAATTTTAAAATATAAAGTGCTTATTGTGTGTATACAAGAAAGAAGCTGGGTGGGGGTTTTTTTGAAAAAATCTGCGACAGAAAAGTGTGTAACTTGCTCCAATGAAAAAAAATATTTCCGCGGTATTTTGCGGGATCAAAAAAAAAATGTGTCCCGTAACCCTATCAACATACGGAAGAGTAAAATAAAGTAGTTACAATGAAAAAAAATTTTCCGCGGTATTTCGGTAATTTTTTCCTCCTTCACCTTCACCTTCACATTCATCATCATCTTTATTTTCATCTTCCTCATCAACATCTTCTTCCCTTTTCTTCCAAAGGAGTCTAAGGGGTGGTGAAAAGCGGCCAAAAACGTCGCCCTTACAATAGTCAGCCTAGTGCAGAAAGAACAAATACCCTAGCGTAACGGAGTAACGACCGGAAAAGGGCGGGGAGTGCTTTGATTTGCTCCAACAACAACAAAAAATGTCCAAGAAATCACTTAAAATGTTGATGAAATGGGTTCATATTTATTTATGAATGTAATAAAATCGAAAGTACAATATTCGATAAATCGGAACGGAACGATTAACCGAATAATATAAAGTGAGCAGTTAATCGATTAGTCGGCAGCTTTCGACTACTCGAAAATTGCTAACCGAATAATTCGGTTAATCGATTAGTCGATTTCCCCGAGCCCCAGTGGGGCACATGAGTTAATTATATACTCAACGGACAAAAAAAAGGAAACTATCTTTGACGTCATGAATGATATTTTTTCTATGTAACTTTCTACAACAAACTCAATATGCTAATATTTTTAAAATGACGTGTTGTGAAACCCGCGGGTAACCTCTAGTTGGTGATAAATTAAGAGACCAAACTAGTGGAATGGAATTGTGGTAGGCCTGGAGAAATATGTCTTTCCCGAGCACTTATTCATATTTGCCTATTGTACTTAAGGCCTTAGAAAATATCAGGAAGTAGGGAAAAGGTGGGATAGTCGAATCAAAGTTGCTCTTTTTTTATAAATCTGAGAAGCTTTTCTGACACCAGAATGCGCAATCTTAGTCTATCGACAGCCATATAAGTGCAGAGAAAATGTGCTGTCCCCATGCATTTTGTCCAGTAATCAATCCCACAAGGTCCCGAAACTCCCTCCTTCTCTACTTGATGAGGAAGTTTGCTATCTCTCTATGAGGCTTTTTCAGAAAGCACTTTGTAATTTTACAGGAATCTTCAGAGTTCCAGCGTCTACCGTGGGTTTCCCCCATGCAGTCCCTGATGTACTTCACAGTGTCCGCAATGCTTGGTACTATGATTGGATGTGGTTTCAATTTTGCCAATTCATCGATCGGTTCGTTACCTTGAGGAGCTTTCAGCTTTAATAAAATGGCGAAAGTCTGGCAGCCACGGGCTTTGGCTTTGTTATTATCTCACGACGATATCGTTCCTAGTCATCTACTGCATATTACTACTTAGTGATTTACTAGTACGGATCAATGACAAGAAAATTTATTTGGTTTGGCACATTTCAAAAATTACATTTGCATATGTTTTATTAAATTACCTTATATAAAGAAAGCTTGTTAAGATCAATTAATTAATCTTCCTTTATCCTGTTCTTTTCTTATCTCTCTTTTCATAATTGTGATTGGTCACAAACACACACAGTGCACGTTTTTAGTCCTCGCTTGGATTACAGCAATGAATGGCGCCCTGTGGGTCGTGGTGATCCACTTAAAAATGATCCAACATTCGATTACAGTCCACCAACGCTGGAGCATGTACGCTATTGGGCCGAAACGACGAAGGACGCTAGTAAAGAGGAGAGCGGCGGAAGTGGTTCCAACCCGGAATCAAATAGCATAAACTATTCAAAACCAAGCAAACCAGAACATACAATATTGGCCAAGCCATATGCACCAAATCAGTATCATTATCAGCAACAGCATCAGCATCAACACTCTCATTATCCACATTCAAAGTCTCACAACCAACCACATCCACCACCCTATTTGATGAAAAATGCGAAAGGTGAGATACCCTTACTGCAACCAAAGTATACATCTGTTCGACGCAGTTATTATGCACAGCCGCCCACACGCCTCATGCCGCCACCCATGCAATCAAACTCACCGCCCATTAACACTTTCAATGTACCAATGAAACCTTCGCCAGCCGCCAATATCGAATACCGTCACCACAGCATGTCTGCGCCGGCCAGTATGGCTTTGCAGTCGGTGTCAGTGGGTTCGCATATGAAAGCGGCACAGCACTATTCCGGCATGTCCACACCTTCATCTTCGCATTCGTCTGCTTCGTCACCCTCCATGTCTTGGCTGTATAACTCACCATCAGCTATGCAACATCATCACCATCACTATGCTATGTCTAGTAGTAGTGTTTCTCCAGTTTCCGAAACAACGATGCCACAGACATCCCGTCAACCATTATCTCATGTCTACGATTCATATCCACAGGATACCCAACACTACGTGAGCTACATGCGTCCAAGTGCGCATATTTCGCAGGAACACTCTTACTCGCCGAATTCGCTGCGTCAGAGTGTTGGCAGTAACAAGTATGCGGGGGGCGCGGCACGTAAGCCATGGTTGCATGAGCTGTTACAAAAAGAAGTTGTAAAAACGTCAGTGAAACCCAGTCACATGATGACGACGATGCACTCGGCGCAAACGCACCCGTCATCAGCACACGCCTCCTTTACGCAATCCTCGCCAACGCACACATCATCATCACACTCTTCGCCAATGCACTCATCAGCAACGCACTCATCATCATTGCACGCATCATCATCGCACTCGTCTTCTCATTTGACCTCGCCGCCATCTTCCAAGTTCATTTATGAGATAACAAAACCCTTATATGAGCGGCCTCCATCTACCAAAGCCATAAGTGGCAGTTTCACACCAGTTACACCCATCGCATTTGTATCGGGACCACCAACCATCGCTCCCATGACATCGAGCACCACGACAAAGACTACAATTTATGGTCCACAAACTCCATTTGTTCCGACGAACGCTATGAGCCCGACTCCATTTCTTCCGATGAACGTTATGAGCCCGACAATCGCCACGAGTAAAACGAATGCGCCTCGTACGACAATAACAACTACAAAGCAAGTCACTTACACTACAGCTCCTCCAACAACGGCGATGACAACCAGAAAAACAACAACAACAACACCGCGTACTACTATGTTTACAACAACATCGCGTTTGCTAATACCAACCACAAGCAACTTGGCCTCCCGTCCCACAGTCGCTCCAATGCGCATGACTACCGACTCACTATTCTCACACTACAAGCAGCCGGAAGCTCCAATCAGAGGACCGATGTACCTAATTATTGAGGGTCACTCAAAGGTGAAGAAATACGGTAAAAATGGCATAAATCTAAATTTGCCGAAAATCGTGCCCGTGGTGCCGAAGCGTGAGCCCGTTGTTCGTGTTGCCGAACCGGGTGATGAAAAACGTGGCACACCAGAGTCTTTCCATGTTGAGCATCTACATGTGAAAAGCTCAACACCAGCAGGAATCATAATGACCGCAAAGCCTCAAACGACAACGACCCCGAAACCCCAGACCACGACTTCCGCAACTACGAAAACACCATCAAACACGTTGAAAACCTCAGTCACAACCAAATTGATTGCAATGCCGAATACCACAAGAACGACTATGAAGCCGCAAGTATCTAGTACAACAAAATCGCGCGCAGCAGCTATCAAACCATCTCCAAACACCAATCTTACCACAACCAACACCGAAGGCGATGAAGCCCATAAATCAACGGCAGAGAATGCAAAACTTCCTCCAACAAAAACAACAACCACAGCAACTGCAAAACCTGCATTCGACGAGCCGCTTGGCAAGCTCGAATTGCCCAGCGAGCCGCCAACTGGCATGCAAGGTCTATTCAGTCTGCTTGACTCTTCGCTGGGCAGTCTCTTCGCTGAGCAACCATTAGATATGTCAGCTGAAATGCCTGCTGTGAAGCAAACTGCCGCAACCACAACACCATCAACTTTCTTGGCCACAACGAGTACGATTTTGAAAGCGCTAAACTCAACTCATCCGCAACCGCAGAGCGGCGTTGCTGCCATACAAAAAGGCGCGCTGATGCCCGTTGCCGCCAATTCGCGAATTGGCACAAATGCTAATCAAATTTTGGCTGATGATGCGAATGGCTCATGGCCAGCAGAGTTCAACTTCACCACAGATATGCCGCCGCGTGAGGTGCGTCAGGTGTACGATTATGATCAGCGCCCGGATTCACGTCTTAAGGATTTCGCTGCAGCCGATGACGACGACGGCGTGCGAGGAGAAGGCGCATCCGCTTTCTATGAAGACGATGGCGAATTTGAAGAGTATGGAGATGGTGGTAGTAGTAGTATGGCCGATGATACTCGACAGCCAATCAAACGCATCGATCAATTGATCTACGGCGATGAAGGTGACGACGAGGGTGAAGATGGCCAATTTGTGGGCGATTATGAGGAGGTGGAGTTGGAGGAATTACGCGGTTTAGATTTGAATGATGCGCGAACCAAAACGAAATTGACGTAATTGGGTGGGGAAGAAACAAACAATTGACAGGCAATTAAGTGTGCGCGTCCAAGCGCAAACGAACGCTGAGCTTTGGCCTTTCAATGATGACGTGAAGACCAAAAAAGAACATGATGCATGACAAGGTTACATTTTTGCTGACGCTGTAGCGCTGCAGAAAAATTCGGCATGGCAGTTTATACATATGTATATATGTTGATTTATGTATAATATGTGCTGCCAGCCAAGATAAATAAACAGTCATTCGTAAACGTGCATAAAGTCAAGAAAGTTCTAATTTATCGCTACATAATTTGCATTGCAATTTATCTTTGTAATCAATATATGTATGTATTAGGGTGGGGCGATTTGTATGGAGGAAAATTAATAGATACCGCGCGATCGAAATTTGGATTCCTCTCATTTTTCTGAGTAGAAAACTCCTCCACGACATTTGCATAAAATTAATTTTGATGTTCCGGAATTTGGTTTTTATGAACCAAGACGAATTTTTCAAAATAAAAATTTGGCAAAAATCGACAAAAAAATATCCAGGTCAATATGCCTATCGAGTTGAAGCAAAATTTTATGTTGAAACCAGATATGAAATCGAAACTAAAATCGGATGATCCGTTTTCGAGATATAGCCTGATTTCCGGTTATGGAGGCTGAATGCCGAAAATCGCATATTTTCGCGATTATCTCTTGCTGTGTACAATATATCTTAAATTTTTTTTGCAAATTTTTTAAGATAGGTCAATACAATATATGAGCAATATTTTAAAATATTAATTTATCTTCCTCCTCAATTTTTGCAGCTAAAATTCTGAAATTTTGTATTTAGAGCATTTATTGCACACAAAGCGCTGTCGGCGAAAATCATCGGTATCGGATGACTATAACATGGATATCCCATACTGCGATTTTGGGCTAAGGAAAAAGAGTGCATTCTAGTTTTCCTGCGATTTTCGGCATTCAGCCTCCTAACCGAAAATCAGGCTATATCTCGAAAACGGATCATCCGATTTTAGTTTCGATTTCATATCTAGATTCAGTATAAAATTCTGCTTCAACTCGATGTGCATATTGACCTGGATATTTTTTTGTCGATTTTTGCCAAAATTTTTATTTTCAAAAATTCGTCTTGGTTCATAAAAACCAAATTCCGGAACATCAAAATTAATTTTAGGCAAATGTCGCGGAGGAGTTTTCTACTCAGAAAAATGAGAGGAATCCAAATTTCGATCGCGCGATATAGGTTAGTAAATCGCCCCACCCTAGTATGTATGTATATTAAGTGTCTTTAGTTTAACTCTACTACGAACTGCTCTACACCAAATCTATGCATGTATATTTTATAAACGTTTATTCTTATTATCTAAGAATTGTTTGCGTTCTACTACATTGATAAAATGTATCTTTATGTATGTGCATAATGCAGCTTTATAAATAATTATATATGTATACTTATAAGTTATGTCTCTTTATAGCGAAGACTAACTTATTATGTACTTACTACGCTTAGGTTTCGTCACGATTTTTGTGATTCAATATTTATTTAATTATCGCTACTTTTAGTCTTTAAGTTTTCTTACTTTTCCGCTTTGGAAAGCTTAAATTTAAGAATTTAAAAACGAAATAAATTTAATTTATTAAATCCAAAATTACTGAATAGCTTTTTTCCAGGTTAGGCCAGTTATGTTAAATTAACTAAATAATATATGCATCTAACCGTTCAGGTCAAGTGAAACCTTTTTCAGTTGAAACTAAACCTTTTTCAATTTAAATTAAACTTTTTTCAGTTGAAATGAAACCTTTTTTAATTTAAATGAAACTTTTTTCAAATGAAATTATATTTAAAAAGGTTTAACCTGACTTGAAAATGGCGTCAGTTGACTTGAAAAAGATTTCATTTGACATGAAAAAGCTATAGAATAGAAACATTGAGAGCTTCCCATGGAAAACAACTCAGCAAATTTTTATTTTTACTTGCGGTTTTATATACAGCGTACCCTAACCCAAATGACATAAAGTTTTCATATTGACCATTCAATCCAAAAAGAAGTTACAAGCGAAGATATACATACTTAGCATACAACTGAAGTTTCATATCGAATTTTTACTTTGACAGCTTCCCTTGCAAAACACAGTATTTAGACTTAGTACAGTATTGCACGGAAGCGTCAATATGAGCCTGAATAAGGGTGATAAAAGACTCCAATTGGACTCATCTTTATGACTTTTTTGTCCTTCTTCTATGACTAGTAAAAACAAAAGAAATTTTTTCTTGCACTTTGATTTCCCTGGCCCAGTTCTCTTCATTCTCTCTCCATTCGGTTTCCAAGTACAAATATGCAGCTTCAAATATGAGGGTTCCGAGAATGTTTGCTGTGACCTTTCCTCTTTCGAGTGTAGGTACATAAGTATATTCCATTTACTAACATGAACTACATAAGTTTAGTTATATGTACATAAGTTGCTTTGTAGTTGAATATTCATATTGGACATTGAAACTGATTTTCGAACATTCGCCACAACGTGTGATGGATTGGACTTTTTTTATTGTGTGTATTTTTTTACAACATTGCATATAGGTATGTATGTATGTATGTGTGAATTTGAATGCATTTCTGCATATAATTCTACTAAAAAATTGCATACTTTCAGGGATACTCCCATAAGTCGTACTAAGTACACACATATGGATGTGTGCATTAAAACTTTGAGGGCCACTGGATACACAATGCACTCGCCCCACGTGTGAAGTTAACATACGATCATTTATAAATAGCAAGGAAATACATGCATACATATATATGTACCCAACAAAGAGACTCGTAAGCGTAAGCTGAAGCCAAGTTGTTAAACTGAAAAACGCTGGCAGCGCTGCCACTGCTTGCACTCGTTCTTTCTGTTGCACTCATTATTTCTACTACATTTTAACACATGCCAAACAAACAGAAAAGGAATTGAGTTTTTATGAGCAAAGTACAATGTGTGGCGAGCGTAAAAATTGCGTATAGTCGCCTCAGTTAATTTTCAACTGACATGCAATGAAGTGCTAAGTGGTTAAGTGCTTGCGCTTATCTCTTACCGCAACGCTTAAATTGCGCAAAGATATGAATTATGCAGCTAAACAAAAAACACCTAATTATTAAAACATTTATAAGGTATTCATACAACCAGTAAGGCCTGAAGATCAGGCCATATTAAGGCATTAACTAAACTTTATTTTCGTGGCGGATAAGACTTACAAATAAGGTGTGCTCTCATAGAAAGAGAGAGAGAGAGTATTCCTTATGGCCTGATGACATCAACACACCCATTAAACAATGAAAAATAAATTATCAAACGTTTGAGAAAATATTCTTTCTTAAGTTGAAAATCAGCATATATATCATTTGAAAATAAACATATTTTCAACTGTTCATCAAACATTGTTTATCAATTTTAGATTAACTTACAACACATTTTAAAAAAAACTCGTTTCGTATTTTGTACTATTTCACGAATTTCAACATGTGAAAGTTTGAAGGAACGAAGAAATTTTGTGTGTTTGCAAATTTCAGTCAGCGTTCGTTGTTCTACTCGAGGTTGAAATGATGATGGTTGAAAATGATTGTCTGTGATAATGATTCTGTATTTCTTACTCTTATTTTATTTGTTTGTGGCTTTTTGTGAAGTTACACAAAATTTAATAAAAACATATGTAGTTGGTTTCCGATATGTGTGTATGTACATATTTATATTAAAAAAGATATTAATATACTCATGTAATTGTACAAAAGGCACCGGCGAAATTCACCCGCACGGGTAAATGAAAAACATCACATAAGCGTACAAATGTGTAATACATACATACATATGTACATCTATTTATTCCATTCCATTTCTGCGCTTACACCACAAACTCTCTCACTTTCACTATCCCTCAATTTTTCTGCACTCTAGAGTACATATATGTAATACATACATACATCTATTGATTACATTCCATTTCGTACCACCTTTGAAATGGGTTTGAGAAAATGGAATTTATCAAATTGAGAATCAGCCCAAAATCCCATACTAAAAATGGGCCTTTTTGTTTGAGAACGCTATCAGGGGAAATTTTAGGTGCATTTGATAACAAACGTTTGATATTTGATAATAGGGTTACTTCTCAAATGAATCTCAAATTGAAAATGAAGAAAAATGTTTATTGGGCAGTATAGTCAGCCTTATTTTAGCTTTAGCCCATACAACTTTGCTTCTCTTATAATTTTCAGGCCTTATTTCTTTGCCTTTAAATCTACTGTAATAATTCTTAACTAAGGCGTAGATTTTTTGCTGTGCGTGTATGGAAATGTACATTTATGGAACTTTCTTTTTTTTTTAAATTTGGAATAATCATGAACATAAGAGAAGAGACCAATTTGCTCGCGAGAGTACAGTGATTGTGAGATATACAAACGAATAATAAAGATATGCGGTATATGTGCACATCTAACCACAATTTTATATTAACTTACGTAAGTATGTATGTACATTAGGGTGGTCGCCAAACGTATGGAAACAAATTTTATATTATATTTCCTCAATCTCAGCCCATATGTATATCGGAGACGATTAAGTGGTGTCACACAAAGACCGAATGCAGAAATCTATTTGGAGCAAAATAAAATCAGTGTGCTGTTACCGATGGAGAGGGTGAGACCGAAGAAAATCGTTAACGTAATTTTTGGGGACCACCATAATGTACATACATACATATATGTATGTATAGATTTTACAGGTAGAGTATGAAGTTCATTCACACCACGAACCATAATATATATGTACATACATTTTATGGTGGATGACAATTTGTTAGCAAAATATTAAATTATATTTCCTGTTATTTTTATTAAATACTTCGATATAAATACATAGATAGGTCATCTTATCAGATGATTTTCCATACTAAATTTCCCTTATTTTCCCCTTACCGTTTATATACAATATAGGTATACCTGCTTGTTTAAAAAGAGATAATTAAAAGAATGACGAAATGGATTAGTAAAAGAAAGGTAAAAAAGCAACTACCAACATCTCATACAATGCCGAGCTCGCACCATTGTTATTATTCCCATAATTGTTTGCAGAAAATAAAAGTTTTTTCTAAAACATAAAAAAAAACTTTGTTTATTGTGTGTATGTTTGGCTTTTGATCGCTCCACGAGATCACAACTTTAGAGAGTCAGAGAATGAACATTGAACACAAAATATATTCGAAGACCGGTCGTGCTGTCTTCTCACGCTTTCTTCTTCCACCGGACAACTCATTGCTTCTTCTCATGTACAGAGAGTGAGACGTAAACGTTTCTCAGAACACTTTTGCGAGATCAATACTTGTAGAGATCTGGAAATACAGATGTATGCATAAGCATATTTGTTCACATAATAATTTAATATTGTTCGATATATGTATGTATACATTAGATGAGTTTTTTTTTATATATTCCCTCCGGCACCGGAATATGAAAATAGGATGTTTTAGAGTAAGAGCGATTTCACATTACTCGGTGCGGTATCGGATCGACATTTTTGGTTTTTACCGAAAGTATACCGAAACCTTACTAACCACATGTATTTCAATTGGTACTTTCACATTAGTGTTGCATACATGAAATCGGAGCGGATTAATTTCGGTATACCGCAACGCGGTAAGACCGGTCAGTAAAATTTGAGGAATTACTGCATACATTTTTGCGGCGTGATAAAAGAAGAAGAACAAAGTCAGTAAAAAACTCGTTTCGGTAATAAATGTAGCAAGTTATAATGTCTTCGTCTTCGCTAGAAGACATTACTTCTCTTAAACTTGATGAACTCATCCAAATATTATTCGATTTTTAATAGCTATACATTTCAGGAAAGCGCATTAAATAACGCAGCCTACCGTGTGATTTAGTTAAAAAATAACGTTCGCTTTCGGGAAGAGTATAGGGCAAGAAGTTGAAGATTCATGAGAAAAAAAAAAAATGATCACTTTAGACCGCGATATTACCTTCCCTGGGTAGTGTACCAAAAAATGGAATATGCCATTCGATTTAGCGGTTAATTCTTCGTATGGGTGGGTATCATTTTTTTCTTGTGCAAAATCCTAACTTTTTTCAGACATAAATCTAAACATACCTTGAGATTTTGGGAATTTTCGCGGTTTTCGGTGTAGCTCCATCGAGTTTTTGGAAAAGTTAATGTTTTTTCAATTTACTTACTCTAAAACATCCTATTTTCATATTCCGGTGCCGGAGGGAGGATCCGAGAAGGTTTACAGAATCCCATACAAAAAAAACTCATCTAATATACATATTATGTATGTATTTATAATTCTCTATCAAGAGCGAAGAAGTACAGGGAAACCCAAAAACGATAACCACAAGAAAAATGTATGTATATCTATAAAATGTATACATACATATATACTTACATATTTACTGTGTGCGCAAACGACGTTAGGTTGGGGCGGGCTAGTGGCTGTGGCAGTCAAAGATTATCTCGTCAAATAGGCATTCAGCTAGCCAGCCAGATCAGCAGATAATGGCATTATCTACACCGTCACTGATGTTAACGTTGCACAGTGTCTTATCAGTGGTAAAAAATTTGACAACATTTTGTATGTCAATAGCTGATATTTTAATGACGGTAGAACTGTGTGCATATAAAACGTCTCAGAAGTGAGTTTTCTATGAGTTCACAATGCAAAACGCACAGCATATCATGGAACGGAACTGTGTTGTGTTCTCCAAACTCACCACAACTTCCCATTCAAGCCAAGAAATGGGATCGGGTGAGTTACATACACAAATGTAGGTAAATTTCTGTGGCAATTTGCAATAATCGCTTAAGTCTTAAAATATGATTTCGAGATAAATTGATTTTTATATTCGAAGGCGTTTCTTAACAAATCATAAAAGTCGATTAAAAACTATGGATGCAAAATCAGTGAGCCATCCACAATGTTACGATAAAATTTTGTAAATAAAACAAAATGTCATGAAGAAATTTTATTAAGTATATACGTCTACTTTGGCTGTTATAGCAAGAAGTAATTGGAAGTTAAGGCTAAATGTTTTTATTTATATCTTTTGATTGAATTAAGTTATAAGCATGGGGGTTTTACAGAAATATAGTGTTTTAAAAGGAGAATAACGTGGTGTATATAACTCGAAATCTTCCTAAGTCGACTTAAGCGATTATTGCTTGTGGCCACAGATTTATATCTATAATGGATGTTTGCCTAAAGGTAGGCCATATACGATATAACCTAACGAAGTCAGGCTTAATATCATACTAATTTTTTTACCCGCACGCTGTATAAGGTCATTATACTGTGCGTAGCCGCAAAATGCTCCATAGACTGCAAAAGTTCCCATACTGGCAGATTTTACTGTTTGCACAGATTAATTATCACGTTTTGTTCAGTTGTTTTTAGAGTGTCATCGAAAACGGATCGTTTATTTGTTCGTTCGTTCGTTGTTTGGGTTCGATTGTGCCTCAATTGGTTGCGTTGATTTTATTACGGTTTTGTGTTTGTTGCATTTGCCGGTTCGACGTGGCAGCTGATTTGTGGAATAACAGCTATAAATTAAAATTCTAAATTTAAAAACATTTACTTAAATAAAAATGTAGGTATACTTCTGTGTGATATCTACACGTGTTAAATAAAAATAAAAAAAAAAACAAAAACAGTTTGTTGTTAGAGTAATATACATATTTTGGTTGACACGATCGCGACGATCAATTCTCCCTCTCTCTCTCTCGTTTTATGTTGGCTATAAATTGATTTAATTTTTTTATCTTGTTTTTTATGCCTTTTTATGCTTCTCTTTGATATCTATTTTTGTTTGAGTTTACCTTTTCGATATGTTGTCAAATGGTGAAAATATAAATAGAGAAAAGTGTAAGCAAAACGTAATGGGAAATAACAGCTATGCTAAGAACAAGGCTTCGTAGGAAATATTAAAATATATTCAATGACAATTCGATCTGAAATTCGCAAACTCTGACAACAAGTTGTGACTTAGCTCACAACTTTTTATGCGGAAATATGATAAAACACTTTTTATCTTGTTTTTACTTAATACGGATTAAAATAAATTAATTAAGTTCTATACCTACAAGCTCAAAACAAAAATTGCAATTAAATACTTAATTTCTTCGAAGGAAAAAGTTCGATAAAACGTTTTTATTATATTAAGACCCAGACCTATGAAAGTAGTCATTGGTTAAAGGAACCTACAACTTTTAAACGATTCTAAAATTACTGTAAGGTAGGAATTAACAATGTGAAATGTGTTGAAATACATATGAATGTATGTACATAAAAGTGTCAATTGACGATGGTATATTTATTTTATTAACCTCGGGTTCAAGAAAATTCTATTATTAATCAGTCTAACAAGCAGATATGTAAGTATTGTCTGCAATTCTCACAAACGATAATTGTCAATTTAGCTAATAATATTAATAATAAATCTGAATCTAGGTATGCATGGCTGCAAACAGCCTTTGATACAGCTGATAACCGCAAAGGAGCTTACATATGTATGAACACACATCCACATTAGACTGTGGTAGAGGAATGACTCGTGTAATATATAAATTTATTAAAAGAAAAGGTTTCTTTTCGAGATATATAATAATTTTTTAGGTTGCACACCATTGAAACATTATGAGTTTCAACAACAAAAGTTAAAGGGTCGATTTTGCGGAAAAAATAATCAAGATATTCGTGTTCATTTCATTCGTTACAACCAACATTAAAGAAAATAGTTTATTGGAAATGTCACAATTTTTTTGCTAAGACCCGTGCGATTTAAAACGAATCAACCATACATACATATGTACATATATATAGTAATATAATATAATATAATACAATGGCGCTATTATAACTCTGACGAGTTTCATGGCCGAGCTTCTCTCCCAATTCGAGGTGTGCTCCTTTTGTTTTTCCTACTAATTGGGTGGACCTACAGTTTTATGCCGGCTCCGAACGGCGAATGCATTTTTTGTGAGAAGCTTTTTCATAGCAGAAATACACTCTGAGGGTATGCCGCCCACTGCCGAGAGGTGACCGCTGCTCTTAAAAAACCCACTAATTGGATTAGAAAATTTTTATACCCAGCTGTACTAGTACACAGAGTATTATAGTTTTGATTTCATAACGGTGGATTGTAACAGAATGAAATAATCGAGATAGATATAGACTTATATATATCAAAATGATCAGGGTGAAAAGAGAAATCGATTGAGCCATGTCCGTCCGTCCGTCCGTCCGTACGCACGATAACTCGCGCAAAAATTGAGATATTTTGATGAAATTTGGAATGCAAGTTGGTATCGACACTGGGACGGTTGGTATTGAAAATGGGCGAAATCGGACCATGACCACGCCCACTTTTCCTATATAGAAAAAATCGGAAATTTGGTATATCAGTCATTAATAGAGCTGGAGTGATGAAATTTTACCCACGTGTTGAGCACAGGCCCCTAAGAAGATGAAAATTTGATGAAATTTTGGAAAATGGGCGGTGCCACGCCCACTTATTAAGGGTCAAACATTGAAAGTTTTATATGCCATAACTCAGAAACCGTTGCAGATATATCGATAAAATTCGGTAGGCGTGATGTACTTACTTAGGCAAATCTTTGGACGGAAAATTGTTAAAATCGGTTGACGGCCACGCCCACTTTTATATATGGCTATTATAAAGTGACCTAATAAAAACATTTTAAGCCATATCTCTGTCAAATAAAAAGATATATCACTGGAATTTTGTCGCCTGTGTCCAGCTATGGACGTAAAACAAAAAACGTAAAAATTTTGGAAAATGGGCAGTGCCACGCCCACTTATTAAGGGGAAAACATTGAAAATTTTATGAGTCATAACTCAGAAACAGTTGAAGATATATCGATGAAATTTGGTATGCGTGATATACTTACTTAGGCAAATGTTTGGACGAAAAATTGCCAAAATCGGTTGACGACCACGCCCACTTTTATATATGTGTATTATAAAGTGACCTAATAAAAACATTTTAAGCGATATCTTTGTCAAATATAAAGATATATCATTGAAATTTTATGGCAGGAGTCCATCTGCGGACATAAAACGAAAAACACAAAAATTTTGGAAAATGGGCGTGGCACCGCCTCTTTTTAGAAGCAGGAATATACGAGATTTCTAAGCCCATAACTCGACAAATAATTGATATATAATGACGAAACTTGGTGTATACACTTTCGTAACGTCTGGTAATAATATATAATACAATGGCGCTATTATAACTCTGACGAGTTTTATGGCCGAGCTTCTCTCCCAATTCGAGGTGTGCTCCTTTTTGTTTTTCCTACTAATTGGGTCTGGTAATACATACTCAAAATTTTAGAGAAATCGGTTGACGACCACGCCCTCTTTTATATATGGAAACTATAAAGGGGCCTAATAAAAACATTTTAAGCGATATCTTTGTCAAATATAAAGATAATTCATTTAAATTTTGTGGCATGAGTTCCACAATAGACCGGAAACAAGAAATATAAAAATTTTGGAAAATGGGCGTGGCACCGCCTCTTTTTAGACAAAGGGATATACGACATTTCTTAGCCTATAACTCGACAAATAATTGAGATATTGTGACGAAACTTGGTTTATACACTTTTATAACTTGTGTTAATAGACACGCAAAAATTTATTGAAATCGGTTATGACCACGCCTACTTTTTAACAAAGATATTTCTGGAACACCCTTTAGGAATTTGTAACGTGACATCTTTGTAACTAGATGTCATAAAGGAATGAAATTTTGCACAAATAATATTCATATGCTTAGTTGGATGACTGATTTTGAAAATGGGCGTGGCTACGCCCACTATATGCAGCACTCGCTTTATATAAAGTGCACCGTGTTTCCATCAAACGCAAACAAACAATGAAAGCATGCAGCTGAGTATCTAATGTTCGATTCCACTCGAACTTAGGCTTTCTTACTTGTTTTTTTGGTGTTTGCTCGGACTGGGGTTTGAACCCGAGACCTCTGGCATAGCAGACGAGCACTCTACCCACTGCACCACATCGGCCATATACATATATATAATATATAAAATGTGCAAGCCTTAATAAAATTTTTACATCAAAAAAAATTTCTTCCAAGTCTAGTGCTTGCACTTTATTTCAAATACTAACGATGATCACGGTAAGCAGAATAAACATGTGTATGATAACACTGTGCAACAGCACTTTTTGGGACGCGATAATTTCCCAAAGTGTTTTCCTTCATTTGGTAATTTTTTATTGCCATTTTAAATTTACGAAAGAGAGCCCTTTTATAGGGGGTTCAAAAAAATAGCATTTTGAAGATCTCTAAATGGTTAAAATTAATCGCCACAAAATTTCACAAGGGATTCTCTCAGACGAAATCTTTATACAGAGAACCTAAAAGTAAAAAACTAATATTCCTTGAAATATGTAAGTATGCAAAAAAAATCTAATGATCTCTTTGTATGTTTTGTGTGTGGGTTGTTAAAGTATTCTACGAAATTAAATCTCGTACAATTCTAGTATATGCTTCCTAACAATAAGATTTTAACCTTATTTCACACATATATATAAATTTATAAATCGTTCCGAAGAAGTTTCGCAAATTTAACCCTAGTTCGGCCGACGATTTTTACAGCTCATTTCGGCCGAAGCAGTCACCCGGGTGACCATATTTAAAAGTTTAAAAGTTCAGATGTAAATGGAGGGTAGTTAAGAAAAAATGTCTGAAAAATTGCGAAATAAGTGAAATTAAGTGAAAATAGGCATCTGAAAAGATTAAAAGCTGATTATTTTTACTGTTCATTTTGGTACAGTTGTGAAAAACTTAATTCAGTTACTTTAAATTCTTGAAAATGGCCAGCTCTAAGCGTGTAAAATACGAGGACGAAATCAGTTCAACCAATAAAGATAAAAATGCAGACTGTAGGATTGAAATTGAGCGGTTTGTAGCCATAACCGACTGCAGAACACCGTTAATCGAAGGTAAGTATGCTATTTCAGATGAAATGTGTACTGGATATTTATACTACATAGAACATTGACGGGAGCGGATATTGAGAAGTTGTTCGAGGAGGATGACCATGATGTTAAATTTGGCAATGACAACGATGTTGAAGATGACAAAACTGACAATATTCAATTCTATGGAATTTTATTGCATAGCTTGTGGAATTCATAAGTCCAGCAGGGAGGCGATTGATGACCTATGGACTTCTTATTCATTTCAACTCTACCATTTAGAGAAACTTTCCATTTCGTGATCGAGTGTCGTTCCGTCAATGTATCACGTCAAAGCCAGCAAAATATGGCATACAAATATTTTGTATTTAGGCCAGCAACCTATCTAAAAGGACTTGCTCGTTAATTGGCCACTGGAGCTATAAGCCGCCACGCATCAAACCCTCGTATCCTGCAGCATTATCACGTACATACCTACCGATATGCAGCCTGTTTTGAATACTCGTTTATCTCCGTCCATCGCATAAGAAACGCGAATTGAGCACCGTGATGAAACTGGCCAAATGGCAATCAAAGGCAGGTGTCATGTTTGTCGGCATGTGAACGACAGACAACGGAACTCCCGAAAAGTTTGCTTAGTTTGTAAACGGCCAGGGTGCCAGGAGTGCATTCAATCAATTGTCAAATGTGTTGAGTGCAGGAAATAATCATATGCCAAAATTTTCATTTGTATGTATGTATATTAAGTTTGAATTTACCCGTGGTCACCCAGGTGTCTACGTCGGCCAGAATAAGAATATAAGATCTCAAACTGTAACAGTGTTCTATGGATTAAATCTTAAAACTTTATTTCGTGTTTTTTCTGCTCAAAATTAACAACTTTAAGATGTCATGGAACATAAGGTAATAGAATTTATTAAAAATATGTTTTTTTGTGCGAAAAATGTGAAATAGTCACCCAGGTGACTCGTCGGCCGAACTAGGTTTAAAATGGCAATAAAAACAAATTTTACCAAACGAAGCAAAACGGTTTGAGATTTTCGCTATACGGTTAGTGGTATTTCGTTCTGTATGGACATTTTTCCGCCCCCAGACAACAATCCTCAATTTGTGTCACAGTGTATTAAGAGGGCAAAAATAACAACAAACACTACAATTAAATTAACATGTAATTTTACTAAATTGAAATACAAAACAATGAGAAGACTCTGGAACTGAACTGGAAAAGTGGGTTAAAATGACAAATAAAATTTAAGTGCATTAAAAATGAAAAAGATAATAATTTGCAGTGAACATTTAAAATGTTTGTTTATGGGCCTAAAGAAAGTAAGAATTCAAGTGATGAAGTGGGATATGTCAATATAAAATACGCACATACGAAAAGTAGCACCCGACCTTTTTGTGTCTGACTAATACTAGCCGCTTTCGATTCACAATTTCTCTGCTGGCTATAAATTTCCTTCTGCCAAATTTATATGCGAATGATAGCGATCAGAGGGAAATTTTTATCGACCAGTTAGCGAGTATGGCTACTACTCATTATGGGCTCAAACATTTTTGTTCGATCCGACCTCGCTTCTCTGATGGCGAATCGAAAACGCCAACTAAAACTTTTGGCTGGCGAAAAGTAGAAATTTCGACATTTGTCTGACGAAAACTAGTACTTTAAGTTTTTAGCTGACGAAAACTAGCAATTTCTTCTTAACAACAACAATTATATTGTATAAAAAATATAAAATTATCGCTACTTTTCGTCAGCGAAAGTCTTTCTTTTCGTACAGAATTTTTTAACTGCCAGTTGTGGTAAGAAATTTTGAAAGTGCTAGTTTTCGTATGATGCGACGATTTGTATTAATCGAAAAAAATAATAAATGAATAAACAAATACAGAGCAAAAAACTTATAAAAAACTAAAATTTTTTGGATAAGATAAATTTAAAATTGAAACAGTTAAATGTGAATATACATATGTATGTATGTATGTACATTAGGCCGCATCGCCTTATATGGACCATAAAAAGTCTACCGTACGCCACCCCCCCATCAATATGATGTGTTTTTGGAAAACCATCTTCTAGAAAATTATTCACCATAAAATTTCGGTAGGATTCCCCGCAGAAAAAATTTTTGTAAAATGAGCCTAAAAGACGACAGGAAGCGAGAAACTTATATTCCTCGGAATGTTAAATGTGTTTTATTTCCAGTTCTACTGAAGCGATCGAAATACTTTTTGTGCAAAAGATTAATGGTTTGTGACGACGTTTAACCCTAATCCTCTAAAGTGAGCCTCTCAGTCTCACTTTAAAGTTTAAAAGCGAATAATTCGTAAACCAAAAAAGCTTTTTGCTTGAAATTTTGGGTATTCCTCCATTTGTGTTCATAAATTATGAAATAATGTTGATCTTTGGGCTATTTATTTATTTTAACCATTTTTTTTGCAATCGTATAAAATTGTAACGAAAAACCGAAAGTGAGCCTCAAAGACTCACCTTAAGTATCTTTATCGTAATAAGCTTATATCATGTTCAGACATAAAATTTAATTAAGTCAATTGGGATTGATTGAACATCTCTAGATTTGGTGTTCAGACATATTTAATTTACTTCGCCCATTTAACAGGTCGGCTCAAGATACATACACACATACACGCCGTGAGCTGAATATCAAACTCTCGTGACCTAAATGTCAAAACTGCAAGGAGGACGAAATAATTTGACATTCAGCTCACAACTTTTACCAATCGTAAACACGAATGCATGTGTAGAATAAGCAGAAATAAAAACAAATGTGATAGGTGATGAAGAAGAACAAGAATTCAGCTGATCTGACGAACCAACCTGTTTAGTGGACCCTGACGCCAATGACATTTTTCTGAACATGACATTTCATTTTGCTTATGAAACAAGCTTTTTAACAGGGTTGCATGTAGAATTGTTCTTCATTAAGAACTCATTAATTTCCAATGAAGCATTAACCTAGTCAATTTTTGTATGGTAAATTGAGAATCATTAGGCTTGAAAATTGAATAAAGGCTCTTAATGTTCAATTAAGGTTGTGTCTGAACATAAAATTACATTTCTAGAATTCAACTAAATTTTGAATCCGTTGTTTACAAGGTTTATCCAGTGAGGTTTTTGCATTGCTAACTCACCATACTTCCCCCGGATTTTGGTGAATTCATCGTATTTCACCATAGATCTTTAGATCATATGATGTCATAAAATTATGGAGAACGGTAAAGTGAGCAATATCAAAACCATTAAAATCTTATCATTTTCTGTTTACTGAGATTCTAAATTACGGAAAAGATGCGTTCAAATAGAGAAACGAACGATCGTCTGCTTTTATGCGTCAGTAATTTCACCACGAACGTTGCGTTTTAAAACTTTTAAATTTGATCGCGGAAAATATATATTAGGGGCGATCATATGAAATATTTATTCATATTCATTTGATTCTTAGTTTTTCTCATTGTGTGCACGAAAACAAATTTATAACAGATGTAATAATACCATTTATAATGAACATTCAACAACTACAAAAATGTGTGAAAATTGCAGTTCATTAATATCCCCTATTTTATGAAATTACCTTTTTTATCTTTATATACTAAATAAATTGTCATAAACCGTTATAAGAATGTATAAAAATGCTTCTGCATTCATTACTGCATAAATAAAAGTAAAAAACAAATACCAAAATAATGTGTTTCAAAATTTCCCCATAGGTGAGCCTCAGAGTCTCACTTTCGGTTTTACGTAACTTTTCAAAATTCGGTGATTAGGGTTAAAATACGTATACATATGTATTTATGTACATTATCTTCGCGACAAACATATGTACATTAAGGTGCCTAAGTACACGTGTACCTAGAATGTACGAAAATAACAATAAAGGAATTTGAATTAAAACTTATAGTCGCAAATCGACACACAGATACGCAGAAAACCGCACGCGATTGAGAGCATTTTTTATTTGTGCTTGATTTTTATTATGTATATTTTATTTATTTTGTGTTTCATGTGCAAATATGGTTTTTTTGCCATTCTTTTAATGACAAAAATTCACATGCTACCTATACCAAACGACACAAAACAGGTGGGCATATATACATACATACATATGTATGTAAACAAAACAAATTTATTTTGTTGATATCAGATAAAAACCGGTATTCGGATTTTGTAAGAACATTTGTATCTACATTAGAGTGTCTTACTTTTGAGCAACAACTTTTTACTCGATCCTCGATCGAAAAACGGTTAGCTTTTAACAGGATATGTAGAACAACGTACATATGTACATACCGTAATTCTACGATCAATTTATTTGGGGTCATTCCTCTTTCATATATTTCGCTCATCGTCTTCTACCATATTTAGTTTCTAAGTGTCTGATATGGACTACAAAGTATATCTTAGAGATCTACTTACATATATGTGAAAATTATTTTGAAGTTATAGATACCCCGCGAGATACCCCAGTACTGAGTTTCTGTACTGAAGTCTATCAATGTCCATAGATAGATTCTCACTTGCTTTTTAGGCGGTGACAAAGTGTGGAACGTATTAATGTGACGTCAATTTAATCGAAAATTCTCCCGATTTTGTTATAGAAACTCATACTGCAGAAGTTACTCTTGAAAATAGCCATGACCTGTTGCATAATAGGCGAGCATTCTATCGGCAGAGAGTGTTTTTATAAATTTAGTCAAAATACCTACCAAATCCAATGAAAACGATTTCATACGTATGTAAGCTTTATTTTTAATTTGTTTTGCTAGCAAAAGAATTAACACATTAAATATAAGCCAGAAAGGTCGATTTAAATATGTTATTTAAAATTATCAATAATATTATACGTAAAAAAGTTAATAAGAAAAATAAGATAACATAGAGATAGGACAAAAATAAAAACATTTAATTTTCACATAATCAATATTTAATGCATTTCTTATTATTAATATATATACATATGTATGCTATTGAATTTTTTTTTTTAACTTTTAATCTAGTAGTTCATGTATGTACATATAGCATTTGGGTTGCATAAGGGTGAAAACAGAATCGGGACGTTGCGACAACGACAGTCTGTAAAAATTAAAACCCATGCGTTCTTATGAAAGCAATTATAATAAAGACGACGGGGCACGACGTCGTCCACCGACAAAATTACGTTGACGCCAACTTAGACCGATTTCTAATTTTGGTGACGACGACGAGCGGACGACGAGTTGCCACTGCATTATGAAATATGAATATTTTGACAACTCAATAAATCTAACGAAACTTTACAAAAAAAGTAGAAGTATTTATACACAACCAAATGTAATAACAGTTTAAAGCATTAAATTAATAAATTTAACTATTTAATTTATTATTTTACATTAAAAATTTACGATCTGAACAAAAAACTTTTTAGCTGTGAATGAAAAACGGTAATGTGGCAGCAACGAGCCTTCTGTAGGGGCGGTCGTTGCCGCATTTATTATGTTTCAGTCGCTGGCTTCGCACCGACATTTTTACGTCAAGAGGCTGTCGTTGTCGCAATGTCGTGTCGTTACGTCCCGGTTCTGTTTTCACCCTAACACTTACGCGCAGAGACCAACAATAATCGTTTTTATGCCTTGCATGAACATGAAATGGTATAATGACTTTGATCCAAAATACGATTCTTGCAAACGAAATTTTATCTATCTATTCAATCATGTGTAAAATTCGAAACTTATACGTTCGCAGTATGCTACTTTTTATGTGATTTTCAATTGACAATTTCGGCCCATAATAATCTGATAACGGTCGCTGTGATGGCGCTGCTCCTCAGACACATAAAACCATTACACCCCAGCCGGCCGGCCGGCAAGTCGAGTCAAAATAATCTCTACGGCGAATCCGTGAATACCCGTAGTTTTTTTTTTTATTGTTGAAGAGTGACAGACATCATTGCACGCAAAGTGCAAAGGCGATAACCGATAAGAGTTTTAGAAATTTTCCTCATACATACATACGTACCAGAGATCAGCAGCGGTGCACCGCATTTTCTAAAGCACCGCAAGTACTCAGAAAAAAAATTCACCGCTACCGCATTGATTGAAAACCTAAATGATATTGCGGTATTTAGTGTTGTTTACACCGCATACCGCAAACACCGCATAACGCAAACACCGTATATCGCAAACACCGCAATCACCGCAAACACCGTATTTGTTTATTTGTATACTATTCAGTGTTGCCAGAAATTTTTCACACACTGTAAAGGTATAGGCAATTGAAAATTCATTTTTGTTTGTACATAAATACATAGATATGTGTGTCTGATTACAGCAAATTTATTCTCAAGTATTTTATTTTTGTGTGCTTTGTTTTTTGTGGCAGTTTTTTGAATCATAAAATATTATTCAATAATGAAATAATCAAAAAATTTCATTTTTAAATCCAATACGACTAATAGGGCCATCAGAATGAATACTTTTTCGTCAAACTAGCAATCCGTTTAATTGACAACATAGTTGAATTAAATGTATTTAAATGACGATCGACACATTCAGTACTTCAGCTTTGCCGTAAAAAGACATCTAATTCAACTATGTTTCTCAGTTAAACGAATTGCTAGACTGACGGAAAAGTATTCATTCCGACGGGCGCATAATAAAATATGTATATAAAAATAAACATGTGTAATTTTGTCGATTGTGAAAATTGAATGAATGCCTCGTTATAAAATAAAGAATTATGTCACATACAAACAAAAATGTGTAAACAAAACTTATGTGTATTACTAAGAAGCCATAAATGTAATTCAAGGATTTTAGGAAAAAATCAATTTCATGTAAATAGTACATATTTTTATCTTGAAATTCATTAGTCAAATTATTTTGAATGTAAACAAACTCTAAATTTTAAGTGGCCCTTTCAATGAGAAAATTAAAAAAAAAACAATCCTGAGAGTTTTCCTGTATAGATATTCTTTGGTTAAAATCAAATTGTAATCAGTAGTATTTTTCATCAGAAATCCATAAGACGGTAAAAATTACAAACAAAAAATCGCACTGGCAACATTGTAAATATCTCTATTTGGGAAATGCGGTGTTTGCGGTATGCGGTGTTTGCGATATGCGGTGTTTGCGATATGCGGTGTTTGCGGTATACGGTGTTTACGATATGCGGTGTTGTGATATCCATACTACCGCATACTGGAATTGATCAAGAAAATGCGGTGCGGTGTTTATTATGATCGCATATTTTGCGGTTGCGGTCATACTCCCACCGCATTTTTTATGAGTATACTCTAAATCACAAAAAATGTATCGCATGCTGATCTCTGATACGTACGAAGCAAAAACTTTTCATTGTACAAAAATCAGAGACTGAAAAAATCGTTTTTTCATATAATAGTTTTAAATCGTCGCATAACTGTAACCTTTTTATATATATATATATATATATATATATAAGCAGACCAAATTAAATATTGTTTTTCACAATCCCTTAGGTGGGCTGTTTTGGTTTAATGAGTGCTAGTGCAAAGGAAAAAAATTTAACCTCTTTATTTTTTCGACGTGTTCATTACTTATTTCCAAATTGTAGTTTTTATTCTCATAAAAAGAAAAAAATGAAAATATGTTTGTTTGTAGACTATTTTCATAAAACTTTCAATCTTTATGGTACCAGGCGTAAAAGGTTTTTTATTACAAGTGGAATGAAGTGGCCCAGACAACACCATTGTCCAACTGATAAGACTCAAGACCGAGTCAAGTCAGACAGTCATATTTTGTGCTTCTCTCACAATGACAAAACAAAGAAATTGAATGAAACTATTTCAACATACATATGTATTTTAATAATTCACTACAATTACTTAATCATCGTTGCCAAAAATAGTTCCTTATCATGCGCAAATATAATTTTCTGTTATGGTTAGAACTATGGGTATACCTTTCGTGTAGTCTAGACCAGACATTTTTTTTTTTTTTTTCATTTCTTCAGTTCAACAAGAAATAAACGAAATGCTTACCAACAAATACTAATAACTACAAACAATATAAAATGGTTCTGACAGTACTTATGCGATAATAATAAAATAATTAGAAATAAGTAAAAAATTGCATATATTAGAAATTCTTTTGCACCACAATCTAATCTAATGCACAACCTTCTGGTTCAATGAAAACAAAAATTGTAATCTTTCTACGCTTGGAGACAAAATTTTAAAAATATTGATAAGACAGCAAACAAACAAATGAAGTGATTATGCGTATGGAAGTCGCTTTTTCTTGTAAACCAGTTGGAAAAAAACACCAGCCAGCAGGAAAGCAACAACAAAAATTAAGCTAGTTAGCGAGCTGCGTTGAAAGCGCTTAGCACTTTGTCGGTCTGAACAGCAGTCTTGCAAATTAAAAAAAAATGGAGCTATTGTGAATAGCACTTGAACATGCATAATTAAATACTCATTTTGTTTCGCCTAACAGTGTTTTTGCTTGGCTATATGAAAATATTAGTATATATTTACATATTTTATGAAATAATTTATTAGTTTATTTATTTTTCTCGTTCACAATATTTAATTTTGATGGCTGACGCCAGCAGGGTTGCAAATAAGCAAGCAAGTAGTTGTTTAGCAAGTTGAAGCGTTTTTTTTAAGTAGACTGCAAGAAAAAAGCACTAAAAATAGTTTAAATAAAACTAACTCCAACGAAATGTGTTCAAAGTCCATTTATTTAATTATTTCTACATTTTTTGTATACGAGTATATGTAAGTACTAGGGCTGATGATTTGACCCGGGTAATGAGATGCCCGGGTACCCGGGTACACGGGTATCATCAGCTCTAGTAAGTACTTTAAATATCCTTAATATCAGTGGCATACATTTTCGTTTGGTATTTTTTACGACTTTCCTGCTGACTAACCAACGAAAAGAAAAAAAAAGAGAAAAACAAAAATATCACAAGTACCTTGTCTTAGTTATCGTATTTCATTGCTTGATAAACACTTAAAAGCCGGCTCAGCATGCACATTACAACAGATCTGACCGATTTTACATGAGTCAATTGCCTATTTGCACAAGTGCTTAAGTGAAAAGTGAGCCGGTTTGGAGTCCCTTTCAACAACGAAAATGCATGGCATGACATAGAACATGCATATGGAAACATAACCAGCAAACAGACTCGTAAGCCTAAGCTGAAGCTAAGTTGTTAAACTGGAATACGCTGGCAGCGCACTAATTCTCTCTGCTCTGCTCCAAGGGAATTCAGTTTTCATGAGCAAAGGGAGTACAATGGCCCTTATGCATAAAAACTGAGACTCAACTCAAACTTAATCACGAGAAGTAGCCAATTAATTTAAATTTATTGGATGCAGTTTAATAATTTATAAATTTTTGTATGAGATAAATCTAATTTGTTTAGTAAAATCAAGCAATTTTAATAATTTTTATGCATATAAAATCCATATTTTACGAAAAAAATTTGTTCACGCAAAAGCTCGATTTTTATGCATTAGGCCCAATGTGTGGCGAACGTAAAAATAAATGACGTTTCAACCCTAGAATATATATATATTTTTTTTTGGTTATTAATTTGCCGCAACGCTTAAATCGCGGAAAAAATGTGAATTATGCAGCTAAACAGAAAACACATTATTATAAACTTTTATAAGGTTTTCATACACCACGTAAGGCCTGAATATCAGGCTATAATAAGCCTTACAAATAAGATGCGCCCTCAGAGAGAGAGCGAGGAAAATCAGCCTTATTTGAAACCAGGGACCGAAAATAACGGTTATTTTTTTCTAGTGTGGTGAAAAGGTTACGCAAAAATAACCTTTATCTTCTTTTGGTCCTTAATAACCATTATAAAAACCAAAAAACCGTTTTGGGCATGAATAACCGTTATGGTAACCAAAAAATTGTTTTGGGCTTGAATAACCGTTATGGCAACCAAAAAATTGATTTGAACCTGAATAACCGTTATTCAGATTTTTATTTTTTTTGGTCAGCTATAAAAATCAAGCCTATTTATTTGTCAATATTTCTGGACGATATTGGTATCAAATGAAAGGTGTTGAGCAGGGCTTTTACATAGAGATGTATTTGTTAAGATTTGTAGGTCGGGTTCCCAGTTATGGGTGAAAAGTGGACCCGGATGCCCAGGAATGTTTTAAGCAATATTGGTATCAAATGAAAAGAGGTAATCAGAGCTACAATCTCTGCTCAACACCTTTCATTTGATACCAATATCGTCCAGAAATATTGAAAATAAATAGGCTTGATTTTTATAGCTGACCAAAAAAAAAATAAAAATCTGAATAACGGTTATTCAGGCCCAAAAGAGTTTTTTGGTTGCCATAACGGTTATTCAAGCCCAAAACACTTTTTTGGTTACCATAACAGTTATTCATGGCCAAAACGGTTCTTTGGTTTTTATTTATTAAGGACCAACAAATTTTTTTTCTCATGATAATGGTTAAATATGACTTTTGCCCCATTTCTCTCATAACCACGACATACAACTTTGCTTCCCTTGTAATTTTGAGTCCTTATTTAAAAAATTTAATTCTGCTGTAATAAATCTTAACTAAGGCGTAGATATTTTGCAGGGTATATGCCTACGTGCGTATGTACGTAAAAATATGTATATGTACATTATTTGACATTAAATAATCACTTGTGCAAGATTTTGATTTATTAAATGTGAAACTGTAAAATTGTCAATGATAAGCGACTCAGCAATGCACTTGAAATGCATACATCTTTTGGCTGTGTTTTATGTATGTATATGCAATAGTACCTATTTTGTAAAAGAAAAAATTTCTAATCAGAATGAAATCATATACATACATGTGCACATTCATATTTGCAAATCTACTGTGGTAGGGAATGTACGTATTGTACAATAGCTGAGAGACCAGCATCCATAGAATGCACTACATTAAAACTATATTGTACTTTTGCATATTTAAAAATATTTTTAACAGCATTACATTTCGTAACATAGACAGTAATTTTCCATCGATATTAAATATAATTAGCCCACAAATTAACTTGTGATCTTATATCTGAATATTTTCTTATGCAATTAAACAGGTTTATTGTATATAGAAACAATATAACTGGTCAAGTTATGTAAGTAAGAGAAGATTCTCCCAGCAGAAGCAGAAATTTGTCAAGCATTATGTAAGTGGATATACATATGTATGTATGAATGTACATACCCTGCAAGAATTGTCTGACCGAAAGTACTACCACAGTTACAAAAATATAATATTACCAACACATTTGCACTCGTATGTGTTTCTAGCCAAGTGCAAAACCAATGAGATAGATAAGGATAGAATGGAATTTGAAAATACACATAGCCGAACGTGATGAATGAAACGGTCACAAAAGTTCCTGATGCCCTTAAGAATGTAATAGGAAATATCCCAAAACTTTTGGTCATACCTGCTGGTCAAATGACCAGCACAGTTCCTGCAGGATACTGATTTATACCCGTGTTTATATTAGCACTAGCTGAACCGCCAGACCTTATTCTGCCTAAAATTTTTCTTCTATAAAAACTAAAGACCTTAAAAATATGTACTAGTTTTCCTGATTTTCTAAAAAATGGGTCAAAATAGGTGGGGTGTAATAAGGCCTTTTGAAATATTGTAATGTATTATTATATTATATTATATATTATGTGGCCGCTGTGGTGAAGTGGGTAGAGTGCTCGCCTGCTATGTCAGAGGTCTCGGGTTCAAACCACGGTCCGAGCCAAACAAATTTTTCTAATTAATAAAAATCCAATTATTAGGTTTTTTTAAGAGCAGCGGTCACCTCTCGGCAGTGGGCGGCATACCCTCCGAGAGTATTTCTGCCATGAAAAAGCTTCTCACAAAAAATGCATTCGCCGTTCGGAGCCGGCATAAAACTGTAGGTCCACCCAATTAGTAGGAAAAACAAAAAGGAGCACACCTCGAATTGGGAGAGAAGCTCGGCCATAAAACTCGTCAGAGTTATAATAGCGCCATTGTATTATTGTATTATTATTATACATTATATTATTATTAATTTTGCGAGTTGAAATGGCCGCAAAAGTACTGTAGACCGTGCCATAGATATTACTCCGAAAAGAGAATTCTATCGGCTTAGGGTTATTTTTTATAAGCCCGGCCGAAGGCCGCCTACGCGGGATCCGTACGATAAGTCAAAAAAAAATGTCGAATCTTAAAAGACCGAATTGAAAAAAAGCCTTATTATACCGAATACATTTTTGACCGAATTAAAAAATGTCGAAATGAGGAAAATGACCGAAAAAGGCCGAAATTTGTATACTTACATTTTTATCGCGGCTGCTGAAGGGTGTACTACGCAGCGGTAGTCACGGTTAGGGCACACGTCCGGACGGATGCCGTAGCCCAGGGTTATTTTTTATAAGCGCGGCCGAAGGCCGCCAATGTAGAAAAGTGTTCTGCACAAAAGCACTGTGGACCGGGCCATAGATATTACTCCGGACAGAGAAGATAAAGAAAAAACTTTTGTGGAGAACAGCTTTTGCGTTGGGGGCCTTCGGCCGCGCTTATAAAAAATTCCCTTTCCGGACTAATATCTATCCGGACGGATGGCGTAGCCCAGGGTTATTTTTTATAAGCGCGGCCAAAGGCCGCCTACGCTGAAGTTGTTCTCCACAAAAGTTTTTTCTTTATCTTCTCTGTCCGGAGTAATATCTATGGCCCCGTCCACAGTGCTTTTGCGCAGAACACCAATGTCTCGGCGCTACGCTATCCAAGTCCGGTCGTGTGTCACAGCCGTGGCTACCGCCACGGTGATGTCCTTCTGTTATTTATATAACAGTTATTTGCTCATTGAAATTCTCATAAGTTCTCGCGTAAATAAATAAAGGGGTTATTGCACATTTTAAAAAAGACATAATTGCGTTTTAAATGTGAAATAAGACCTTTTTTTTTTGAAAATAACAAAATAAAGGCTTTATCGCACTTTGGTTGCGATATAAGGCCTTAAAGGCCTTATTTCAAAAGGCCTTATTACACCCCGCCTAAAAATAACCCTTTATTGGCATGGGTAGAGGGTTAAAATGTTCCAGAAAATTATTGGCCATAAAATTTCAGTAGGGGTCTCCTCAGAAGAAATCTTTGTAAAATGAACCAAAAAGACCAAAGGAAGCGAAAAACTTATATTCCTCGGAATGTTGAACGTGTTTTATTTCAGGTTCTACTGAAGCGATCGAAATACTTCTTTTGCAAGAGATTAATGATTTTATACTACGTTTAACATGCAGGCATAAAAAATTGCATTAGGGTGGTATAAAATAAGAACTGGGTGGTAGTGACCCCAATGGCACATATAGGGTTAATAATATTCAATAGTATAAGCCGCCCTTTCAAGCCAAAGACATTGGTGTATTAAACTTATAGATGGGACTATAAATACCGAAAATATGAGAAAACTAAATTTTAGCGACATCTAGCGGCGTCAAAAAAATTTAAAAATTTTCCGGAAATGTTTTCCAAAAAGACATAATATGCGGGGGCGTACGGCGAACTTTATTTTTGCGTCCCTATAAGGCGAGACGGCCTAATGTACATACATATATACATACATACATACATACATACATACATACATATAGTATGCACCAAATTGTAATAAGACAGACTTTATTTATTTCGATTCTTGTGTGCTTTAAATATCACACTGTCTTTTTTTCTGCTCACTGTATGTCCATTTTTTGTTTATGACCCATTTTCACAAAATTGCCAAAAAAATGAGCCAGATTTTTGCGTCTATAAATATTGGTGGTCTCTGTGGTGTAGTCGTTAGAGTGCTCGCCTGCCATGTCAAAGGTCGTGCCCGAACGAACACCAAACAAAAATTTACTTTAATTAAAGAGTTTATTTCTACCATGAGATGCTTTACAAAAAATAGGAAAAACATAAATTATAGAATACACCTCGGATTGGGAGAGTGGCTCGGCCTAAAACTCATTAGAGTTATATGCACTCCTGTGTATTGTTATTATTAAATGGTAATTAAATATTTAATTAACAGATTACATGTATGTGTGTTAGGGTGGGGCGATTTACTAACCTATATCGCGCCATCGAAATTTGGTTTCCTCTCATTTTTCTGAGTAGAAAGCTCCTCCAACACATTTGTCTAAAATTAATTTTGATGTTCCGGAATTTGGTTTTTATGAACCAAGACGAATTTAAAAAAAAAAAAATTGGGCAAAAATCGACAAAAAATATCGAGGCCAATATGCACATCGAATTGAAGCAGAATTTTATGCTCAATCCAGATATGAAATCCGAATTAAAATCGGATGATCTGTTTTCGAGATATAGCCTGATTTCCGGTTATAGAGGCTGAATGCCCAAAATCGCATGCTTTCACGATTATCTCTTGTTGTGTGCAATATATTTTATTTTTTTTTTGCAAATTTCTTAAAGATAAGTGAATATAATATATGAACAGTATTTTAAAATATTAATTTATTTTCCGGTATAGGAAAACTAGAATGCACTCTTTTTTCCCTGGCCCAAAATCGCGGTATGGGTTCTCTATGTTATAGTCATCCGATACCGATGATTTTCGCCGACAGCGCTTTGTGTACAATAAATGCTCTAAATCCAAAATTTCAGAATTTTAGCTGCAAAAATTAAAGAGTTATTCCCCAAAACGTAGACTTATGCTTCTGAAATTTGTTTTTAGCTTCCAATAGTACGCTATGGCGTATGAGTAACCTTAATTTTTTTTAGAGTTGAGTAGAGTAAAAAACAAGTCCCAAACAGCATACGTCTACATTTTGGGTTATAACTCTTCAATTTTTGCAGCTAAAATTTTGAAATTTTGTATTTAGAGCATTTATTGTACGCAAAGCGCTGTCGGCGAAAATCATCGGTATCGGATGCCTATAACATGGAGATCCCATACCGCGATTTTGGGCCAAGGAAAAAAGAGTGCATTCTAGTTTTCCTATACCGGAAGATATATAAATATTTTAAAATACTGTTCATATATTGTATTGACTTATCTTTGAATTTGCAAAAAAATATTAAGTTATGTTGTACACAGCAAGGATAATCGCGAAAATATGCGATTTTGGGAATTCAGCCTCCATAACCAGAAATCAGGCTATATCTCGAAAACGGATCATACGATTTTAATTCGAATTTCATATCTGGATTTAGCATAACATTCTGCTTCAATTTGATGTGCATATTGGCCTGGATATTTTTTTGTTGAATTTTGACCAATTTTTATTTTCATAAAAAAACAAATTCTGGAACATCAAAATTAATTTAAGACAAATGTGGTGGAGGAGTTTTCTACTCAGAAGAATGAGAGGAATCTGAATTTCGATGGCGCGATATCGATTAATTTCCCTCCATACAAATCGCCCCACCCTAATGTGTGTATGTATTGAGCTAGCGTGATCCGAACCACATATAATATACATACTTAATAATAATAATAAATATACATATGTACTACATACATATGTGCTTTAAAAAAGATTTGTATTAAAAAGTAGGTACGATTGTAACACATTATATAATCTTGTTAGGTATTCACCATGAATGGTAGCATTATTGTGGTGCTGAATATACAGCTGTCTACCATCTAACTTTGTTATGTACTTCATTCGTATTCATTTTTCTGTTTCGGTTTACTCTTCTTAACTCCTACTTTAACAAAAACACATTCCTGGGGTTTGTCGATACGAGGTATTGCAATTTAAACGACGATATGTAAACGTTATTTAACTATGTATATCGTACTACTAATTTAATTTTTATTATAAATCTTTGTCATACATATCTAAATACATACATACATATCGTCGTACCATACGAAAACTAGCTCACAATTTTTCTGGCTGACGAATACAAGCACATTAAATTTTTGGCTGACAAAAAGTAGAAATTTTGTTTAAAAACAACAATTGTAATGTAAAAACAATATATACATACATATGTTTGCTACTTTTCGTCAGCCAAAAGTCAAATGTGCTATTTTTCGTACATACGTGTATACAAACTGTCTATGTAACCACATATGTATGGATATATGTACATACATATGTATAAGCAGTTAAGGGGATGTTCTGGTAATGTATAAGAAGTTTTACTGTACAAAATATAATTAAATCGTAATCAAAATTTTTACAATTACAATTACTGCAATCGTAATCCTAAAAATTTAAAAATTACAATTACTGTAATCGTAATCATAAAACGTACGATTACAATTACTGTAATCGTAATCGTTAAATTTTTAGGATTACGATTACTGTAATCGTAATTGAAATTTTCGCGATTACGATTACTGTAATTGTAATCTTTAAATTTTTAGGATTACGATTACAGTAATCGTAATCATAGAACGTACGATTACAATTACTGTAATCGTAATCGTTAAATTTTTAGGATTGCGATTACAGTAATCGTAATCATAGAACGTACGATTACAATTACTGTAATCGTAATCCTTAAATTTTTAGGATTACGATTACAGTAATCGTAATCGTAAAAATTTCAATTACGATTACAGTAATCGTAATCTTTAAATTTCTAGGATTACGATTACAGTAATCGTAATCAAAATGTAATTGTAATCCTTAGCGCCCAGCTCTGATTATATTCAGGTATGTAACTAAAACTGGGACAAATTATGAAATGGTATGTACAAGTTTCGTCACAATAAGTATCCCGAGTTTTAGGCGCCAAAGTCTCACAAATGCCTTAGTTTAAAAAGGTTCGGTATAATTTCTAATTTCCAAACGTTTTATTACTTTTGGGCACATTGCACATATTTGCATACATGCATAAGTTCATACGCAAATTATACAATCAATAGCGTTTACAATTTGTGAAAGTAATTTAATATTTTGCATTTACTTGAATGCGTATAAGAATAAAATGCGATAAAAAAGGAAATATGTATGTATGTATGTAGGTACATACCTACTTTTTTGAATGGTTATAACTTGAGATAACACTATTTATAGGTATAATTGTTTGTTTGTACGCAATAAATTTGTGATCTTTATTTTTTACTTTATGGTTTTTTTAGATTTACATTAGTACCTACATATCTAAATATTTACGTATGTCTCCATCTACATACATACATATGTCTCCTTATTTGCTTTAAATTTTATAGTTTTTTCATTAATAAAACCGAATGCCTGAAGCCTAAAAGTTCATTGTACTTAAATATTCAGGGAACGTAAAGATTATTATTTTTATTCAGAAGAAGCATATCAAAATAAGCACAAATTGAAATAAGTGAATATTAATAAAATATAAATATACGCTCGGACTTTTTTAATTACCACGTGTTTTGGCCCAAAGTATAATGCCATTTGATGTTGATGAAAGGTTCAATAAACTCAACTCAATAAATTTTGCTGTGTTTGCTTCACCTTATCTGTAGCTGAATATTTTCTTTTATTTTAAATAAATTGCGATAAATATCTGTACATATGTATTTATATACATAAATATTTATCTTTCGTTTAACAAAAAATTGTTGGAGGCATTGCACTTGAAATCATTTTTGTGACGTCATTATATCTGTACATATTTACATACATACATTGGTATTTATTTTTGGATTAAGGGCACGGGAAACTCATTAACATTTAAGCTATTGGCTTCAGTCAATTTCTTTTAAATTCTTAGTGATCGTAGAAGACCCCCTAGAATTTGGGCCTATGATGTTTTACCGGACATGTATTGGAACCCTTGCGTGATAGGCGGGCTCCTTCTCTCTACGTCATAACAACACACTGTTTCTTCGAAATAAAAATTTAAATATTCACTTACATTCAACTAATTGTTTATCAAGATCACAAAACGTTTATTTACGACACCGAAATAGTATCATGATCATAGTTATTCAAATGCAGCATTTGTATACCAAAATGTCTGTATCTAAACAATCGGTTGCATACTTCATAAACTTTGTACACCATGTTACTTAGTGCTTTTCAATTCTACCGGCAATTTTTTCTTTGTGTGCCTTAATATTTGGCCCACACTGATCGCTTGCTCTAAGAAGCCGCCAGTACACTTCATGGAAGCGACTTAATACTCGTTATGCACGTCGTTTTTAATCTGAAGACAAATACTTACGTAGGTATTTCTCTCTTCATGCGATCTGCATTCTTATTGGAATCGTTCCTCTGATTCTATTTCTATTTTATCAGTTTATTTTGATAAAATCAAACATTCATTCTACATACATACATATGTATATATTGCAGTGTCTAAAAATTCAGCATCAACACCCGCCCACCAGCACACCACAGCAGCCAAAGAATGCCGCATCGCGAACAAAATGGCGGCGGCATTGGCATCATAAAAACCCTGCGACGTTCCGCCTCTGCTAGCGGTTTTCATATTGGTGAACTACGTAAACGACGTTCCAGTTCGGCGTTACTCGATCCCAATGGCGTACCGATAGATTTAAATAAATATCGTAAAGCTACGGACAAAGATGAAAATGGCATTAATGGGGATAAGAAGGAGAAGCGACATCGGCGAACGCAGAGTGTTACGCGCGCCGAGGAGATACAAAGCAAAGAGGAGAAACAACGTAACGAACAACCAGATAAACCGTAAGTGAGGAAGTGCTTAACTTCTTGATATTATTTGGGTATTTTTATTTAAATATGTATCTTAGATTAACATATATTTTGAATATAGATCCTATGATGCTTTATTTATTTTTTCGATTTTTTTTTCACATTTTAGTTGCCATCGCCCGCGCGACTCGCTTTTTTCGTGGAGCTCGGGATTTAGTAATTTTACCGGTCTCGTCAACTGGGGCTTCCTGCTTTTAACAATTGGGGGATTCCGATTATGTTTAGAAAATTTGTTAAAGTAATAATCAAATTATATTTAAAAAGCTAAAGATCTGCATATTAATCAAGATTTTATGTATTTACAGATATGGCATTAGAATAAATCCTTTGGATTGGTATTACTTTTTAAGTGGGAACAGTGAGGGACAAGAGGGTCATGCTTCATTGTGGTTAATTTTGTGTAAGTATAGGTTCTTTTCTTTACTTTACCAGCAAAAGCTAACTAACATACCTTACTACACCTTTTGCAGTTTATATTCAGAAAGTTGCAATTTATATTCAGAAAATTACAATTCATATTCAGAATTTCCATTTCATATTCAGAGGGTTGCAATTCATATTCAGAAATTTCATTTCATATTCATAAAATTACAAATCATATTCGGGTTGTAGCAGGTGGCTATTGGGATGGCCCCTGTGGTGGTACCAGAGAATGTGTTTCACTCGCTTTTATGAGTGAACGATGTCGGTAAGGTGGAGCGAGGTGGTGAATTTACCCATCTCGGATCTACAAATTTTCATGTTAAATTTCGGATTTAACATTTGCACCTTCTCTATAATTTACATTCTCTGCTATAACATATAGCTCCCATACAACCGATTGTTCAGATATGGACATTTTGGTGTGTAGCTCCTCCATTTAAATAGCCAAGACACCATTTTTTCTAATAAATCTTTCCATAAATAACCCACAGAATTAAAATTATAAATTAAACTTAATCAGGCTATGTACATACATAGGTAACTTTTCATTTCCCCACTCATGAAAGGTATGAAGTCTTCGGTACGGCCGAAGACAGCCGCGCTTTTACTTGTTTTAATTTAAAAACGGTGAAGTGCTTTACCCCTTTTCCAAAATGATTACTGCATTTTATTTATATTTCGAAAATGTATACCCTAATCAAAATGGAGCATTTTACCTATAAGTTAGGAAAATGCTGAAATTTCAAAAATACCGTTATATGGGAGGTGGGCGTATTTGTGGGTGGATTTTGTTCAAATTTTCACAGTTTACTAATTTCAACCAAAGAAGCTTAAGTTCCGAGTTCCGAGATTCTAGCTTAATTATTACTATTTTTGGCCGCGTTTGTATGGAGGTGCCCCCACTGTGAGTCATCGGCGTAGGAAATCAAGTCGACTCCTTCAGATGGGGACGGGAGGCGGGAGAGATAATAATAATAATTTCTTCTTCTTCTTGCTAGTAACTTGGTAGTGGAAATTTGTCCAGTAAAAGTTAGTGGAACTGAAATTTTCTCTCGCGCAAATTTCGTTCAGCGCTTCTCAATTTTCCTTCAGTTTCGCTCTCTTTTGCCGGAGAGCGAGTAAAGAAATTCGAATTAGGTGTCAAATTTAAATAACTAGTAAGAATTATCACTCATTAGTGGCATAATAAAACACTGCTTTTGGGATCGGTACAGTTATGATGCGATTCGAAACTAAAAGCAGTGACCGAAAATGAGCGTTTCATTTTTTCATAATGATTCATGATAATTCTTTACAAAACTTGCATTTATTTTCAGATTCCTTCGTGCACATCTCAATTTGCCTGATGGTGGAAAAGGGCCTAGCAATGGTGAGTAAAATTTGAATTTGTTTAGGTATCTACTAAAGTTTTCGAATTGCTATTTATAAAATGTGCTCGATTTGCCATATTTTCTGTGCTTTTCGACAAGTCGCTCTTCTCCGTGCGCTTTTCATCCCTGTTGTTGATGCTTTGCTATACATTTTTATACTCAGCTGTACTAGTACACAGAGTATTATAGTTTTAATCACATAACGGTGGATTGTAACAGAATGAAATAATCGAGATAGATATAGACTTATATATATTAAAATGATCAGGGTGAAAAGAGAAATCGATTGAGCCATGTCCGTCTGTCCGTCCGTCTGTAAACACTCTAACTAGCGCAAAAATTGAGATATTTTGATGAAATTTGAAATGCAAGTTGGTATCGACACTGGGACGGTTGGTATTGAAAATGGGCGAAATCGGACCATGACCACGCCCACTTTTCCTATATAAAAAAAATCGGAAATTTGGTATCTCAGCCACTAATATAGCTAGAGTGATGAAATTTTACCCACGTGTTGAGCTCAGGCCCCTAAGAAGAAGTTTGATGGAATTTTGGAAAATGGGCGGTGCCACGCCCACTTATTAAGGAGCAAACATTGAAAGCTTTATGAGTCATAACTCAGAAACTGTTGAAGATATATCGATGAAATTTGGTACGCGTGATATACTTACTTAGGCAAATGTTTGGACGAAAACTTGTCAAAATCGGTTGACGGCCACGCCCACTTTTATATATGGGTATTATAAAGTGGCCTAATAAAAACATTTTAAGCGATATCTTTGTCAAATATAAAGATAATTCATTGAAATTTTGTGGCAAGAGTTCCACAATAGACCGGAAACAAAAAATAGACAAATTTTGGAAAATGGGCGTGGCACCGCCTCTTTTTAGACAAAGGAATATACGAGAGCGGAGCCCATAACTCGACAAATAACTGAGATATTATGACGAAACTTGGTTTATACACTTTTACAACTTGTGTTAATAGACACGCAAAAATTTATTGAAATCGGTTTATGACCACGCCTACTTTTTAACAAAGATATTTCTGGAACACCCTTTGGGAATTTGTGACGTGACATCTTTGTAACTAGAAGTCATAAAGGAATGGAATTTTGCACAAAGAATAATATTCATATGCTTATTTGGATGACTGATAAAAATTTTGAAAATGGGCGCGGCTACGCCCACTTTATGCAGCACTTGCTTTATATAAAGTACCTACACCGTGTTTCCATCAAACGCAAACAAACAATGAAAACATACAGCTGAGTATCTAATGTTCGATTCCACTCGAATTTAGGCTTCCTTACTTGTTAAAACTTAAATTCAAATATTTTGTTTAAGGAATGATAAATAAGCTTGCAATAAAGCATATGCACGCCAGTTGTTTCTTTTTCAAGTAATTAACTTTATTTTATTATTCGTTTTTTTTCTTTTGATAGCGACAAATGATGACATTAAACAGTGATAATAGAATTTGAGTCTTAAAAATCACACGTAGAAAACAATGAAATATTTATTTATGTATATAATATATAACAATAAAAGCAATTCGTCTTGCGTTATTAAATTTCCATGCCAAATGTAGTATGCCCGTGTATATGTATGTGCATGTATTGAATGTATAATATAAAAACTTCTTTGCAAATTTTACTGATAACAAAATTGCCGCTTGCTTACGCTGCTAATCAAGTCTCTCTCAATTTAAACTATACGTACACCCGCTTGATCGCAATACTTTTGCAATGCTTGCTTGTGATTATCACCTATGGTAGCCATCAGAGTTGGCAGCTCACCCGGACGTGCTTGCGCCAACTTTGCCAATGCTTCTGCCAAATATTTACGTCCATCCCTAACTTCAGCGAGAAAATCTTGTGCTCGCGGTTGTGCAAAGCTAAGCTGTGAGAAGGCTGCCTGATAGCCGGGCGTATCTTCCACCTCAACGAAGTGATCACCATCCAATGTGGTTTGATCCGGTGGCAATTCGAAAAGTTCCACCAACGCCTGCAATAACGCTGACCAACGCTGTACATAGGGTGGTGCCAGCATTGCTGGGCATTCTGTGAGTATTTTGGACACACCAACAGCTACAATTTTACGATCCATTTCGGTGGTGACTTTTGCCATGTCCGGTATAAAGACGCGATCGATCACCATGCCAAACATATTCGCTTGTATTTGATCTATAAGCTCCACCATGGCAGGTGCACCCATTTTGGCGGTGTAGTAACATAGAAAAACAATAACGCAACGCACATATTTAGTTGTTTTCGACAATGATAGACGTTGAAAGAGTAAAGCGAAAATTTGACGCATATTAGGCAGTAGCTGATCGGTGGGATAGTAGGTGAGCAAATTTTGCATAAGATAGAAACCCTCATGATCATTCGATTTGGAGGCAATCATTTTTTGGAAAATGCCCAAGACAGCGTTCTGCAAGAGAAGGTATAGATAATATTAAGTAAATTTTAAAATTTAGAGCAAAAGCAAATAATTACCAATTTTCCAAGCGCAACTATCTGCGCAGAACCTTGTCTAATGAATGCAGTTATAAGACGTATAAGTGGCGTAACATTGCCGGGGCGATCCCACAAAACGGGTACCAGCAGACAAGGGAAGAGCGCCCAATAGGGTTCGGGTATGCTGCCACTACCCTCACGTATCTCCAATAGCAGCGAAAGCATTTGAAAAACGTAGGGCATAAACTCCAAAATATCTTGCTGCAAAATGCCTTGGAAAACGGGGAAGAGTGCTTCCTCGAAGGAACTAACGGCGGCCGGTTCGGTTTTGCACACAATTCTTTAAACGAAAAGGGATGATGGTATTTATAAAAATGCAGAAACAAAATAGCAAACTAAAAACAAACTCACTTCATAGCTAATGACAAGGTCTCAAAGAGATAATGATTGAAGTGCGGGCGTGATGGATTTTTTGCAACCAAAGTAAGAATTTCGGTAAGACGCGGCAAAGCTACAGCCATATATGGCATGGTGGCCTCCTGTAGTGTTGAAAAGCTACGCATAATAGCTGTAATAAAAGAAAACAGCCGGAAATTATAGAAAAAAAAAAATAAAAAAAGATCCATTATACCCTCAACTCAACGAACCTTTCATTACATATTCATTTTCGCTCGAGCCAGGCAATGCCAAAGTGCCAAAGAGTCCACCGAGCAAATCATTTGTAAACGGTGTCAAATGCTGAGCACTTATCACCAACATTTGATTGCTATCACGCATCACCAACAACTTTTCTATAGCACATGCAGCATAGCTGTGCACCACAACGCTCTCTGCCGGCAGATGACGTATCAAGTGTGGAATGCAGGCCAGCAGCGTTTGCGGACCCAAGAGACTGCGAAAAACCATGACAAATTTGATGGCCGCGGATTTGAGCACCGGCAACTCATTAACTGTAAATTATATATGAAAAATCAATGAAATGCATATTAAAATTCCTAAATGGATGAATATAAACTTACTATTCGGTCGCTCCAACTCGGGTATGATATGCTGTGCGCAAAATTGTGGCAATGGCACCAACTCCGATGCTTGTGTAATACCATGCTTTTGTGTGCCGCCACGCGAGGCAAGCGATGTGACCAAATAAATTGCCGTATCCTTGGCGCGCCAGTTTGCAGCAGGATTCTCCTTATATTTTGCCAACAATATTTCCAAATATTGCCCAAATATTGCAAATATTTTTGCCTCGAAATTCTGACTCAATGTCTTGACAAGATCACAGGCTGCACGGCGACGCGTATCAATATCGGAGCCTTCTATATCGCGACGTATATACTCCTCGGGGCTGTCTTCGAATAGCTCTTCATCCGATTTGCGAAAGTCTAAATTGGGTATGACAACTTTTTCGCAAATGTTTGCAAGTATTTCGGGATTTTCAAAAATTTTACGATAATGATTGCGCTCAGCCACAACGGAGAGGAATTGCAAGGCATTGGAAACCAGCTGAGTTAAAAGAAAAATATTAGATATTAATAATTTATGTATATTTTGGTACTTACCGCATCATATTTTGTCTGAATTCCCGTCTTCACCAGCAATTCCCATACGGCCGTAACAAAGGTCTCCATATACGAACCAAATTCTTCGTCGTACTTTTGTGCATACATACCGATGTTTTCACATATTTGCGAGCGCAGATGCTCCAACACTCCGGCATCTTCATCGTCGCCCGTTTGCAAGCAGGGCACATCGACAGTAAGCAACTCGTGGAATGCCTTCATCCATGTTGGCATGTTATCCTCAAAGAATTCAGGTATATCCTGTGAATTTAACGAGAAAAATACCTTACACACCAAAACAAGCGAGCCATATATGACTTTTAATGCTTCGGTATTGTTTTCATGCACTTTAGTCAATTGCATTGTGGCAAGCAAGAGATCCGTTAGTGGTTTAGCCATGCGATCTAAAACCAATTTTATCTCCTCCCATAAGCTCTGTGATTTGAATTCGTAGCGATAGCGTTTGAAGAGGGAATGTGCTGTTTGGAGAATGCCATTGATAACATTAAAATCGCCAGTAGCAAATTTATCAACCATTTCATCGATAAGCTGTGGCCATTTCTTGGGGAAGTCATGTTTGCCAATTATGCTAACAGCATCGCTTAATTGTTTTTGCAAAGCAGGGGGTGAACGTAACATTAGCGCCACAATTAGGGTTTTAATTGTGTTGCGGTCGTCTTGATGGATTTTATCCGGACCATCGGTATCCTGTAATGAAGAGATTTTTATATATTACTTAATATTTTTATTCTGTTAGTTATTGTACTATTTGGTTAGATATTGCATCAAAAACATATTTCATAAAATCAAACTAGGGCTGGCTTTCCCTTAGGGAAGCACACCCGATGAAAAATGACTTCTTCAGGGGGATAGGGGTGCCCCCACAGATCTCAAAACTGAAATCTAAACTTGCCGGAGGCTTATAGTTTACGAGATATTTGTGGTTAAATTTGGATGGATCAATAGATATTACCCCAGAAAGAAAATTCTGCTAGTTGAGGGTTATTTTTTTAAAGCGCGGCCGAGCCCGCTAATGCTAAAATGTGTTCTAGGTACATATATATATGCATATATTATACGCGCTTTTCCTCGGTAATTGTGCGCAGATTTGGTGGTTTAGTAAATTTTACAACTTTAACCACAAATATCTCGCACCTCTGCCCTTTGCAGAAGAAATTTTGCTGAGGCGTGCTTCCTTAATGGAAAGTCATCCTCAAACTCACCTCATGCGCCGCCCAATTGCGCTTCACATAATTTTTAAATGCAATAGCACCAGCAACACGAATTGTCATATCCATATCCTGTTTGTCGATGAGATGCAATAGCAATACGGCATAATTACGCTGTATTTCAATCGATTCCAATAATTTTTCCACTGTAACAAACAGAATCACATAAAATTAGATAAACATACATAACTACATGCATATGTATGTTTATTATACACACGATTCTGCAAATATGTAATTACTTTTTCAACTCATTACTCACCTGGTCGGCGCACATTGGGATCGGGGCTGAGTGTTTGCTGCAAATAGCCGGCTAATTGCTGTAAATTCGTTTCATTAATTTCCATAGCTGATAATTGTTAAATAATCGTTGCACAAAAATAAATCCCAATCAGCTTTGTGATATACAAAGTTGTATTAATTATAAGACTTTTAACAGTTTATACACAAAAAAATAAGTAAATTTTGCAAACCACAATCAGAAACGATCAGACGAATGAGTAGAAATGTGCAAAAGGCGCGTTTGCTAAACGAAAATGAGTGGAATGCAAAACCGTTGCTTTTTCGTATTCTACTTTCTACCCATTCTTATGTTATATTGGCTGTGTTTGCAGTCATTAAGAGCCTATACACACTTGCGACTCAATCGATTTGGTCGAATTGGACTGTTGTATTCACACTACTCCAACTATTTAGTCGAATCGGTGGCAGCTATTCACACTTGAGACTAAATAGTCGTGCGATTGACAATGACATAGTGTTGCCAATGTTCACATTTTACTCAGCAAATTTTACATCAGTGGTCTTCATATAAAGTGATGAAGTTTTAAATTGTTAAAGTTTATCTGCATTCTTACATGAAAGCACCTTCTTGTCAGCTGTCAACTTGATTAATAAATAAAAAACAATAAAATAAACAAAAAGTGCATACATTGTTTGGCTTTGTTTCTTATTAAACTAGCAACTAGCTGTCAAGTAAATGAAAAGAGAAAAACGGAAGGAATTACGCTCATAAAGGCGAAACGAACAGAAGTACAAGAAACGGAAAAATAGTAAAAATCAGCCATTAATAATTTTCATGAAATTTCATTTTCATTATTTCTATTTTAAAATGCGATTAATGACATTTGAAGAGAACAACAATATCAAGTAACATATGAAAACGGAAGTAAATATCCTTAGTTAGATAATTCTTGTCTATAACTACACCATTTCCAGATGGATTTTAGAAAGCGTCAACTGGATTTTAGAAAGGGGAAATTGGATTTTAGAAATGTCGATTTGATTTTAGAAAAGGGAAATTGGACTTTAGAAACTGTAAATTGGATTTTCGAAAATTTATATAATTATTAATTTATACTTTCATACGCAATAAAGAATTTCTATTCGAAAAATTCTGTGTAAAATTTATTATAAACGCACATTCTGAAATCCAATTCACGCTTTCAAAAATCCAATTTTGTTTTCAAAAATCCTTTTAACGCTTTCTAAAATCCAATTGACATTTCTAAAATCCAATTTCCCCTTTCTAAAATCCAATTGACATTTCTAAAATCCAATTTCCCCTTTCTCAAATCCAGTTAACGCTTTCTAAAATCCATCTGGAAATGGTGTAGTTAATAAGAAACGAACCTTTTGTTTTTAAACATTTTGAAAATATTAATTGAAATATTCAATCTCTACAATTTACCAAAAGTGAAATAAAAGTAGTTCTGTCAGCATGGCAACTCTTTCCACTACGAATATCACTGTTGTTGTTGTAGTCGTTCGACTAAATTGTCTCAAGTGTGAATACGTAGAAGGGCGCCTTGCTGATCAAGCAGTTGTACAACTGTTTCAGTTGGAATGAAATTGGGCTGCAAATCCAACTGTTTCAGTTGTACAACTAATTGAATGTAGTGTGAATGCTTCCATACATTCCCATGCAAATCAACATTCGACTAAATCGATTGAGTCGCAAGTGTGTATAGGCTCTAAAGGTACAACTTGTACCGTATAGGTCCCCACAAACAGAAGCGATACGATACAGCCAACACAGCAAAATCGTGCATGACGCGATACGCTTTTGCTGTGTGGACTGTATCGTATCGCTTCTGTTTGTGGGGACTTTAAGAGTGCTGTATCTTTGCTTACGATATTTTCTTAGGGTGTGCATATAAAATCTATAATTCTTATGCATGCAATTAAATTTGTGAACACAAAGAGAATACTTTTCGGGGAAACTTTCTAATAATGTCACACGCCCCCAAAAAAACGACTTCTACCGGTAAGTAGGGGAGGGGTAAAAAATAACCCTGGGCTACGCCATCCGTCCGGACGTGTGCCCTAACCGTGGCTACCGCCACGGTGATGTCCTTCTGCGTAGTACACCCTGTGAAGTCGCTATTAGCAAAATTTTTAATAAAAGTGATTTTAACGCAATATTGTAAAATTTATTAATATATATTAGTAATATACGTGTTGTGACTAAAATAAAGAGTGAAATTTGTTTTGTAAATGAGGAATTGGGGTTGTTGTTGGTAAAAATTTAACAACTTTAACAAATTCCGGGAAAACTAGGTACGTCCGGCGCCTAAATTTAACTAATTCAGAACCTACTCCTCCTCCCCTACAACCCAGTAAAAGTCGTTTTTCTCGGGGCGTGTGACATTATTGGAAAGCCAACCCTACTTTTCATAATTTTCTGGAAATCCAAAACCCTTTTTTTTAATATCCAATGATATGGGAAAAGGCCACGTATAATAGTTATTTTTTAGTTAAAAAAGACCCTAATGGGAATAATTTTTTGGCAGTCGCTAGAGATATATTCTATGTACCGATTTATGAAAGAATCCCGATCCCGAAAAATTTTTAGTCGTGTCAGTTTATGATTTAGGGTGCGATATGTACATAATTATATCGACTTAAACAAGATTACCTGTAAATATCATTACAAACATTTTTTTTTTTTATTTTTTGTGTTGTGTTAAAATATTTTTAACAATATGCTTTATTTTTTCTTCTTTCAGGAAATACTCTCGGAAAGTTTTGGCATGTTTGTGCAAATTTCAAATATAATATTGGTGGTTTCACTGCCAGTTATCATAATACATCTAAGAGGCGAAGCGTTCAGTTTAAGTAATTTAAAACATAATGCATTTATTCATTTAAGTATTTAAACTGTAAAAATTTACGAATTTTTTTAGTTGGTGCTTCCTTAGTTTGTTTCATCTATTCTTTACTTTTCCTGAAGCTCTGGAGCTATGTGCAAACAAATATGTGGTGTCGTCAGACTTATTATTTGAAGCAATACAACCCACGTGAACGGCGACCTAGTATAACTCTAGCCGAGTTGCGTAAGTTTTTAAAATTGAAAAATTCAAAAATTAGATACTTTTTGACCGTGAATATATGCATACAAATATATTTACAGAAAATGCTTACTTGAATGATGAAATTGATGAGGATATACCCAAACTCGTACAATATCCGGACAATTTATGTTATAAAGACTTATTCTACTTTCTGCTTGCACCAACATTATGCTACGAACTAAACTTTCCCAGAACGACACGTGTGCGTAAGCGATTTTTGTTGAAGCGTTTATTGGAAGTACTGTTTGGTGTAAATGTGATAATGGCTCTGTTTCAACAATGGATTATACCATCAGTCCGTAATTCACTAATACCTTTTTCTAATATGGAAATCGGGCTGGCTACTGAGAGGCTGCTGAAATTAGCGGTAAATATACACATTTTTTTGGTTTCTAAAAACCTAAACATGATTTTTTTTCATTACAGTTACCTAATCACTTGGTTTGGCTTTGCTTCTTTTACCTACTATTTCATTCATTCCTCAATGCTGTTGGCGAGTTATTACATTTTGCAGACCGCAATTTTTATAACGACTGGTGGAATGCCAATAATACAGACATATTTTGGCGCACATGGAATATGCCAGTGCATCGGTAAAAGAAAAAGAATATTAATAATATATTTAGTTTTTTTTTTATATTCTACCTTTCTATCTTATACCACTTACATAGATGGTGTGTGAGACATTTGTATGTTCCTGTTGTGAAAATGGGTTATTCCTCAGCTCAGGCGTCAACGATAGTCTTTCTTATAAGCGCTTTCTTTCATGAATATTTGGTAAGACAATTTTTCTTAGTACCTTTAATTGCAAATTACACACAATTTTGCTTTTTCTAATTACCAAAAAGGTATCCATTCCGCTTCAAACGCACAAAATATGGGCTTTCCTCGGCATGATGGGTCAAATACCACTTTCAACTATTTCAAAATCAGTTGAACGTAAAATGGGACCACGCATGGGAAATATTATTGTATGGGCGTCGATTATATTGGGACAGCCACTTTGCATAATGATGTATTACCATGATTATGTTGTAACACATTACCATGATGCTTTAAATAATAAAACTTACACACAGCCCTAGATAATGGATTTATTCTAAACAATTGAGTACTTAGAACGAAATACATTCAATATTTTGTGTTTGGCATCCAAAGGACAAAAGCTTTACTAGTGAAATTGTAAGCTTGGTGGTAAATTATCCACTTAATTTCGAAATTTAATAAACCAAATTCCGTGCCTATATTAAGCTTTTATAAGAAAAATATTGCTAATGAACAAAGAAGAAAAATGAATTTGAAGTAATACTTTAGGTAATACTGAATTTTTTGCATTTACTGATTTATTTGGTATGTTAAGTTACGCTGCATGCTTTAGATTGTAGTCAAACTAAGGTTTGTAAATAAATGCAAGTTGACATAAAACAAATGTTGAAAATTGATAAATATATACTCAAAAATATTATGCCTTTTTTGTGTTGTACTAAAACAACATGTTATAGCTCTCAGTAAGAAAATAAAGAGATAAATAATATAAGTAAGTAGTGTGAAGCGCAGAGCACAAAAATCTGGATTCAGAGTTTTTTTTTGTTGTGATTTTTGCTTTCATGGATTCGATCACTTCTTCCCTTGTAAATAATGTACACAGTATCCAGTATATTTGGAATCATACGTTTTCTGTCACGATACAAAGAAAAAAGGACTTATTCTTTCCCCTTATTGACAAAGCAGAAGCATGCAAGAGGCAATTGGTTGCTACATTTAAAATTTCATTCATATCTGCTACTAAATATTCAGTAGAGATGTATTTCTAAAAACTGAACTTTCTCTTTCGTTTTGAACTCAGTGTAAGGGTATTTTTTATACTGAGTATTCTACTGAATATGCACGTCCTTACCTCGAATACTGCTGGGTTGATATTCGATCTCTTGATTTTTTGGTATGGCCCAAGACCAATCTATACAGGTCCTCTTATGTGAAGCAAAATAGGTGATTACAGTTAGATGGCGTCTGTCAAGAATGTCAAAAGCAGAGAAAACGCGAGCGAACACACAACCGAACACACAAACGCACAACCGAGCACACAAGCTATTTCCATGAAAAACACGTGCAAGAATGCAAAATCAAAACAAAAGACGACAGTTTGACACAAGCTGCAAATACGCTGAAGAAGAGCTACTCTCCATTGCATGGACCTTCTATAGTTAGGTTATGGTATGGCCCATAGATTTTGTACCTAATTAGGTACTGAATTTTCGTCAATTAAAAACAGAATGAACAATTTTTAGATTCACATCTGGCAATGATTTTAGCGCCAATTTTCTTTAAAACGCTTTTCTTGTTCTTCTTCTTGTTCTGTATGGTATTCGCCAACCGGTCGGCCCGTGGAGAATTTTTAGCCATATAGATTATTTTATTGTGCTTTTCCATAATAAAAGTGTATAAATTTGAAGAAAAAGATTTCAGATTCATTACAAATCTGGAACAGTTTGATGCAAAATAGTTTTAAACATCCAAAGTAGTATTAAAGGTGTGTTAATGACGCTGCCGGCAGCGACGCTTGCACTTATCTTTTTTCCTCCCTTTCGCTCACTTTCCATGTGATTTGGGAAGTGAAATTCTGATGAAAGTGCATCTTTTTTCGTTGGTTTTTTGTAAGAAACAATGTTTATAATTTCCAGGTGCTTTTTGAGTACTCAACAAATTGCCGTGCATTCGAGAAGATTAATAACAAAAGCGGGATCAATCGAAACAGTAGCAGCTCAATCGACCACATTTACACTTGGAAAAAGCGTTGAAGAAAAACCAGAATTAACAGCGACACAACCGGCACATTTCGTAAGTTATTAAAATTTTGTTTGTTTAAAAAAGTAGTTCTAAAAATTTAACTTTTACTTATTGTAATTTTTTTATGTCAGCTAATGAGTGGACGTAATCGTAGCGGAGGCGGAGGTGGTAATCGATATGGTGGTGGTAGCGGTGGAGGTTATGGCGGTGGCTATGGTGGTGGTTATGGCGGTGGTGGGGGTGGATATGGTGGTGGTGGCTATGGCGACAATATGGGTTACGGCGGTGGTGGTGGTAATTTCCGCGGCGGTCCTGTCAGTCCCTTTAATGGTGAGTGAAATAATTATGAAACTACATACATACATATATACACACCTATGTACATATGTACATTTCGATAAATAATAAAAAATATACTATAATCTTGTTTCTGAAGGTCCCGGACCCAATGATCTTATGCAAATAATGAATGCTATGGCAAGTAATTTCAATATGAATCCACCGCCACCACCACCAATGCACATGAATTGCGGCGATTTACGTACCAATCATGTTGGCATGCTAGTGGAATTGACTGGACGCTTAATTAAGAAGCGCGTACAACGTTTTGCTGAATTGCGTGATCGCAATGGAGCTGCCTGCCAATTGGTTATTTTGGATGATAAGGTAAAATGCCCAACAGAAATTGCTTCTAAGCACACATGTGTACTTGCCGGGCATATTTTATAGAACTTGCATTATTTTACAGTATCCACGAGTGGCACGTCGCGTTGCGAATATGCCGGAGAATGCTCTGCTTACCGTTGTTGGTGTGGTGATGCGACGACCACGGAATTCATGTAACCAAACAATGCCTACGGGCGATATTGAAGTGGAAGTACAAATAATTACAAACATCGATTTCGCTATTGCCAATAAAGGCATTAGTAATAAGCGCACTTACAGTACTATGGCCAAGCAGAACAGTTGCGGTATAACGAGCACCGAATACAAGAATTCGAGTAAGTAAAAATGTTGAAATTAAATATATGAAGAATTTGTTTTCTTAACTGTAGCCTTTTTGATTTCGTTTTTTTTTTTGTTTCTTTTTGTTTTTGTTTTTGTTTTTGTTTTTTTTTTTTTGTTTTTGTTTTTTTTAATACAGAAAGTGAAAATATATTGAAACACTTTGAAAATCGCGATCTAACCTGCAACGATTTGCGCGCTGCGGATATTGGCAAAGAGGTGTCTTTAGTCGGTTGGATACCACCAACTAAGCCATCAAAATTTTTGCAATTAAAAGATGGTTACGGACAAACGCAAATTATTGTAGAGGATCAAACTGTAAGTTGTATATACATATGTACATGCATGACATTTGTTTATGTAACAGTAATTGCTAATTGTATGTACTCTGCATCATCTTCAGCTGCAAGATACATTACTCTCCGCACCGGATGGCACTGTTGTGCAAGTCAAGGGTAAAGTTTTGGGTCGACCACGTCAAAATGTCAATATGGTATGTATTTTCTGTCAAATAATTACATACTTTAAAAATTTGCAAGGTCTTCTGTTTTTCATATGCTTTTAGAAATATGACACCGGCGAAGTGGAAATAATGGTCGATAGTGTTAAAGTTTTGAATCCGGACGAGCCTTACGATGGACCCATCAAAGTCAAAGAAAAGGTACAAAAAATGTCAATCGATGACTTGGAAGCCGAAGAGGCTGCAACTAAAAATGGCACAAGCACAGAAGGCGCTGAGGGCGATAAACAGACCGCCAATAGCGAAAAGACAAAAATAGCTGATTTGAATAAATTTGCTGGACGCACACACACATGCGGCGAATTGGATTTGAATAATATTAATGAGAAGGTGAAAATATGTGGTTGGTTGGAATTTCAGCGCATGGGCAAATTTTTTATATTGCGTGATGGTTACGGCGAAACACAAATACTAATTACGGATGAGACTAAGGGCATGGAAAAGTATAATAAGGAGGGCTTCTCCTTAGAGTCCATTATACGCGTAGAAGGCGTTGTTATACCACGACCATCGTCCACGGTTAATGTTGCCATGAAGACGGGACATATTGAGGTTGAAGCCGAAAGTATTGAAGTGCTCAATGCATCCAAGCGGAACTTACCATTTGAAGTGCGACGTTTCAATCGCGCCGGAGAACGTTTGCGTTTAACTTATCGCTATTTGGATTTGAGGTGTGTGTGTGTGTGCAGCTGCTTTACTGCTGTATTAACCCTGCAAAAAAATGTGCGATTAATCCCGAAAGAGATTTGTCTCGGATTGATCTCTTTCGAGAACAATCGGTCCACAATTAGTTCCCGATTGTTCCCGTACGGGTATAAATGTAGACTAATTGTAAACCAATTGTTCCCGAACGGGTATAAATGTAGATTAATCGCTTTCATCCCGAACGGGTACAAATCTAGATTCCTTAAATGTAGAAATTTTACAAAAATATGCAATGTATTTAAAAAATTGTAGAACAACCGGTAAAACGAATTGAACACCCTTTCTTTTAATAACAATGATTAATAATAATTTTAACAAAATGTTGTCTAAAATAGCCTATGAAAACATCCTTTACATTACGCTCATATAATGCATACTCAAAACTTACAGTTTTTTTTTATTTATTGAGATTTTTTACAAAAGTAAAATATTATATAATCTTTATTTGAATATGCATGGACATTGACAATTTTTTAAAGATTTTTATTAAAAATTGCCTTGGATAATAACTTGGAAAAATCTACATTTGTACCCGTTTGTGCTGAAAGCGATTGATCTACATTTGTACCCGTTCGGGATGTGAGCGATTGATTTACATTTGTCCCCGTTCGGGATGAAAGCGATTAATCTACATTGGTACCCGTTCGGGTATACAAATTGAACAATTAGTCCCTTCATAGGACATGCTCGAACAAATGCGATCAATTCACTTCATATAAAGGGATGTAAAATTGTATTAGTGGCGTGCTCCCTTGCGATTGATCCCGGACACGTCCCGGAGTAATCGCATTTTTTGCAATATTGTTATTAATTGAATGTTGTTGTATTAATGTAATTCACATTATTTTTGTTTTTCATTGTTATCGCTTCAAACACAGATTCAGCGACATGCAAAGAAATTTACGCTTACGTTCAACGGTGATTATGAACATGCGTGAATATCTTATTAATTATTTGGGTTTCGTTGAAGTTGAGACGCCAACATTATTCCGTAAAACGCCCGGTGGCGCGCAGGAGTTTGTTGTGCCCACACGTAAAGCGGGTCATTTCTATTCACTTGTACAAAGTCCACAGCAATTCAAACAAATGTTAATGGCCGGCGCTATAGATCGTTACTTCCAAGTGGCACGTTGCTATCGTGATGAGGCTACACGTCCGGATCGTCAACCCGAATTCACTCAGCTAGATATTGAGTTGTCCTATACCACACGTGAGGATGTTATGCAGTTGGTGGAGGAGCTGTTGCGTTATTCATGGCCAAAACAATTTCCACCCATACAAACGAAATTTCCAACTATTACATACGAAGAAGCAATGGAGAAGTATGGCACCGATAAACCGGATATGCGCTTTGAGTTGCTTGTGAGTGGCAACATTATTACTTTGTAATGGAACTTTGTACAAATTTGGTTTGCTTTTTTTTTTGTTTTTTTTTTTTTTTTACAAATCTAGTTGGAAAACGTAACTGATATAATTAGTAAAAATGAGGTATTTGCAAAGAAGCATGACAATTTGGGTGCATACGCTATAATTGTGCGCGGTGGCGAGGTTGTGTGGGATGGCGCTGCCAAAAAACGTTACGAATACATGGCTAAAGAATTTAAGGGCACCATGTTTATACGCAAATTTTTGGTAAGTGATAAATTTGTGTGTATTGTTCACTTTTTTGTTTTGCAACAATACAATAATTGAATATTTTTTTACGCATAGAAATATAAGGACGTGCTTGATCGTTTAACAAATTTGCTAACAAATGATGTGGCAACGGAGCTAATTGAAAAGTGCGACTTAGAAGAGAATGATTTGATTTTCCTTGGCATTGGCGAAAAGCGCGAAACGGTATACATTGAATTGCTTAAATATAATTTTTTTTAGATAACTACTTTATTATTGAGCTCTCAAGGCCTTTTTTTTTTTTTTTTTTTTAAGGAAAAATTGGTATGAAAGATTAATACTTGTTTGGTAGAAGTTATAGATCCATTTCGGAGACCACCACATCTCTTCATCAGACTTCTTTTTTAACATTTTTTATTCATTGGCGTCCGCCGAGATCGAACCTCGGATTTTCCGGTTGGAAGTCTAATGGCATCACCATTAGGCTACCGCCGCCTTGCATTTTCCTTGTATTAATTTTTCTTTTAATTTTTTTCCTTTTTACAACCTACCATCCAGCAACAGTGACCTTGCCGACGTTATCGGTATTTGTCACTTGTATGTTGGTGTGGTTGTGTGTTTGTTTGGTTTGTACAAATTCTATTTTAAGCACAAGCAATGCTTTGCACTAATTAGTAGAGTTTGTTTGTCGGCTGGCTCATCCGATTAAATTTTACTTTTGGTTTTTGGTCGTTTTTTTATTTTGATAACTACTTTATTATTGAGCTCTCAAGACCATTTTTTTTTTTTTTAAGGAAAAATTGGTATGAAAGATTAATACTTGTTTGGTAATTTTTTTTAAATTTATTTATTTTTTTAATATATATATATTTTTTTTTATAATTTTTTTATTTTTTTTTTTTTAATTTTTTAATTTTTTTTTATTTATTTTTTTTATTTTATTTTTTTTAATTAATTTTTTTTAATTTATTTTTTTTTATTTTATTTTTTTTAATAAATTTTTTTTAATTTATTTTTTTTTTAATTTTTTTTAATTGATTTTTTCTTTAATTAATTAATTTTTTGTTATTATACATTCCAGCAATCAATGTTAGGTCGCATACGTATCGATTATCACAATCTAAATGAGCAAAGCGTGAAGCGTGAGAAGAAAGAGAATAAATTTGTATGGGTTATCGATTTTCCAATGTTTGAACGCAATGCCGAAACAAATGGCCTGGATAGCGTACATCACCCCTTCACTGCACCGCATCCAGATGATATGGAAAAATTTGTCAAGGCCAAAGATGAGGAATTGGTTGAGGTGCGTTCGCAAGCTTATGATTTGGTGCTGAACGGTCAGGAGATTGGTGGCGGTTCAATACGCATACACGATCGCGACATGCAACAATTCGTTTTAGAGCAAATTCTCAAAATACCACATGAGCATCTATCACATTTATTAAATGCATTAGAATCGGGTTGTCCACCACATGGTGGCATTGCCTTGGGACTTGATCGCCTGATGGCCATCATATGTCGCGCACGTTCGATGCGTGATGTTATTGCATTCCCAAAATCTTTGAATGGTGTTGATCCACTCTCTGATGCTCCAGTACCTATTACCGAGCGGGAGAAGTCGCTCTATCATTTAGCTGTAATCGAAGATCCGAACGAATCGACCGAGCACGGCAACGAAGATGATGATCAGGATGCAGTGCGCGCTACACCATCACCAGAACCACAGCCAGCTGTTGGCGCCGCGCAAATAGAGAGCAATGATAACAAGCCGATTGTTGAGGATGTGGAAATGACAGCAGTCATTAAAGAGGAAGAGCAGGAAAAGGAAGTCAATACTGCTGCTCGCGCCGCAAGCAGTGAGTCGGCCGCAACAAAGGAGTCGGCCGAAACCAAGGAGTCAGCCGCAAAGCCTGAGGCTGCTAAAAAAGCATCAAAAGTTACTAGACAACCTGCGACTAAAAAGAAGTAAAGAAGGGCAATTGAAGTATCGCCGAACAATGCATTAACTAAGGATTCGTGTGCTCTTTTAACTCCAAATTCCTTTTTAGTTTTGTGCAGAAAATTTGGATGCATGTTTTTGATCTAAAACTAGTCTAGTAAGTTATATTAATTTAATGATAAATGTTTTAAAAGAATGCGTGCATACCTATATGCACATACATACATCCATAATAAATTGTATATTAAGAATTTTACTTTGATGTATTTGCGCAAAATTGCAAATTTTCTTTTTCATATAATTTGACTATCCAATATTTAAAAATTGATGCATTTCCTTTCTTGGAATGAATGCAAATGTTTAAAGAGAAAAATATACTAAACTCTGTTATACAATTTAATTCAAGTACCGACTATCATAGTTTTACTATGTAAATGAGATTTAATAATAAAATGAAATGCACGCCTAAAGAATTTCCTATCAATTCTGTGCCCGCAAATTAAAGTAGCCTAACTCAAAATATGGTGAACGGAGAAAACTCAATTTTTTGTCAAAATTCAAACCATTGGACCAATTCGGGTTTTTAAAAGGGGAAATAATGGATTTGTAGTGTTAGAGAAGGAATAGTTGTGAACCAGAAATCTTAAAGCAAGGTTAATTGCAAAAAATTGTCTTTTATAACTTAAGTGCTTTTATTGGATGCAATTTTTACGAAAAGCGGAATTAACTCGAGTTAAGTTCTTTTATTGTGTCGAATTCTTCCCAATAAGGTTTTTATTTCCATTTAACTCGAGTTAAGTGTTTTTAAGCGTAGACCTACGTTCGAGTCGAAAACGACCCGAAACGATAATTTAAGTGGATATAACTAACTAAGTAGTGGAATTAGAAGTCTTAGAGTTTTTGACTTTTAATTTTTGTTTGAAATGAATGAAATAAAATAAAAATCGTTTCGCTAATCATTGTTGTTTGTGCCTGAAAAAAATAATCCACAATCCTACGCCGCGGATCGTTTTCAACCCGAACTGAATTTACGTTTTATTTTACCGAATACTGAAAAGGCATGGTACTAGGGAAATCACCACAAGAAGCTTGGTTTATCCAGAATTGATTAATGAAGATTCCCAGGCGAGAGGTTCAAAGCTATAACAGCTGGAACCGCCGAAAAAGGGGCGCGGTAGCACTACTGTTTGATAGAAAATAGCTGGTAATTGTGATGGAATCGACATATGGAGTCATGTGCAAAATACATATGTTTATAAACCCAGTGATGAATCTTTATATTCGTTTGTTTTTTTTTTTTTCGTTCAATTAAGGCATGTCTACAGCACACTCCATATGCGTATGACCATGAACCAAAAACTTGTGGTAAATTTTGTCAATGTTAGTATCACCTTGCATGAAGATTTAAAACATAGTACTAATAAAAGAGTTTTGGTTTTGGCCAGGACAGCAATCGCTATAAAAAACGACATGTTTAATATTGAATGGTAAACTATTTAAGTGTTTGAATAAGCACGATGCTATTCCATTGCCACCACAATTTGCAAGGGTCTCATGCCACATATAACACGTAGGTTGTCCGGAAACACAGTCATGTACAGTTAAATAAAAAGTGTATAAAGCGTTTATAAAAATATTCAGAAGATCGCAAAAAGTTGTAGGAAGGCATATGCTAATCAGCACTATCTGACCCCGTGTCCGACTGACTATCGTTAAAAAATGAGTCCTTAATTGAGTCGTCGCTACTATAATCCATATTCAGAAAGTCTTCTTCCTCCATGTTACCAGGATCCATACCTTGTAAAAGGCTACACGATTAAAGTTTAATAACAATAATAACTAGCCGAAGGCCTGAGTTGTCAGTGCTATATAAAAAATATCTGTTAGTTTCTAGCTTTTAAGCTTAACTATCAATATTAATAAATAAAAAAAAATAACAATAATAATACACTGGCGATATTAAAACTCTAACGAGTTTTATTGCCGAGCTTCTCTCCCAATTCGAGGTGTGCTTCTCAACTATTGTTTTTCCTACAATTTGTGTGGACCTACAGTTTTATGCGAGCTCCCAACGGCGAATGCTTTTATGTGAGAAGCCTTTTCATGGCAGAAATACACTCGGAGGGTATGCCGCCGACTACAGAGAGGTGACCGCTATTTATAAAAACCCAATAATTGGGGTTTAATCAATTAGAAAAATTTTTTGTGGTGTTTGTCTGGACTGGGTTAGAACCCGAGACCTCTGGTATAGCAGGCGAGCAGTCTACGCACTGCACCTCAGCGGCCACATTAAAGTTTAATTGATGAAAAAAGGTGTTTTATGTATACAGTATATAATAATTAATTGAATTTCTGTATATATTATGATGAAAAATCTCTTATCTCAGTTTATCGTATCCACTTGCTTCCAACAAAAAAACCTAACTGAAGATAATAACGCATGAAATGAGAAAAATATTCTAACAAAAAAACCTAACTCGAGATAAATTGTGTAAAACTAAAAAAAAAATCACTTAAAATAACCTATTTCGAGTTAGGCTATGAAAACAAAATTGACAAAAAAAAATTATAATTCCTAACTCAAGTTAGGTTTTTTTAATAAACTGAAAACGCAAATAAATACGTCCATGAAGTACCCACATAACTCTAGTTAGGATGTTTTAATAAAACGATTTTTCATACAATACTAGACTTAAGAGATTTGCTAGAAGATAAGTTGTTTTAACTGGTGCAAAATGTTTCTATCTGAGTTAGGATAATTTTTATATCTTAATAACTTTTTAAATATTACTCCAATTTAAATGGGGATAAGACAGATCGATGGGTTTTCCTCCAAAGATTAACACTATAACAATAACTCAATTTCGCATTATCTCGAGTTAGGCTACTTTAATTTGCGGGCACAGAATTGTTTCTTTCTTAGTTGCTATAAATTCTATAGATTTAGGCATTTTTTTTATTGTAGCAGTCGTTTAAACTGTTTAAACGACTGTTGGGTAATTAAGAAACTAAAACTTGTGTAACGTAGCATTACAATAATACCCCCACTGTAACATCCGACACTGTAACATCCATATATATAGTACTTCTATATTGATAGTATTCTATCTGTGCAATGTGTATGAATTCATCCAAAAATTTTGTGCCACTGGCAGTTCTACGCATGCGCCTCAATTACATTTAATGTACATTCAATTGAGTTCAGAGGCGTTTGAAAAAAAATTTAAAGGCATCATTGTGTTCTAGGGGACTTATACCAGAGATGTGAAGTAATGCAGTACTTTGTGACTGCGCAGTCTTTTGATTGGGGTCAAAATGACTGCTATTAATTTTTTGCCAGTCATGACTGGGAATTAAAAAAAGAAGCCTTCATTCTGACTGGTAAATTTTAACTGTGCAGTCACCTGGCTGCAATCCACCCCGTTACTGCAATCATTTGATTGCAATCATGAAATGATTGCAGCTACAGTCTTTTGCCATTCTTCTCATAGGGGTTACTAGGTTTTTAAAGTTTCGATCCCTAAGTCTGATACACCAATCTCTTTGGCATGAGAGGAGGGTTCCTACTTTATAATTGTATTAATCCTGCGTGCGCCATTGGGGTCACTTCCACCCAGTGCTGGGTTTATACCACCTTAATGTACCTTTTTTACCGGCATGTTAAACGTCGTCGAAAAACATTAAAATGAAGTATTTCGATCGCTTCAGTAGAACTGGAAATAAAACACATTTAACATTCAGAGGAATATAAGTTTCTCGCTTCCTGTGGTCTTTTATGTTCATTTTACAAAGATTTTTTCTGAGGTGACCCCTACTTAAATTTTACGGCGATTAATTTTCTAGAACATTTTAGCCCTCTAGCGTCCTTAAAAATTCTATACTATATTTCCTGACTGTATAAAAAGGGGTCAAAATAACAATTTCTTAGGGTTGCTAGATGGTTAAAATGTTCTAGAAAATTATTCGGCATAAAATTTCAGTAGGAGTCTCTTCAGAAAAAGACTATAAAATTAAGCTAAAAACCACAGGAAGAGAAAAACGCATATTCCTCGGAACGTTAAATGTGTTTAATTTGCGGCTCTACCGAATCGATCGAAATCCCTCTTTTGAAAAAAATGAATGCTTATTGACGACGTTTAACATACAGGTAAAAAACAGTTGCATTAAGGTGGTATAAACTAAGTACTGGTTGGAAGTGACCCCAATGGCGCACATAGTGTTAATACAATTATAAAGTAGGAACCCTCCATAAAACTGAAGATATGAAAAATTGAATTTTAGCGACATCTAGCGGCGTCAAAAAAAAATGTTTTCGGAAATGTTTTCGAAAAAGAGATCATATGGGGGCGTACGGCGAACTTTTTTTCTCGATACGCTCTAGTGTACATATCGCTAACTTAGAGTGCAAATTATGTAAGTCCCTTTTTTCAAAATTTGTAGGAGAGATAAAAAACAAAAAAATTAAAAAATTTCGAGATGAAAAAAAATTTCTGCTCATGAAAATATTTGGGACTTACACAATTTTCTTCGATTTTTGGGCTTACACAATTTTCGTATCACTGAATAACAACGAGTAGAAATATGACAAGAGTCACAGACTTGTTTAGCGCGGTGCCTATTTGATTTTTCTAGCGTTTTACATAAAAATACACTTTTTCATAAAAATGGACTTACACAGTTTGCACTCCAAGCTAGCGATATGTATTTCAAAGATTTTATAAACTGACCATTTTAGGTATATGCAAAATAAATACTATTACAGCTAAAATACATAGAGAGCATATTTTTGGTACTAGTTTACTAAATGACTGCTTAAAAAATATCGCCAGTCATCAATGAATGAAAAAAATGAATGGTCAGTCATACTTGCCAAAAATACTGGGGACTTCAAATTTTAAATCATCAGTCAAAAAAAGAACTGAAAGGCTGCATTCAAGACTTCAAGAAAAAGAATGGGACTTCAAGGGCTGAAAGTCACGATGATTGCAATACTTAACATCTCTCACTTATACCCCTTTGATTTTAGTTTTTGAATTTGTTTATAATTAATATAAGAAATTTGCCACATTTATATTAAGATGCAAACTTTTGTGAATTTTTTTAATGAAAATTAGTGTAAATGTTCTAGAAAAATCTATTTTCTATGCACTCATATTTTTATGAATCGCGGCGGAAAGCGTTTCATGTTAAAATCCTGTGGTCCGATCCATGGGCATTATATCAAAAAGTCGAATTCTGCCGTTTGAGGGTTATGTTTGTAAAGTATGTACGTTCGAATGCCGCCAACACGGTGAGTACTGCGAATTTCTAAACTGAATAACAGGACAATTTAGGCAACGAACTTTTGGCACAGCAACATATGAGGACCAAAGTTCAGACTACGTTACTCTCCAAACCAACCTCAACAGGGGACCACATGTAATAATATTACAAGACGGATGGAAGAAAGGACTACGAACCAATCGCTATATGTTCCACATATTTACAGGCGGATAAAAGGTAGACGGGTGGGAGCTGCAGTGTTTTTTCCGGAGCTTGGGATTAAAAAATCCTTTTTAGTCCCGGACTACTGCAGTATCTTTCAGGCATTGATACGTACAGGCGATTCCCAGTGTAATCGCTTTTTTGGAAATGGTTGCTGCAGATTCGAATGTTTTTAACAACGTCGTCAGGCATCAGACCGCAGGCATGCATCCATTGTTTGCAAATGGTTTCGTCTTTTGGAAATCTATTTACATATGTATATATATATTTATATAACCAATAATGCACCATAATTTTTTTTATGTGCGCAAATACGCCAGCAACAAACAATAGCATTTCAGCTGGTAAGGGGGTTTAGAATACACCCGTGATAAGGAATGCTTGTCGAAGAGGCGAACAGAATCGAAGGTTGATAATGACCAAAAAAATCGTTCACACGACAGTCGGGCTAGTGTCAGAAGGGACTAGTACCCGAGAGTACAGGATTTATCCGGCAAAGGACGGTTACTTCCCTTACGCTCCCAAAAACCTTCGGGGAGTGTATTGGTGGCTACAAAAACAACAACATCAATAGCAGGCATTGTAATATTCTCAATCGTTTCATAACTGCTGGCATATATGTAAAAGAGCTGAAGCGGTCATTTCCAATCCGGCGGCAGCGTACGCCTCTGAGGCATATTAACCCCCCAAAAGCTGGCTTGGTGGCGAGGTGTTGTCATGGCGCTAGTCAACCCTGACTTGGCGAGGATAACGTGGCGAAGCCTTTTAGGCATAATTTCCCTGATCGCCTAGGCTAAGTGATGGCAACCATGCAGCCTTTATGACACCCCGACACTCCCTTACTTCGCCCAGGCTCTGTCTGTGGATCAGTTGAGATGAGCAAGAGGAAGTCGTTATGCCGGTCGGGCACACCTCCCCTCCAGGGCCGTAGCTAGACTTAAATTTAAGGTAGGGCAGCGTTTGTTTAAGGTAGGGCGGAAGTCATTCTTGGCACTACCACCATTGAGCGCTAGGTCAGTTTTGGCAATTGACATGCATGTGAATAGAAATATAATTAATGGAAGATAGCGACCAACCGCCATACGCAAATAAGCGAGAGACAAAATTGAAGCCGAAAATATTATAAAAAATTTAATGCAACAAAAAATTTAATTTTTTAAATTTTTAATTTTAATTTAATTTCCTTCGATTACTCCATACCGAAGAGAGCTATGATCTTTAAATTTGGTATGTGGGTCGCCTGTAGGTATGCACGCAAGTCAAGGTGAGAAAAAAACTCTCGAAAATGATTAAACGATAACCATAGAAAATTTAGACACCTCATTTTTCCAACGATTTTAGATTAGCACACAGCCTTAGAAATCATTTCCGCGATTTTGGTGTTGTTCGCTCACAGTGAGATTAATTTTTGTCAGAAAACTACCGGAATGAACCATTCCTTTAACCAAACTACAAAAATTCGATGGTCTTATTTAATTATATCTGTGATGCAGGGTGGATTCTCCATATCATACATTGCAACCGCAATAATTTTTTATCTCAAACAAACAAAAAATTTAATTATAATAACACTGTAGGGAGGTCAAAATATCACAGCGAAACGCCGAGACACCCCCACTTAATTTTTGGCTGTAGAATACGATGGCGTTTTCAGAAAGTTAGCTCTCGTTTTCGAGAAATTTAGGAAAGAAGTTTCAGAGCTCCGAAGTTAATTTTTTCCCCGTTTATAAACTTTACTTAGGTTTTGAACCCTTTCTTTGACATCATTAGTTTTTCCAAACTGGCTCCGGTTTATGAGATAACGGTATTTAAAAAGTACCATCAATTTGGACTTTTTTGTTAATAACTCAGTTTCTGAGCTAAATTGCCCAAACTTTGCACATGACAAAACTATTGTTTGAAAACAATTGAAGCATACTTTTAGGTATTATTTCGAGAAAAATTTTATGAAAAATTAACAAAAAAATTATTGAAATGCGTATAAAATCCTCAAACATGCATATATTTTCTTCATTTAAAAACTGTGTAATAGTTCTTTTAATTCTCTGTAAGACGATATAAAGATCAACTAATTCATTTAATACGATATATCGACGGCTGAGAATAAGATCGCCCTATTTCAAAAATTGTTTTAAAAACGCCCTATTTGAAAAATTGTTTCAATAACGTCCTATTTCAGAGTTTGCTTCAAGAACGCCCTATTTGAAAAATTGTTTCAATAACGTCCTATTTCAGACAATTATTCAAAAACGCCCTATTTCAGAGAAATATATATGGAATTTGCTCTGAAATAGAGCGTTTTTGAAGCAAAATCTGAAATAGGACGTTATTGAAACATTTTTTCAAATAGGGCGTTCTTGAAGCAAAATCTGAAATAGGACGTTATTGAAACAATTTTTCAAATAGGGTGTTTTTGAAACAATTTTTGAAATAGGGCGATCTTATTCTCAGCCGTCGATATGAGTTATTGGGCTTGAAAAAAGTGCCTATGGTGAAATTTCAACTTTGGTTGCACAAAAGTGCAATAACAGATGCAGATACGTGGAAATTGTATATGAGAAAATTGAGAAAAGTCTTTATGTTGCTTTTTCACGCAGAATGACTATTTTCGGAGTTATAAAAAAATAAAAGTGCAAAACCATATATCTGAACAATCAGTTGTATGGGAGCTATATGTTATAGAGACCCGATCTTGACAATTTTCAGGGAATAGATTAAGGTCAATAAAAGTACAAATTCTCCAAAGTTGCATGTCTTTAGCTGTTTAAATAGCGAAGCTATGCCCCAAAATGTCCACATCTGAACAATCGGTTGTATGGCAGCTATATGTTATAGTCACCCGATTTCAATTATTTTCAGTTAAGTTAAGGTAATGCTAAAATATGGTCATGTACAAAGTTTGGGCAATTTAACTCATAAACTGACTGATAATAATAATACAATGGCGCTATTATAACTCTGACGAGTTTTATGGCCGAGCTTCTCTCCCAATTCGAGGTGTGCTCCTTTTTGTTTTTCCTACTAATTGGGTGGACCTACAGTTTTATGCCGGCTCCGAACGGCGAATGCATTTTTTGTGAGAAGCTTTTTCATGGCAGAAATACTCTCGGAGGGTATGCCGCCCACTGCCGAGAGGTGACCGCTGCTCTTAAAAACCCAATAATTGGATGTTTACTAATTAGAAAAATTGTTTTGGTGTTTTGCTCGGACCGTGGTTTAAACCCGAGACCTCTGGCATAGCAAGCGAGCACTCTACCCACTGCACCACAGCGGCCACAACATAACTGACTGAGTTATTAACAAAAAAGTCCAAATTTATGGTAATTTTTAAATACCGTTATCTCATAAACCGGAGCCAGTTTGGAAAACCTAATAATGGCATTGAATTTAGAATGCCCCAGTTAAGTAAGAACAACCGTCAAAATCCTTACGCGGGAAAAAGGTTCAAAACCTAAGTAAAGTTTATAGACGGAAAAAATTACCTTCAGAGCTCTGAAAGTTCTTTCCTAAACTTCTCGAAAACAAGAGCTAACTTTGACTTTCTGAAAACGCCATCGTATTCTACAGCCAAAAATTAAGTTTACGTGTTTCGGCGTTTCTCTGTGATATTTCAAAAGTTGAAAATTTACCTACAGTGTAATTGATCTCACTTGTTGGCCTTTTTAAGGTAGGGCATTCTAATTTTAAGGTAGGGCATTGCCCCACAATGCCCCCCCCCCCCCCCTAGCTACGGGCCTGCTCCCCTCAGTCTACTAACTGGCCTGCAGGCTACGGCTGGTAGAGCTCTGCCCTCGATTCAGCACCATTCAGTAGTGTTCAACCATGGAGGCGGGCTGTAAACTAACCGGAGTCTTTGTTGTTTCTCCTTAGGCTATACCCGCAGTATGTAGGACTTAAGTCCTTACCAATACCGCCCCTCCGTTGCCATACGTCTGGTACTGCTCCCCTCTCATCCACACTAGCCGCCCTCTGCTACTAAGATCGCTGGCTGCTCTACGCCGCTCACTACGACCGTTGGCATAGAAGGTTGATAATGACCAGAAAAATCGTTTGCACGACAGTCGGGCTAGTGTCAGAAGGGACTAGTACCCGAGCTTACCGGATTTATCCGGCAAAGGACTGTTACTTCCCAAAACCCTCGGGGAGTGTCTTGGTAGCTACAACAACAACAACCGTTGGCCGCTCCCGCCGCTCCGAGATCCCTCTATATATTGCCGCTCACCCTCCTTCGAGATTCTCGGATACCACGTCTATAAACCTCTCCTTCTCTCTCTTCCCAACATCTCGATCTCTCGTAACGAAAAGCGACTGCCCTATCAACACTTCGAGCCCTGGGTGTGTACGACCATAACACATAAATATCGTGTTATTATTCAGTGGGGATTTATTGGACCTCTGCTTAACCTTGAATAGACTTAGCGCTACCACAACATTCGACAAAACCCACCTCCCACTTGTCCAAGAAGACGCTCAAGAAATGTTTTTGGTAGAATTGGACACTGAAGGGAGAGTTGTGATAGATGAGTTGGATTAAGGGGTAAGCGAACATATCATATTTGGGGAATATTTATGTAAATACAATAAATTTTCTTGCAACATAACGCTAAAAAAAGCTTTATAAATCCTCAGGAATCTTTCAACCTATGATAGTACCTACTACCTTTAAAAACAATCCACATAATTATTATTTAGCTTTTTTATTTATTTCATTTAATCGCGGCTGTCTACTAGCCCTTCTTCGCTCAGCCAATTTTCCATCCTCAATGTGAGGTACTTTAAACAAACTATTTTCTATATGACCGTGTGTGAGATTCTGCCGGTATGCTTGCCATTCAACAACTTCAACATCATCACTCTCATCCTCTACCGAATTACGGATCTCATCGTTATTTTTATCTTCCGTACCGGCCTGATCACTACCAAAATATGTCCAATCCTTAATGCCAAAATCGTCAGCGTATAACGTTGGCGTTTTCTCAACATAATTGAAACTCGCATCCAATTTATTCCATTGATCAACATGACGCAACAATGGATCTTGGAAACCGCTCGCCGGCGGCAAAGTAATGGTTAGTGGCCTTTCCGCCGCCGTAGCTGAGTGTTTTCGTTTACCTAGTGTTGGCAAATCTGTCCATTTACCCAAAGCGTAAGGCGCTGTATCATTGGTCTCTGCTAAAAACATGCCCTTCGTGCTTGGCTTAATATGTTCGCCAGCCTCGAGTAAATAATTTGTTTGCGGACACATGCCCAGCAGATAGGAGACGTACGAGCTGCAAGCCCAGCCCCAGAAGCCCTTGGGTGAACGTATCGATTCTTGGAAATATTCAACGGCACGTTGATGGCTACAGGCAAAGGGATCTATTTTGTGGAAGTAGGAAAGCCTTTTTTTAAAGCATTTAATTTTTTTTAATTTTTGTTAGACTTACTTGATCCAGCCTTATTACAGCCGGGTTGCATGATGCCGCCATTCATATAAAAATCTGCATGACCACACCGCTCTATTTTGCCCTGAACAAAGCCATTGGTGTGTATAACATCGACAAAGACGGCATCGCTGGGATCCAATTTATCATCCACGCCGGCGGTGATGAATAGCGGCATTGCAGGATCCAGACCCGTTATTCTCGGCAGCATAAATGAGCCCAAATTCCGTGCAATGTAATTTGCCAATTGCGCACCCAACGAGAATCCGATAACATGAATATTCGTAGTGCCCATTTCCAGAATGCGCTCCACCAATTGCGCTACACAAGCGCCCACATGTTTTGTATTGTGTACGGCGCTGAAGTAGCAGGGACCCGGCGACAATATGGCCCAATCTACATAGATAATATTGTACTCACTACGCATTAAATATTCTAGATGGTAGATGGAAGAAAAAGGAATGCAAAACTTCCTTAATGCTATATGATTATGTACCGATTCGGGGTATACTTACCTTGGCGCAGTTGCTGCAATGTACCCATAAACATATCAGCATTATAGCCATGTATAATGATTTTCGTTTGATAAAGTGGATTGAAATTCGAATTCGTTAAATTCGATTTGTCTAGCGTTTGATCGATGCTCAAATATTGGGGATCGACGGCATTACGTCGAGTGTACAAATAAAAACGTACATCCTGATCGGGACACTGCCGTCCGATAACCCAACGACAGGGTCCAATTACTATATCACGCATTTGTGGGGCTGGTGTTGTTGTCGTGGATGGTGTTGGCGGCGCTGTTGTTGTAGTTGTGGAAGGATCCTTAGGGGTAAAGTACTGTTGGCCATAACTGAATATTGATTTGGCTTGGCAATTTTTAAGTATGATGAATGTGACTATGGAGTAAAGAGAAAAATATGTTGTTCTTTCTTTTGCAATCAAAATTTTAATAGTATGTAATACGGTTAATACATAGAGAGGCGCTCATTAATAAAAGGAGGGACATCGAAACTATTGCTTTCATATTCAAAACGCATATTTCAACTATCATCTTCCAAAACGAATGTTATTATTCGATTTGAGAGCAAGGTCGGTGATTCTCCAGCAGAATAGAATAGAATAACGATGTGCATATGAGGTTAGGAGGCATAAGAATGTAATCATGCATATATCCAGTCAATATTGAACCCATTGATAAACTAAACGGCATAAGACATAATACATACTTAAGAAGTCCGCTTTCAAAAGTGGCTATGTGACATTTTTTCGATAATGAGTTTTTGATGGATTCTGTACCACTATTTAAAGGTGTACAATATCCATTAAAAATTTATTGCATAATCCTTCCGTATTCTGAAAAAAAGCATTTTAATATAAAGTCTGTTCGGCACAAAAATTTGCAAGCAACATAAGCAAAGAGAGAATTATGTCAAACTCTCTCTAAAGCTGAAACGTACAAAGTTTCCGCCGAACATGGCTTTGTCAACATTTGCAAGCAAAACATATGTTATGTAATACATATGTAGATAGTTTAAAACATATTGGGTCGGCTTCGGTATAATGCGCCCGCCGTATTTATTGCAAATAACAGAGAATTTTTCATTTAAATTTTTAGGAAGTGTTCTGTGGATAACTTTTTGGTTGCTTGTTTTTCCGACAGGGTAGGAATATGATGTATTGTGGAACGATTTTCCGTCATCCCTTGTCAAGTTTGGTTTGGGGACAAACCGGTTTCGGCTAATATGCGCCATCTTCAGTGTCTTCTTTCGTTCTGAGTTATTTTGTGTAAGTTCGATAGTATTTATAGTAACTAACTTCCGTCGTTTTGTTCAGGTATTTCGTGTTCATGTGATGTGTTCGTGCATTCGTGCGTTCGGGTGACGTGTGTGTGTGTGAGTCTGTGTTGTGTGTTTAGGTATGCAAATCTATTTTTTGTCATATTTTCATTATTGTACCCTCATTAACCAGGTAGGTAATAGTCCGTTATTGTCCGTTTGTGTGTTGTTTTGTTTATGTCGGTTTTAGGTCTTTTGTCCTCTTTCGGGTATAGTAGCTTAAGCGGTTCAAATAATGTATCCGATGCGGTGTTTATTTGTTCATTTATTATTTTACCTACGAATGTTTTTTGTTTGTATATCTCCATGTTTTCTAATATGTTAAGTCGTTTTCCTTTATGCTGTATGTGGAGAAAAAAAAAAAATTCTCCACATACAGCATAAAGGAAAACGACTTAACATATTAGAAAACATGGAGATATACAAACAAAAAACATCCCTACCACCCAAACAATCAAAAAATTCCGAGGTCGGTGCATTATATCGAAATTTCATACAAATATTTAAAAAATAACGAAGTTTTACAAAAATTTAAAATTGTTTTCCAGACTGAAAATTCTTTGTCAAGATCAGCTGTTTTCAACTTGCAAATCTTTACTGAGTCCATGGTATAAGTATACCAGGTAAAACAAACGTCAAGTTTTCGTCGCCATATTAACCACCTGACAATTAAGCAGATTATGACATTTCGTGCTGCCATACTCAATGATAAAAATCCTCCATTAATGGTATTTTTCACTGCTTTGTTTTAAAAATAAATTGTAACCATGGTATTCATAGTAACGAATTTTATCAATTTGAATTGAAAGAAATTTTTTCAATTTGAAAAAATTACACATCCTGCAGTAAATTTGTTTCACTGCTGAATGATCATTGATGTTTCTTCTGAGTACAATTTTTATTATTATTATTAGTTTTTTTTTTGGAAAAAGCAAACCATTTATATGAAAAATTCAGCAGTCTTTATTTGAAAATACTCACTGTTGCCTCCTCAGTCATAGATGAATTTCATCAGTGATTCATAAAAGATTCATTTCGCATTTTTACTTCGCGGAATATCAGTTTAGCCGTACAACAAAGTAGCCCCTTTCCGGTATTCTCGGTGAGTTTTTAATTTAGTTTAGTAGTTACGATCACTTAATCTAGGCTTTGTGATCACTCTGGTATATAGTTTGGGGAGGTTTTGGAGATTGATCTATTATAACTCCATATCGTCGCATAAAGTGTAATACCGCGTATCCGCTACCACCCAAATTTTACAGGAGACAGTAAAAACTGTTTTAATTCAAAACGGTTCGGAATTTTGCAAACCAAGGTAGATTTTTGGATTATATTCTTAATTCAAATATCATTTTGGCGAAAAATAGTTAAATGTGCAGTTATTGGCTTACTTGGCGGGTTTGCGTCTTTTATTTTGTTCAATAGTGATGTATAGGCGGGATTGCAGGCGTACTTAAAAACTTTTCTTCAATAAAGCAAAGTTATAATCCATTTCGTGTTTATGAAAGTATAATCAACTTTAGTACATTACAGTACAGTTATAAAGCAATAACACCTATTATTCGCGGTATTGGTTCGAAAAATTTCCTTAAAAAAAACTGTGTCATTATTTGGAGTTGCGTTGTGTGAATCTCAAAATTGTATCATGAATGGATGGGGACGGACGCCAAGAATGTATTTTTGATGAAATCTCATTTTTGGCAAAAATGTCACGCGGTTTTGCACTTTAAACGACGATATGTATGTACACCACCATACCAAGTGAGCATTTCAGTCTATATATGTATGTATGTATGTATGTACATATGTCCAATCCAATTACAAAAAAATATGTACCCTAGATTTTAACAATATGAGTTGCTTATTTCCGCGGTGCAATAATACCAAATATGGCGACGATACCCTTTATTCGCGGAGAGTGGATGAAGATTTGTGGAGTGAGCGAAGAGGAGCTACCGGAAGTTCCATAAATCTGCTCAATAGTGCACTCAGGGAAAAAAAATTATAAAAACATATGAAAAGGTGCTTAAAATGGGCAAAAACTTATTTAAAAATGATGTAAATACCGACATTTTTATTTTAAAAATGTTCATTGTAAAATTTTTAAATCAAGAAAAAACATTTTAAATTTAAAACGGTTTATTTTTATTTTAAGCACTATGAGAAAAAAACGATGCAGTGTTCTCTATATCATTTTCTCTTCCGGATTCAAATTGTATCCAACGGCTTCTCTTCATTTCCTCTCAATCCGCGTCCCAACTACAAAAAAAATGGCTTCCGCTTGTTTTCCTCTTCTTTTCTACTTCGCCTTAACTGTTTGCTATATTATTTCTTATTCTCCTTATTCTCCTTTTCCTTCTTTATTTTATATTCTCCTCCGGATTCGAACCATGACATCAACCTGAAATTCAATCCAACGCCATCAAATAGTGGAACATTAAACATTATATTGAATTGTAGTAACCTATGTATACTTCCCTTTTCCTAAAAAAGAATCCATGAATTATATGAATCATTCTAAAAACAAAATTAAAAAAAAATCGATTCTCATTATTGTTTTTGTTGGATTTCTCACAAAAAAAATATTTTCTCACAAAACAATTTTGAACAAAGAGCGAGTTTTTGAATCAACATTCAGTTCCATTTTTTATTTAAGTACGTTTCCTTTTAAATCCAAAATGCATTTTTAATTCAAAAATTTCATTCTTAATTCAAAATATTCTTTTTTAATTTAAAAATTGTCATTGTTAAAATAAAAATGGTTTGGTTTAAAACATGCATTATGAAAACAAAAATTTTATTTTTGATTTTAAAATGCTGTTTTTCCCTGAGTGTGCCCTTTCTATTTCTGTCCTTTGATTCCTGAAATACCCAAACTTCCACACAAAAATCTACGCATTCAAAAAATAAAAGTCTGGCATCGCTATACTCCAAAACTGACATAAGATCAAACTTCAAAAATCTGCTTTTTAATCAAAAAGACTGCGTCAAAATGACAATGCACATACCTGTATTTTTTATACCATGACTGAGACCAAAAGACTCCGTAAAAACTTGTAACTTTCTCTCCAAATGAAATGTCAAAATCCGCTCTCAGCTTGCAAAGTTTGTGGAGTGCCGAACAGGATTCGACAAAATTTCAGGAAAATTTGTACAAATTATCAGCGTGCCGAACATAACTATACATATGTATATATATAAATACACTTTCAAAAGCCTCTAGGTCCGTTCGGCGGCTGAAAATTACCGCAATTTGCAATCAAAGAAAAATATGTCTTGCTCTCCGAAAGAGAGAAACTTATGCAAATTTACTGGCATTTCAACGCACAGAACTTTGTCAAAATTTGCAGCAAATCAGCTGTTTGCCTTTATTCACAAGTGCATAACAAAATTAAAATTTTACGAAATGGAATCGAAGGGAAAGCTAAATGTGCAGTGTCCTATGTGGCCGCTGTGGTGCAGTGGGTAGAGTGCTCGCCTGCTATGCCAGAGGTCTCGGGTTCAAACCACGGTCCGAGCCAAACAAATTTTTCTAATTAGTAAAAATCCAATTATTGGGTTTTTTAAGAGCAGCGGTCACCTCCCGGCAGTGGGCGGCATACCCTCCGAGAGTATTTCTGCCATGAAAAAGCTTCTCACAAAAAATGCATTCGCCGTTCGGAGCCGGCATAAAACTGTAGGTCCACCCAATTAGTAGGAAAAACAAAAAGGAGCACACCTCGAATTGGGAGAGAAGCTCGGCCATAAAACTCGTCAGAGTTATAATAGCGCCATTGTATTATTATATATTATATTATATTATGTTCTACACAAAAGCTCTGTGGATTGGTCCAGGAATAAATCCAGAAAAGGAATTCTGCCGGCTGAGGGTTATCTTTTTAAAGTGCGGCTCAAGGCCGTCACCGGAAATAGTACGCAGTTTTGGTGTTTTGTTTGGTGGATTTTACAACTTTACCAACAAATATCTCATAAAGTATAAGTTTCCGGCAAGTTTTTATTTCTGTTATGACATCTGTGAAAAAGTTATTTTTTCGGGGCGTGCGTCATTAATGGGCAATTTTCCCACTTTCAAAAGCCTCTATCTAAAATAGGTCACTCATACGCCATGGCACACATTGGTGTCAATTCATATAAGGGGAGCTCAAAATTCTAAAACCATTTTATTTCCATCAGAATCGCTTGAGCTATACTATAAGAGTAAATTTTAAGCGTCTTAACCCATTAATGTCCAGGTTTTAACCCACTGATGACTCTTTGTTTTGAAGAAGTATTATAATTTTTTTTCTTCTTAATTTGTGCGCAACTGTCTAGATAGACGATTTTGACCAAGTCCAATAAAGAGCGCCATTCGTTGCGGTTCCGTTATACCTGGCGCCAATTGGAAATACCAAGGGAAGCAAAGTCGATCTCTACCTGTGGAGGCCTCTCTTTTCCGTCAGCTCCGAGCGTTTTTCTGCGCCAAGAATGAGGAGGAGGGAGGTTTTGTAAGAAGAAATACACACCCATACGGAAAAATACGGGCTAAGCTTTCAAATGATAACAAAAAATATTCAAATAAAATAGAGCTTAAGGACATGGTGTTTCTTCTCTAATTTCTGGTGTTTTTTTTCTAATTTCTCTCTGTCTCTTTGATCGCAAACTAGTCCCTTAGTTTTTGAGATATCTGCTTAAAATTCGGAATATGTATTTTTAGGAGAAGCTGATCATTTGTCGGAATCGGCCGAATCGCACCACTATAACATATAACTGCCATACAACCGATAGTTCAGATATGGACATTTTGGGGTATAACTTCTCCATTTAAACAGATGAGGGAATGAAACTTTGAAATATTTGTACACATATCGACCTTAATAATGTCCCCGAAATTTGTTAAGATCGGACCACTATAACATATTCATAGCTCCCATACAACCGATTGTTCGGATATGGACATTTTGGGTTATAAATTTTCCATTTAAATCATGACACTTTTTTTTCTAGTGAATCTTTGCATAAATAAGGAAGTATAAATTAAACAATTTCAAGCTATGCAACTTTTCATTTCCCCATTCATAAAAGCAGGGACTTGTAACGCGTTTCGGTTTCGGTTACTGTTACACAGCTAAGTAACGAAACAGAAACAAAACTCCTTTGTAACAAAAGTCGTAACAAAACTCAGAAACGTTTCCAGCAGAAACAAAACCTGTAACGAAACTAAATTAATTTTGTTCCTTGTAACAGAAACCGAAATAAAACTCCTTTGTAACAAAAGTCGTAACAAAACTCCGAAACCTTTCCAGCAGAAACAAAACCTGTAACGAAACTAAATTAATTTTGTTCCTTTGTAACAAAATCCGTAACGAAAGTAAATTAATTTTGTTTCTCAGTATCAGAAACAAAATTAATTTTGTTCCTTGCAACAAAAACAAAACCAGAAACAAAATTAATTTTGTTTCTCAGTAGAAAAACTATATTTGCAGAACATTAGGATGGACTTGTTATTTTTAGGTATATAATATATATACATATATATGTATGTCTGGGGCAACCAACTAAAGTATGGAATAAGACACTTATATTTTTTAAATATTATCGTAAGGGACATTTAGTCAAATACGCTCATAAAACATTGAGAGCAAAATTATCGTAAGGGACAAAATTATGATTTTTTCGCAAACTGCAAATTTTTTCAAGAAAAAAGATATCAGGTTCAATATATTAATTAACCATCTAAACGCGTGTTCAATTTCATTTAAATATACCAGTAAAAAATAGTGAAAAAAAAACAAAAAAAAAATGCTCTCCTGTAAAATTTGCTGTTGTCCCTTACGATAAAATCGCACAAAGGGGTCGATATGAAGAAAAATATAACTGGGTGACTATTAGGGTTGTCTTTTTTAATTTTTTTAAATGATATATAAAAACGCTTAATATGCATAGAACAACGGATTGTGAAAAGTATACATTAATTGTTATCAAGAAATATTTAATTTTCTAATACCTCATTCAGACTACTTTGTAGTGCAATTTCTTCATCATCATGATTTTTATAAGACGTCGAAGCAGTACAGGATGCTTTGGCGGGTGTAATATCGTTTCGTATGGATAATGGGATATCCGACTTGCGTTTTTTTTTTGTGTATTTGCTTAATTAATCAAGCTTTATTACATTTCTGTCAATCTATCCTTTCTCGCAGCCAATTATAGTCCGAAACAAGTTTCTAATAGGTATTAGTTAATAAAGCAAATTATAAGGTTTTTTTTTTAATTTCGCCTTAATAAATTTTCACATATTTTCCTAACTCCAGTTGAGTTAAAAAAAAAAAAAGGAAACGTGAGTAAGGAGTACTCATGAACATTGATGTGTAATCAGTTTCGAAATAGGACTTTTATTCCCTTTCCCTTATTCATTTTTTAACTAGTTTTCTATCGATTTTTTGTTGCCATTGTCACTGCTACATTTTGTTGTTTTTGTTTGTTTTGTTTGTTTCGGTGTTTGGTTTTTGATTTTTAATTTTTGATTTTTGATTTCTGATTTTGTTTTGTTTTGGTTTGCTCAGAAACATACAAGATCATTCATCTTCCACGTTTGACCCATATCTCGGGGCTCCGTGTAGAAGTCCTACTCAAAACCTTTCATTTGATACCAACATTGCTCAGAAATATTCAAGGATCATCCGGATCCTCATTTTGACCCATATGTGAAGACCCGGTCTAGAATAGAGCTCTATACGAAAGCCCCGCTCAACATCTTTCATTTGATACCAATATTGTAGAAGGTCAGCTCAAAACCTTTCATTAGATACCAATATTACTCAGAAACACACAAGATCATCCGGGTCCTCGTTTTGACCCATATCTCGCGACCCGACCTAGGAATCATAAAGAATAGGGCTCCCTGTAGAAGCCCTGCCCAAAACTTTTCATTAGATACGCGTAAACTTTACCTATTTTTCGAAATTACTCGTAGCTACAGCAAAGATGTTTGCACATCAAAATGCCACATGTATACATATATATATTTAGCTCTTTTATTAACTAACAAAATGTATAAACTTTTATTGAACTAATATTTTTACTGAATTTACAATATAATAGTAATAAATGAGCATTTAATGAATTCACGTGTTGTTCCTAACGATGGTGGCGTACGAAGGAAGTTCTTCAACGGAAAACAGAAAAACGTCAAAAAATGAAAAACTGATGGAATGACAAACTTCATAATCAAGGTGTTGCCAGTGTGAGTATTTACGATTCAGAGTGGCCACATTACTCCCCTTCTAGAATATTTCGTAGTCTTTCAGGTTCCTGGGAGGATTAATTCGTCGGCCAGATCGTGTCGATTTTACTATAGGCTGAGTTGACTGAGTGTGTGGAGGTTTTGCTATGGGTTGAGTTATTTCGGATCGCGTCGATTTTTCTATTGCTTGAGGCGCTTCATAGCTTGCGGTGTCTTGGTTATTGTTAATATTGTAGGCAGGCTTTAAGCGGTCCACCGACACGTTTGTCTTTTTTCCTTCCACAATAATTTCATAAAATTTATCGTTTTTATTCAAAATAGGATAAGGGCCGTCATAAGGTTTGCTCAGGGTAGGCCTTATCGAGTCATTTCGAATGAAAACATGTGTACACTCGGAGAGTTGCTGCGGGATGAATACGCTCTTATGGGAGTGCCAAGTTGTGGGCTGAGGGCGTATATTCTTCATAGCTTCACGTAACTGATTCACTACCTCTGTTTCTGTACGCACATCGTTATTCTCGATAAAGAATTCTGCTGGTAACCGGAGAGTTGTTCCGTAAACCAGCTCTGAAACTGTTGCTTGGAGATCAGTTTTGTGAACCGTCCGCAGCCCGAGCAGTATGATGGGTAAATGATCGACCCAATGATTGGTGTCTTTGCACAGAAGAGCTGATTTCAATGTACGATGCCAACGTTCGATAATTCCATTAGACTGCGGGTGATACGATGTCGTTTTGAGGTGATCGATACCAAGAACGCGAGTTAGCTCGTTAAAAATGGTACTCAAAAATTGCCGGCCCCTGTCTGAGGTAATATACGTAGGCACACCAAAACGTGCGATCCAGTGGAAGACCAGAGCATCCACTATCGTTGGCGCTGTCATGTCTGGAATGGGAATAGCTTCGGGCCATCGCGTGAACCGGTCAATGATGGTCAGACAGTATCTCTGTCCTTTACAGGGCGTAAACGGTCCGACGATGTCGATGTTTAAGTGCGTAAACCGTTTATCAGGTAGTTCATAGGGCTGCAGTGGTGAACGAGTGTGCCGGCTGATCTTTGCTCTCTGGCAATCGACGCATGCTCTGGCGAACTTCATACAGTCTTTTTTCATAAACGGCCACACGAAACGCTCTGCTACTTGTTTAGCTGTTGAATGCGTACCCGGATGAGCCAGGTTATGTACACACGCCATTACTTTATTTCGAAAAGCCTTAGTTACGAAAGGTCGAATGATTTTCTTCGAATCATCACAATACAGCTTTTTGTTAGTTCCTGGAATTGAAAACAATTTAAGAGCTAATGATATTTTACCGGAATTGCCGCTTTGAAGAATTTCGCGGAGTTCCTCATCGTCCTCTTGGTCGTCAGCTAAGGCGCTAAAATCAATGGTGGGCGATGAGCAAATTGTTTCAATGCGCGATAATAGGTCAGCTGTCACATTGCTCTGACCGTTAATGTGTCTTATGTCGGTGGTTATTTGTCCGATGGCATCTAGTTGTCGGGCTTGTCGATTCGAGGCCTTTTCCAGTTTTTGTTGGAACGCGAATGTTAGAGGCTTGTGATCGGTGTAAATGTGACAATCTCTACCCTCTAGCATGTATTTAAAATGTTGCACAGCCATGTATATGGCCGTTAATTCGCGATCATACGTACTGTACCGTATTTGAGCACTGTCGAATTTTCGCGAGAAATATCCGAGGGGTTGAACAACTCCCTTGATCACTTGATGCAATACAGCACCAGCGGCGAAATCAGATGCGTCCACCCAGAGGGACAGTTCAGCATCCTTTTGTGGATGAGCTAAAGTTGACGCGTTAACTAATTGGCGTTTACACTCCGAGAATGCTTCTATGGCTTTGGTATTCCACTCGATCTTAGAATTGTCATTTTTTTTATTTCCTGGAGTTAGTGCGAACAAATGCCTTTGTGTATCGATTGCTTTGGGTATAAATCGTCTATAAAAATTTATCATCGCTAAGAATCTTTTCAATTCTTTTACTGTAGTCGGTAATTTGAAGTTTTCGATTGCTGCCACTCGTTCTCTAATTGGATGGATTCCCTCTGAAGAAATCTCATGCCCGAGAAATGTCAGCCTATTTTTCATGAACTCGCATTTTTGAAGATTAATTTTTAGGTTATTTGAACGTAATCTGTCGAATAATATTCGTAGGTGTTGATTGTGCTCATCTACATCACGCGATGCAACGCAGATATCGTCAACATAGGCGAATACGAAATCCAATCCACGCACGACCTGGTGAATTAAGCGCTGAAACGTTTGAGCGGCGTTTCGTAAGCCGAAGGTCATGAATGGAAATTCATAAAGACCGAAAGGTGTTGTTACTGCTGTCTTTTGGACGTCGTCTGGGTGCACGGCAACCTGATGGAAGGCTCTCTGCAAGTCAATCTTCGAAAATAATGATTTACCATGCAGAATTGACGTAAAGTCCTGCAGAAAAGGAAGTGGGTATCTATCGGGAACGGTGAGAGCGTTGAGAGCGCGATAATCGCCGCAGAGTCTCCATTTCCCATTTGGTTTTGGAACCATATGTATTGGGCTAGCCCAGCAACTTGATGATGGTCGGCATATGCCAAGATGCATGAGTTCGTCTATTTCGTTTTTCGCTGCTTGCAGCTTCTCAGGCGACATCCTTCTTGGGCGTGCGAAAACAGGCTGTCCGGAAGTTTCGATTCGGTGCATGATAGATGTTTTGGTCGAGCTACCTGGTTGCTGTGGCGTGGTGATATCCATGTAATCTTCTAGAATACAAGGTAGTGGCGAGGAGCTATGGAAAGATTTAATTAACGTACCTGGTGTTTTGGAGTATTCGCAATTTGTGTAAATATTCGTTAAATTGTCTATGAGCCGTTTGCGTTTGACGTCGATTAAGAGATCATAATGTTTTATGAAGTCCGCACCCAGTATGCAAGTGTTTACATCAGCTTTGATGAATTTCCACGAAAATTGTCGGCGCAGCCCTAAATTAAGTTTCAGCACTGCTTCGCCGTATACTTTTATGTTTGTGCCGTTGGCGGCGTAAAGTTGCATACTGGTCGGATTGAGGTTCGTGGTTTTAAATGATTTGGGGATCACCGAAACATCAGCTCCGGTATCTATTAAGAATTTTGTATTATTGCGACTGTCGGTGATTTTGAGGCGGTTGATTGAAGCTGTTTTGAATGTTGTATGGTTTTTTGTAGCAGCTTCAAAGTGTGGCGTGCGTCATTGTTTGTTTGCCGACCGTGGAAAACAGCAAGGTTTTCTGCAATTTCGAGCGTTGTTGCCATATGTCAGATGATACCAGCACATTTCTTTATTTGTAGTTGTAGATTCTCGTGGATGATTTCGGCTGCGGTTTCGTAATGCGCCACGGTCAGTGGTGTAGCTATTGAATCGTTGAGATAATTGGGCGATCTCTCGTTGTAAAGTTTCTAGCGCTGAAACTGTTTCGCTATTATTTCTCTCATTCGTTACCGCTCGAATGTGTGCATCTGAATTGAAGGATTCGCTGAGGTTGAGCGATTCAACTATATCGTCTGCTATTTTGACCTTCCTCGATATTTAATATTCTGATGCTATAATTGCAGCTCGTGCCTGCGTAGGGAGTCGGGCTGTCCAGAGATCTATTAGAATATTTTCGCTAATGGATTGGCCAGCAACACGTTTCATCTCACTAAACAATTGGCTTGGTTTTAAGTCGCCGAGTGGCATTTCAGAGATTACCTTTTGCAAGCGGCGCTGCTGGCTCTCTGCGAAATGCTTTATTAGCTTTTCTTTTATATAATCGTACTTGTTCTGTGACGGTACTTCACTGAGAATGGTTTGCAGCTCGCACAATTTCGCAGGCGGTACTTGCGCCATCACTATGTTGTACTTTTTTGTGTCTGATAAGATCCCTGAGGCCGCGAACCAAAACTCCAATGACATGAAATAGGATTCGATGTGAGTATCAGCCATGTTCGGTGGATTGATCTTCGGAATTGCAAAGTTTTCTTCCACGTGAGAGCCATCGTTGTTCCTTTCATTGTTAGCGGCTGCGTTTTGCTGGATTTGATCTGCGGGAATGCTCATGATCGTTTAGTCGGGGTCACCAATTTAGCTCTTTTATTAACTAACAAAATGTATAAACTTTTATTGAACTAATATTTTTACTGAATTTACAATATAATAGTAATAAATGAGCATTTAATGAATTCACGTGTTGTTCCTAACGATGGTGGCGTACGAAGGAAGTTCTTCAACGGAAAACAGAAAAACGTCAAAAAATGAAAAACTGATGGAATGACAAACTTCATAATCAAGGTGTTGCCAGTGTGAGTATTTACGATTCAGAGTGGCCACATATATTATATACCTAAAAATAAAAAGTCCATCCTAATGTACGGCAAATAGTAATATAATATTTTTTATAGTTTTGCCACTGAGAAACAAAATTAATTTCGTTTCTGGTTTTGTTTTTGTTGCAAGGAACAAAAGAAATTTTTTTCTGATACTAAGAAACGAAATTAATTTTGTTTCTGAGAAACAAAATTAATTTAGTTTCGTTACGGATTTTGTTACAAGGAACAAAATTAATTTAGTTTCGTTACAGGTTTTGTTTCTGCTGGAAACGTTTCGGAGTTTTGGTACGACTTTTGTTACAAAGGAGTTTTGTTTCTGTTTCTGTTTCTGTTACAAGTAACAAAATTAATTTAGTTTCGTTACAGGTTTTGTTACTTATTGAAACGTTACAATCTTTTGGTTTCGAATTTAGTTTCTATCCTTTAATGTTTCTTGGAACAGAAACGCCAAACGAGAGTTTCGTTTCGTTACGAGTTTTGTTACAAGTTCCTGCATAAAAGGTATTAGGTATTCGGTACGGCCGAAGACAACCGTGCTCTTACTTTTTTTATATAGTTAGATACCTTATGGGCTAAGCTTTCAAGTGATAAAAAATATTCAAATAGAGCTTGAGGGCATAGTTTTTTTTTTCAAATTTGTGGCTTACATGAAGAATTCACATATCCCTGTTTGAAAGTGGACTACTCACTTTTTATACCTAATCGAAACAAACACTCTTCCCTGGATGTCCTCAATTCGATAAAGACACAAAATATGTGGGGAAAAAAGGAAATAAAAGCCGCTCTAAGAGTAAAATAGAAGCAAGAATTTCAAATATTCCAAAATAATAAATTAATTTTAAATTTGTCAATTTAATTACCTAGAATCCATAAGATCCTTCTCTTTGCGTTTGGAATACTTAACGTGAATTTCGGCATCGTTGCTTTATTGATAAATAATTTGTTTTATGTACATATGTATGTTTTTACTATTTAAAGGTACTTAAAATATTTAATTGCACTTCACACTTCGTAAATTTGCTACGAGGCTCGATCCATCTTTTTTTTTCAAGTCCGATTTCGCGTTCACAAAATTTGCGTGATCATTGTACCAAAGATGAATGATAAACTGAAAAAATGTTTCAAGTAAATTAATATAATCACACTCATGATTCCTTCATACAAGATTATTTAAGCACTTCTAAAGTTCGATGTACGATTTTGCATTGCGTTCTTTCACTCGAAACTTCGATAATTCGATGTATAGGAAATAAAATCATACCTCAAAAACGCAACATTCTCAATCTAAAGCGTATATATCTGTTATTTTTATATATATAGATTTCATTACTAACATTTTTTGTTTTAGCTAAATCAAGGCCATGTCTTATCTAACACGAAATTAAGTTATACATACATATATGTATATATATGTATACATAGTTCCCCCCTTTTTGGGTAAACAATGCACGCACAATTTAGCTGGAAGAACCCATTCACCAAAAATTTACCTGCAATTTGCAATCATAAAATGCATGCAATTTACATATTTATACAAACGATCGATATTGGCCAAAAACGCGCGCATGCGCAAGTGAGAGTTTTCTTTTTTCAAGCGCAACAGTGATTGGTCACCGTAAATGCAAATGCCCTATGGGGAAAATCTCTAGTTCACAACTAGTGCGTTTCTAGTATGATAGGTGGCGTCAATTGCTATCCTCTGCATGACGTAATCGATAGTTCCGAATTAGTACTAAATTCTAGAGTTTGCACTAATTAGTTTGCTGGTACTATTTCGACAGTTTACATCAGCCATCGGATTTGTTGGCTTTGGTTCGACCCACAGCAAAAGTGATAAAATAAATTTATCAAATATAGTTAAACAAGGGAAACATTATTATACGGATATGCAAAAAGTATATAATGCATATCACATGCTTCATTAACACTGTGAGAATTGTTTCCCAGTGGTAGCCCAATTACCCCTTTTGAATAAGTGAGAGTCTAACAATTGAAGTAGTACCTTTTTGACACCTTTTCGCTAGTTCTGAACCAGAAAATTTTCCCAATAATATAGGAGACAGTCCTGATAACCGACAGTCTAGAACTAGAGAGTTCACAACTAGCTCAGAGCTGGTTCTAAAGGGATGCAGAGCGGGACAGTTTGTTTTTGTGACTTCATGCAAAATTTATGTTTACAGCTATTATTTTAAAGTTGAGTAGCAACAAACATTGCACTTTATAATAATGTCCCTTTTTACTGTTTTTTGCAGGGTAGTATCAACTGGAACTTGGTTAAAAGGTCTTTGGTACATAAAACCATATACTACTTGGCACTTGTAGGTGAATGCGTATAATTCCACCTTTTGTATGGTTAAGTTTCAAAAATTTGCTATTTTATAATACAATGCCGCATTTATTTTCAGTATGTTAAGAGTTATGGCGGTTGTGGATTTTTTTCGTAAAGCGCGTTCAAAGACTAACTATTTTTGAACCAGTGCTTCCATTTGAACTATCTCCAAACTATTGATTTTTGAACTAACCCATGACTCTCCAGGAAGTAGTTAAGAACGCGTTCCAAAGTTCTGCAGAATGGGATAATTGCCACTTCGCAGGACATCGCTGTGTTAAAAAAACAGTTGAAAGCATTGCGTTGGGATAGAACCAACGCTGTTTCTGTTTGATGTAGTTCTGCACTGGCCTGAAACTAGCACGGTTTGCTGCAGGGTTGGTATGCACATATGTATGTATGTAACAGCACAAAACTTTAATTCAAGTCATACCTAAACGTTGGACGTGCGTAATCAAGTTTTGTTTTTCTTTTTGAGCTCCCGGCAAATGTAAATTTCTTGTTTTGTATGTACCTTAAAATGGTCTTTTCGTGTTTCTTTTTTGCGCTATCGGAAGATTACAGATCAGCGCATTTTATAAATAGTAATTTGACAAGTGAAATGCGTGGAAAGTGGACATTATGGTTATTGACATAATTGTTATTTCGTATAATTAAATTTTTTTTTCATCCATCTCAACTAATTACCAAAAGATCTGCAAATATTTATGCCATAGTCTGTGCCTACACATTCATGTAGCACCTACATATGCATACATATACTACATATGGGCTAAACGTTTTGTTTGCTTTCACTTTAAAGTATTTGGCTTTTTTTAATTGTCCACACTATATTATTAATGGAATTTAGTGGTTGTATGAGTATAAAAATTAACAATTCTGGAACAAATATATACATATGTACATATGTAGGTATGTAGTACGCTTATATATGTAAGTACCATACATTTGGCTTCTTGTACTGGAGGTAAAATTAAATTTACTTGCTTTTAGCTAGCTGAAGATCACCACCTCATACACTATTTCCTTCTCGCGATTTATTTTATTTTCTCCTCAGCAAATAATTCTTGTTAGGAAGGATCATAACACTATTTTGAAAATAACGTCGATTTTATTTAATCTGCAACCAGTCTTGTCATTACTTGTTTTTGAGTTTAGTTGCAGTGTTTATTTTCAATTAATTTTTGGTTCACCAGTTTTATTTTCACACGCTTTGATGGGTTTAAAAAAATTGTATGTAATTTGCAATTTGCAACACTCACTTCAAATCATTATATTAGGTATTTTCAGTTGGAAAAAACGAAAGAAAAACAATCACTTATTTTATATTGGCTTAAAAAAAATAATTAAACAATTTTATTAATATTTGTATATGGTATAATAAACACAGTAAATACCTAATATCTTGATTTAATCTGCTTTAAAATAATGAGTTACAGTATCCCACTGGATCTGGGGCATATTATCCAAGGTAAAAAGTGTTTTGCTTATGTATGTATTTAATGCAATATGTGTGCATACATTTGCTTGTGTACATAGTACATATAGTATTACATATTTTCTTATATCCATTTATTTTTATACTCAGCTGTACTACTACTACTACTACTCAGAATTTCCAGTTTAAGTTCAGAAAGTTACAATTGAAGTTCAGAAAATTACATTTGAAGTTCGGAATTTCCAATTGAAGTTCAGAAAGTTACAATTGAAGTTCAGAAAATTACAATTGAAGTTCAGAATTTCCAATTGAAGTTCAGAAAGTTACAACTGAAGTTCAGAAAATTACAATTGAAGTTCAGAATTTCCAATTGAAGTTCAGAAAGTTACAATTGAAGTTCAGAAAGTTACAATTGAAGTTCAGAAAATTACAATTGAGGTTCAGAATTTCCAATTGAAGTTCAGAAAGTTACAATTGAAGTTCAGAAAATTACAATTGAAGTTCAGAAAATTCCAATTGAATTTCAGAAAATTACAATTGAATTTCAGAAAATTACAATTGAAGTTCAGAAAATTCCTATTGAATTTCAGAAAATTACAATTGAAGTTCAGAAAAGTTACTCATATGCCCTATGTACATAGTGTCTCGGTTGCAGGAAAATTGTATGGATTTGTTTGAAGATTTAATAAAAATGTAAATTCTCGTTTCTTTAGCGCCCTTCGTTGTACATATGTAGATGCATTTTTCAAACTTTTCAATTGCATAATAGTGTTTTCAGACAAAGATGATTTTTATGTTCATTTCGCATCATAAAACGTGTAAAGACTACGGCATGGTATCTCTAAGGCAGCCGCGTTCTTACATACTTGTTATTTACATATGTATTTATTCCGAAATAATGCATTTTATGTAAATAATTAATTTATTTGCTTATATGTATGCAATTCCGAAAATATTTAGCTTCATTGTTCATGAAAAGTAATAACATCAGTTTCATTCCATGTGAATGCGCGAACATTTTTTTCATATACGGTTTCGATTTACACCCATTGCTTGATGCACTTTCTTGCAACCAATGTCAAAATTTCTGCATATATAGACGTTTGTTTCAAGCCCTATAAAACATATATGCGACTAATCGAATTAAAAATGCATCTACCCCGCAGCGCGTTAAAGATACGAGAATTTACATTTTTATTAAATCTTCAAACAAATCCATACAATTTTCCTACAATCGAGATACCAGGGCGTATGAGTAACTTTTCTGAACTTCAATTGTAATTTTCTGAACTTCAATTGTAAATTTCTGAACTTCAATTGTAATTTTCTGAACTTCAATTGTAATTTTCTGAAATTCAATTGTAATTTTCTGAACTTCAATTGTAACTTTCTGAACTTCAATTGGAAATTCTGAACTTCAATTGTAATTTTCTGAACTTCAATTGGATTTTTCTGAACTTCAATTGTAATTTTCTGAACTTCAATTGTAATTTTCTGAAATTCAATTGTAATTTTCTGAACTTCAATTGTAACTTTCTGAACTTCAATTGGAAATTCCGAACTTCAATTGTAATTTTCTGAACTTAAACTGGAAAAGGTGTACATAGTACACAGAGTATTATAGTTTTAATCACATAACGGTGGATTGTAACAGAATGAAATAATCGAGATAGATATAGACTTATATATATCAAAATGATCAGGGTGAAAAGAGAAATTCATTGAGCCATGTCCGTCCGTCTGTCCGTCCGTCTGTAAACACTCTAACTCGCTCAAAAATTTAGATATTTTGATGAAATTTGAAACACAAGTTGGTATCGAGACTGGGACGGTTGGTATTGAAAATGGGCGAAATCGGACCATGACCACGCCCACTTTTCCTATATAGAAAAAATCGGAAATTTGGTATCTCAGTCACTAATATAGCTGGAGCGATGAAATTTCACCCACGTGTTGAGCTCAGGCCCCTAGGAAGAAATTTGATGAAATTTTGGAAAATGGGCGGTGCCACGCCCACTTATTAAGGGTCAAACATGGAAAGTTTTATATGTCGTAACTCAGAAGTCATTGAAAATATATCGATGAAATTTGCTAAGCGTGATTTAATTACTTAGGCAAACGCTTGGACTGAAAATAGTTAAAATCGGTTGACGGCCACGCCCACTTTTATATATGTATATTACAAAGTGACCTAATAAAAACATTTTAAGCCATATCTCTGTCAAATATAAAGATATATCACTGAAATTTTGTAGTAGGAGTCTAACTACGGACAGAAAACAAAAACCACAAAATTTTGGAAAATGGGCGGTGCCACGCCCACTTATTAAGGGTCAAACATGGAAAGTTTTATATGTCATAACTCAGAAGCCATTGAAGATATATCGATCAAATTTGGTACGCGTGATTTACTTACTTAGGCAAATGTTTGGACGAAAAATTTCCAAAATCGGTTGACGGCCACGCCCACTTTTATATATGTGTATTATAAAGTGGCCTAACAAAAACATTTTAAGCGATATCTCTGTCAAATATAAAGATATGCCATTGAAATTTTATAGCAGAAGTCCAACTGCGGACATAAAACGAAAAACACAAAAATTTTGGAAAATGGGCGTGGCACCGCCTCTTTTTATAAACAGGAATGTACGAGATTTCTGAGCCCATAACTCGAAAAATAATTTATATATAATGACGAAACTTGGTGTGTACACTTTTATTACTTGTGGTAATACATGTTCAAAATTTTAGCGAAATCGGTTTGACGACCACGCCCACTTTTATACATGGGAACTATAAAGTGGCCTTATAAAAACATTTTAAGCGATATCTTTGTCAAATATAGAGATAATTCATAGAAATTTTGTGGCATGAGTTCCACAATAGACCGGAAACAAAAAATATAAAAATTTTGGAAGATGGGCGTGGCACCACCTCTTTTTAGACAAAGGAATATACGAGATTTCTTAGCCTATAACTCGACAAATAATTGAGATATTATGACGAAACTTGGTTTATACACTTTATATAACTTGTGTTAATAGACATGCAAAAATTTATTCAAATCGGTTTATGACCATGCCTACTTTTTAACAAAGATATTTCTGGAACACCCTTTGGGAATTTGTAACGTGACATCTTTGTAACTAGAAGTCAAAAAGGAATGAAATTTTGCACAAAGTATAATATTCATATGCTTAGTTGGATGACTGATAAAAATGTTGAAAATGGGCGTGGCTACGCCCACTTTATGCGGCACTCACTTTATATAAAATACGCCTTGTTTCCATCAAACGCAAACAAACAATGAAAACATACAGCTGAGTATCTAATGTTCGATTCCACTCGAACTTAGGCTTCCTTACTTGTTCTATTGGGTCATATTAATAAAAGCCAAGCATTTTCTTTTGCTTATGATTTTAGATCTTTTACTCAAATTTTGAAATTTGATTCATACAAATTAATGTAAAATTTTTAAAATCTTGAGTAAAAGCATTTGCTTGGTTTTGGCTTGGTTTCTATTAATACGGCACATTGAGTTTGAATTTTAATTTTTTTGTACCTAACACTTATATGCGTATGTACGAGTACTATATGTATGCATATATACAATTTATAGTACGTGTAGTTTACGTAATTGCCTACCAAACAATTTATGCACTTCGAATTGTGTTAAATATTACTTTCTAATTAAAATACAATATTAATTATAGCAACGCGAATCTACGGCTACTTGTCAATAATCCGTTATGTAGCTTTTAACACGCAACCGTTAAGTTTTAGTGTTGCCGAATGACTGACATGCGCCGCTGTTTATTATTTGGCCTTTAATATCTATTTTCGCTCATTTATTATCATATCGCATATAAAAATTTTATTTAAAGTTTACATTGTAAACAATGCGCATTCTATACACACATATATAATTTTTTTTTGTCATTAAACTTGGAGAGCTATTGAGAAAGTGCTCTCAAGCAAATGGCATAGCTTTGTTGTATCGGCCATTTAGTATACCACTTGTGTTCCTCTCTGATTAAGTTAATTATAGTATGTAGTATGTATGTAAATATCGTATGTAAGCATTTTATGAGCACATAGAATGGAACGATTATCGTGGAACGTGATTTTCTCGTGACTTTGCACCGATCTAAAAGATTAGGTACATCTATATAGGCATTGTAAATCTTTTTATGGTGAAAGTAAATTTTCCACCCTTTAATGGATTTGTTTGCAACATAGTAAAATTTCATTGGTCTATTGCAAATATTTATTTTAGAATATGTATTCTCTTAACGGCAATAACACTTTACAGAAGTTTTGAGAGGTGCAACCGGCTCGTTCCGGTACTTAGACTTGACTGCTGAGGGAAAGTTTTTTTCCTCTTAAATTGACGATTAACCATCCCTTAACCATAACGATTTGGGACTGATCCAGAAAAGCGCCACGGTAGTTCATGCTTCACAATAGTTGGCGCCTTGAAGGAATGCGAATATTTCTAAGTAGGTACTATTTAAAGGAAGTCAACCTAGAACTGATGATCGATGCTTTATTTCCTTAGAAACCATGATTAAAGACCAAAATGTATAAGATCCAACTTACCAATAACTCCGAGCATAAAACAGTGAACGTTACACAATTTAATATTAATTAATATATTATTGATTTTTATAATACACAAGTACTTAGATATTAAATAAATTGTTTGTATTAAAATAGGGTTTTAAATTTTTAACATTCGCAACCTTTTAAAGGTACTTAGTGAGATTTTTGACCAACTTGTTTTATCAGGTATAACTTCTACTGGTCTCGGAATTCAGCGTTTTATTGGCCGCCGTACATTCGGAATTCCTTAGGACATTACCACAACAGGACCAATGGCGTCGACCGGGATGACCGTCATGTCCATGACCACAACCATTATAACCCGGCATACGACCATCACAGGAACATTTTACTATTTTATTTCCTTTGCTCGAACAGAATGTACAACAGTGATAGATGCCACTGTGTGGACGAAGATTACATGCGAGGAATACAAATGGACTGCCCTGAAAAAATATTAACATACATACATGTGGGAACGGGACTAAGGACGAGAAGTGGACAGACTTATCAACAACCCTAATAATTACAAATAAAATAAAATGAGTAATTTTAATAAATAAATGTATCTATGGAAATATAATGACTCAGCAATTTTGAAAAAATGTAAATGAGTAATTTTTATAAATAAAAATTAAGTTACTATAGAAATATAAAAAAATATGTATTTATAAATAAAGCTAAGTTACTATAGAAATATAAAAATGAGTACATTATGAAAATTTGTTAAAATATTTTTCAGTTCTGGTGGAACAGCCAAAGACAAAACATATTAATTTAAATATAATTTAATATGAAATAAATATTTTTCTAATTTATTTAACCTAAATTAAAAATTGTTAAATAAATACCACAAATTTGGGGGCTCAACCGGGATAAAAATCCGAAAAACAGATTTAAGTGTCGTCAAACGCTTAAGGCGAAAATTTTTTAAGTTGGAGTCCGGGATAAAAATCCGAAAAACAGTTTTAAGTGTCGTCAAACGCTTAAGGCGAAAATTTTTTAAGTTGGATTGTGGGTGTGTACCTCACAAGCACACAAAAACGTTGCGCGAAATGAGAAATAAACGTGTTTAAACATTTAAAACGAAAATTTGAGCTGTGCGTGAATTTGCAAAATTCAAAAAACGAAAATCGAAAAAAAAAAAAAAAAAAAAACGTCGTCAAACGTTTGTAAAGAACAAGAAGAACTGAACCGTGATTACGCAGAACTATTAATTTTAGTGTCGTTAAACGCTAAAATAAAATACATATATCATAAGTTGCTGTTGTAAAAATTTTAAGCGTCGTTAAACGCTGAAATATTTTAAAACAAGTAATGTGCATGCATGGCGTATGATGAATATAGAAGCAAACTTAATTAAACAGAAAAGAAGTTGGTGCGAATCGAAGAAGCTGAATTAAAATAAAAGCGAAAAGAAGAGAAGCAGGAAACGAAGAAAGTGCAAGTCGAGTGCCGAGTTGAAAACGAATTTAAGAAGCGAAAAACGAGGAAACGAGTTGAGACGAACGATTTTTAATCAACGAAGCGGAAGAAGGAGAAAATATAAAACAGATAAGTCTTTTAGTTTATCTTATATATGAATATATATGTATATGTATGTATACATATTTGAATATATTGTGGTAGTTATTAAGTAATTCATATGTATAGGTAAAAATACAATGGACAGACAGACAATATTGGCGTACAATTTTAGACAATTACAACAAATACTACGTGAGCTCAACATTACTGCCAACGGACGCAAACAAGAGTTACAAAATAGATTGTTGACACATTATGGCCACAATATAAATGAAGAAGGAAATGATAGTGACTCACATAACTCAATTTATGAGGATGCACCAGTAGGTGAAAATATGAATTCCGCTGCCGGTGTCGCTCCAAGGCCACTATTTACATTTAAAGATATTCAAGAAAGTTTAACAGAATTTAGTGGGGATGACAATATTGAGGTCGAACAATGGGTAAATGAATTTGAGGAAAATGCTTTGGTGGTTGGTTGGAATAGTGTCCAAAAATTCATTTATGGAAAACAGTTATTAAAAGGTGCGGCTAAATTGTTTATAAGAAGCCAGCGCGGATTAGTCAGCTGGGAAATACTTAAAGCAGAGTTAATAAGTGAATTTGGAAAAAAGTTATCATCGTCCGAGATACACACGCAGTTGAGATGTCGTAAAAAGAAGGTAAATGAAACATTTCGCGAGTATTTATATGCTTTTACAGAGATAGGGAAACCTTTGAATATCGATGTTGAAAGTTTAATTTCATATTTTATCGAGGGCATACCAGATACCAGAGTTAATAAAGCAGTTTTATACGAAGCTAAGACGATAGGAGAACTTAAAGATAAAATAAAAGTTTATGAAAAAATTCACAACAAAGCCACCAATAACAGTTTTAAGATAGTACAGCCAAAAAATGAGATAAATTCTTCCAATACTCAAAAGATTTCAAAAACTTGCTACAAATGTGGAAATATAGGACATTTGATTCGTGACTGCAAAAGTAAACAAATTAAATGCTTCAAATGCAATGGTGTTGGTCACAAATCATTTGAATGTAAAGGTGACGAAACTGTAAAGTTAAAGAAAGAATCGGAAAAGGTCAATAATATCAATATTGAAAAGAAGGTATACAATGTACCGATAAAGGTAATAAATATAGGAGGGTGTGAAATTAATGCCCTAGTAGATACCGGATGTAGTTTATGTTTAATAAGACGTGACGCTTTTAGCCAAATTAAGTTTGAAGGAGAAGTCGAAAGAGATATACGAAAATTATATGGTGTATGCGAAAAAGAATTTACAACTTATGGAAGTTTCGTTATAGATATAGAGGTAGATGGCTTAAAGTTTTCCCAAACTTTCCATATTACTAGTGAGAAAGATATTCCATATCCTGTATTTATCGGCACGTCTATTTTAGATAAAGTAAATATCATCGTTAATCCAGAAGGTGTAGAATTTATTAAAAGAGATGAAAGAAGATCAGAAATAAATAAAAGCAGTGAGACAAAGAAAGTAGAGCTATTTGATGAGTTTAAGAGTTTATGTATGAATGCAGGAAATGACGGTGAAAATATAGTTATTCAAGAAATGATAAAAACTTATAAGCCTCAACGTATCGAAAATTGCCCAACTGAGATGAAAATAGTTTTGAGTGATGAAATACCTGTATATCAGCGTCCAAGAAGATTGTCATGTGAAGATAAAAAATTTGTGGATAAACAAGTAGAAGAATGGTTGAAAGCAGATATTATTCAACCAAGTTTCTCTAGTTATGCGTCTCCGGTTGTAGTAGTTGGTAAGATGGATCAAAACGTTTATGTTGCGACTATCGTTTATTAAATAAGAAAATTATTAGGGATAATTTTCCCATGGCACGTATCGATGATGTATTAGATAAATTACAGGGAGCAAAAGTATTTAGTACGTTAGATTTGGAAGATGGATTTTTTCATGTGCCGATGGCCAAAGAATCCAGAAAATACACAGCTTTCGTAACGCCCGATGGGCAATATGAATTTAAGTATGTTCCATTTGGAATATGCAATTCACCTGCAGTATTTTGTAGATTTGTAAATTTTGTATTTAGAGATCTTATAAAGGATGGAACGATTGCTATTTATATGGATGATATTATCATTCCATCCAAAGATGAAAATGAAGGCGTAAGTAAGCTAAAAAGAGTTTTGGAGGTTGGGTCAAAACATGGTATACGTATCAAATGGAAAAAATGTCAGTTTTTACAGAAAACAGTTAATTTCTTAGGGTATATTATCGAGCGAGGTACAATAAAACCATCAGAAGAAAAAGTACTAGCAATTAAACTTTTTCCAGTACCAAAGGATAAGAAAGGTGTTGAGAGATTTTTAGGTTTAACTTCATATTTTAGGCGTTTTGTTAATAATTATGCCATACTGGCTAAACCATTATCTGATTTATTAAAAAAAAAATAGTATATTTAAAATAGAGAAGGAACAGTTAGAATCGATTGAAAAATTAAAAATCGCTTTAACAACACCACCAGTATTACGTTTATATAATCCGAATGCAGAAACGGAAATTCACACTGATGCGTCGAAATTTGGTTACGGGGCAATACTTATGCAGAAGTGGAGCGAGGACCAACAGTTTCATCCCGTAGAGTTTATGAGTAGAAAGACAACCAAATGTGAGGAAAATTATAGTTCATACGAGTTGGAGGTGTTAGCAGTAATCGTAGCTGTAAAGAAATGGAGAATTTATTTACAGGGAATTAAATTTACTATACTTACCGATTGTAACGCATTTGCATTAACCATGAGAAAAGAAGATGTACCGTCAAAAATTACAAGATGGGCTATGTTTTTGAATGAATTTAATTATAGTATAATACACAGACCTGGTGAGAAAATAAAGCACGTAGATGCATTGAGTAGAATGTACTGTTTACAAATGGAAGAAACATTTAGACATCGTTTAATACAGGCACAAAAACAGGATGAATGGACAAAAGCAGTTAGGGAAATCGTAGGAAACGGTGTGTATGAAGATTATTATATATCACATGATGTCCTATGTAAAAATAACAGTTTTAAGATAGTACAGCCAAAAAATGAGATAAATTCTTCCAATACTCAAAAGATTTCAAAAACTTGCTACAAATGTGGAAATATAGGACATTTGATTCGTGACTGCAAAAGTAAACAAATTAAATGCTTCAAATGCAATGGTGTTGGTCACAAATCATTTGAATGTAAAGGTGACGAAACTGTAAAGTTAAAGAAAGAATCGGAAAAGGTCAATAATATCAATATTGAAAAGAAGGTATACAATGTACCGATAAAGGTAATAAATATAGGAGGGTGTGAAATTAATGCCCTAGTAGATACCGGATGTAGTTTATGTTTAATAAGACGTGACGCTTTTAGCCAAATTAAGTTTGAAGGAGAAGTCGAAAGAGATATACGAAAATTATATGGTGTATGCGAAAAAGAATTTACAACTTATGGAAGTTTCGTTATAGATATAGAGGTAGATGGCTTAAAGTTTTCCCAAACTTTCCATATTACTAGTGAGAAAGATATTCCATATCCTGTATTTATCGGCACGTCTATTTTAGATAAAGTAAATATCATCGTTAATCCAGAAGGTGTAGAATTTATTAAAAGAGATGAAAGAAGATCAGAAATAAATAAAAGCAGTGAGACAAAGAAAGTAGAGCTATTTGATGAGTTTAAGAGTTTATGTATGAATGCAGGAAATGACGGTGAAAATATAGTTATTCAAGAAATGATAAAAACTTATAAGCCTCAACGTATCGAAAATTGCCCAACTGAGATGAAAATAGTTTTGAGTGATGAAATACCTGTATATCAGCGTCCAAGAAGATTGTCATGTGAAGATAAAAAATTTGTGGATAAACAAGTAGAAGAATGGTTGAAAGCAGATATTATTCAACCAAGTTTCTCTAGTTATGCGTCTCCGGTTGTAGTAGTTGGTAAGATGGATCAAAACGTTTATGTTGCGACTATCGTTTATTAAATAAGAAAATTATTAGGGATAATTTTCCCATGGCACGTATCGATGATGTATTAGATAAATTACAGGGAGCAAAAGTATTTAGTACGTTAGATTTGGAAGATGGATTTTTTCATGTGCCGATGGCCAAAGAATCCAGAAAATACACAGCTTTCGTAACGCCCGATGGGCAATATGAATTTAAGTATGTTCCATTTGGAATATGCAATTCACCTGCAGTATTTTGTAGATTTGTAAATTTTGTATTTAGAGATCTTATAAAGGATGGAACGATTGCTATTTATATGGATGATATTATCATTCCATCCAAAGATGAAAATGAAGGCGTAAGTAAGCTAAAAAGAGTTTTGGAGGTTGGGTCAAAACATGGTATACGTATCAAATGGAAAAAATGTCAGTTTTTACAGAAAACAGTTAATTTCTTAGGGTATATTATCGAGCGAGGTACAATAAAACCATCAGAAGAAAAAGTACTAGCAATTAAACTTTTTCCAGTACCAAAGGATAAGAAAGGTGTTGAGAGATTTTTAGGTTTAACTTCATATTTTAGGCGTTTTGTTAATAATTATGCCATACTGGCTAAACCATTATCTGATTTATTAAAAAAAAAATAGTATATTTAAAATAGAGAAGGAACAGTTAGAATCGATTGAAAAATTAAAAATCGCTTTAACAACACCACCAGTATTACGTTTATATAATCCGAATGCAGAAACGGAAATTCACACTGATGCGTCGAAATTTGGTTACGGGGCAATACTTATGCAGAAGTGGAGCGAGGACCAACAGTTTCATCCCGTAGAGTTTATGAGTAGAAAGACAACCAAATGTGAGGAAAATTATAGTTCATACGAGTTGGAGGTGTTAGCAGTAATCGTAGCTGTAAAGAAATGGAGAATTTATTTACAGGGAATTAAATTTACTATACTTACCGATTGTAACGCATTTGCATTAACCATGAGAAAAGAAGATGTACCGTCAAAAATTACAAGATGGGCTATGTTTTTGAATGAATTTAATTATAGTATAATACACAGACCTGGTGAGAAAATAAAGCACGTAGATGCATTGAGTAGAATGTACTGTTTACAAATGGAAGAAACATTTAGACATCGTTTAATACAGGCACAAAAACAGGATGAATGGACAAAAGCAGTTAGGGAAATCGTAGGAAACGGTGTGTATGAAGATTATTATATATCACATGATGTCCTATGTAAAAATCCTTCAAAGGAATTAGTTGTAATACCATCACAAATGGAAAATGAAATCATAAAGAGTATACATACACAAGGCCACTTTGCTGCACGCAAAACACAAGAGCTCGTAGAAAAGTCGTACTACATACCAAATTTAGCGCAGAAAGTTGTATGTGTAGTGAACAGTTGTATTGAATGCATTGTTGCAAACGCGAAAATGGGGAAAAAAGAAGGTTTTCTTACACCTATTCCAAAAGACGACTATCCTTTAAGTACTTTACATCTCGACCATTTAGGCCCTTTAACATCCACACAAAAAAGATATAACCACATTTTATCAGTTGTTGATAGTTTCTCTAAATTTACTTGGTTGTATCCAACAAAGGATACAAGTGCTTTGGCTGTAGTTGACAGACTAAAGAGGCAAGCAGCAATTTTCGGAAACCCAATAAGGATAATAACAGATAGAGGATCTGCATTTACGTCTGAAATTTTTAAAGATTATTGTAATGAACAAGGGATACAACATTTGGTGATTGCAACAGGAGTTCCGCGGGGTAATGGTCAGGTAGAGCGCATACATGGGATAGTGATCCCAATGTTAACAAAGTTAAGCTTAAAAACTCCTGATCAGTGGTACAAATTTGTAGAGCCGGTACAACAATATTTGAATAATTGTCCTAGCCGCAGTACAAAGTTTTCACCATTTAAGCTTTTGACAGGGTTGGACATGCGTTTAGGAAAGGAGTTAGATTTAAATGAATTAATTGAAGAAGATGCAATTCGAGAGTTGAATTCAGAGCGCGAAAATATAAGAGAAATGGCAAGAGAAAATATTAGAGTAGTTCAAGAGGAAAACAGAAAAAATTGTAATGCAAAAAGAAGATCTGAACAAACATATGAAGAAAATGAGTTAGTTGCTATTAAAAGAACGCAGTATGGACCTGGACTCAAGCTTAAGAGGAAATACTTGGGTCCGTATAAAATAATCAAGAAGTTGAATCATGGTCGTTATGATGTGGAAAAAGTAGGGGAGCAGGAGGGACCGAACCGAACGACAACGGTTGCGGAATACATGAAGAAATGGAATGCTTCGTTCGAGGTCGAACGAATGTCAGGACGGCCGATTGTGGGAACGGGACTAAGGACGAGAAGTGGACAGACTTATCAACAACCCTAATAATTACAAATAAAATAAAATGAGTAATTTTAATAAATAAATGTATCTGTGGAAATATAATGACTCAGCAATTTTGAAAAAATGTAAATGAGTAATTTTTATAAATAAAAATTAAGTTACTATAGAAATATAAAAAAATATGTATTTATAAATAAAGCTAAGTTACTATAGAAATATAAAAATGAGTACATTATGAAAATTTGTTAAAATATTTTTCAGTTCTGGTGAAACAGCCAAAGACAAAACATATTAATTTAAATATAATTTAATATGAAATAAATATTTTTCTAATTTATTTAACCTAAATTAAAAATTGTTAAATAAATACCACATACATACATACATATGTAAATAAAGGACTAACGACTTTAAATCATACCTATGTACATTTGTTCTTACCTTAATGGGCTTATCGTTAATATTGATCGTCAGCACTAAAGTTCCTTGGGCATCGGGCGTAAAGCCAATACCGTAAGTGCCATCACGATTGTCAGCAATCTGAGTTAAAATAAATAAAATACGATTTAGAATATAAAAAATATAACTTTTTTCTCACCTCAACTGGCAGCGAATGCGTATTAACATCTTTATACTTGAGTAAGGCTTGTATTTGTAAGCCGCCATGACATAAGCCTATGCCATCGGTGTCACGTGACTGCAGCAAAAGTTCAACGCGTTTATTTAGACGTAACTCTGAGAAACCTGAAATGTGAGAAATTGATTTTTGTTAAGAAATTTTAATTTAATTGTTGTAATAAATTAAGTATCTTTCGTATTACCTTCCCATTGTAACGTACACAATGAAGGCTTGACAATTTGCATAGTAATAATACCATACAGGGGTATATCGTTTTGGGCTTTCATGGCGGGTGCACGTATATCAGGCAGAAATTGTAGAGTATTGGAAATCTATATTGGGATAGCAGAGATAACGGTTGTTAGGCTTTTTAAAAAATTAATCTAACTAACAAGTATGTATGCTTGTACCTTGGGATCAGTTGGCATTTTAAATTTCTGACAATATTCGAATCTTTTTAGCAAAATATTCAGGAAAGAGAGCACCTCGACTTCGGAACCACTTTCAGAGAGCTCCTGCGCAAAGCGCAATGCCTCGACGGTCTCTTTATTGCGTTTTTCTAAAACAAAATAATAATTTTTATTTTTTACTTATTTGTAAAAAAAGGTATACGGTACGGTGCGAAACGTAGTAGAGCACTTACCCAAATCCAATTTTTGCTCAACTATCATCTCCAATTTGGTTTCGCGCGCCCTATGCACCTGCTGCAGCAACGTTTTCCTATGCACTTCGACCGCTTCGAGATACTGGCGCATATAAGTTTCAATTTCGCTGCGAATATCATCGCATCTCTTATTTATTTCCTTGGTGATTTCGCTCATACGTTCGATTGTGTGATCGGCATAGTTACAGAGCGGGCGCGTATGATCCATAGCGTCGTATAGTAGTTTAGAATAATTGTTGAAAGCTTTCGCAATAGACTCATGCCTATGGCCTTTATGAAGTAGAACCAGACAATCTGCACAGACGACCTGTTAAAGATTAGAAAAAGGTAGAAGGACAAATGAAAATACGTCGAGAAACGAGTCGAGGATGGAGATGAAGATGTGTAACAGTTGTCGAGATGTTATCTGGTCTCTTTTGGACGAGATGAAGCAAATGGCAAAAATATACCGTGTAAAAATATAATAAAACTCTCTTTACAACCACTGCTGGGTACAAACATACTTACATAAATCATCTTGCTTGATAAATTTTATCACAACAAAAAGGCAACTCACTTGTAAACAATTATGGCAGAACGATTTCATCTCAAATCCCGGATGCATGCCACATTTCAGTGTGAACTTTGCGTTATCAACATTTGATTGTTTTTGTTGCTTACTTTCGTGTCGCAACTCTACAATATTTCGTATACGATGATCGGCTGTGTTGCGCTGACGTTCGTGTGACTCTTTGCACAGCGTGCAGAGGTTCAGTGTACAGCTGATGCAATGATAAGTCGCCTGTAAATAGACTTTAGTTATAAACGAGAATCATTTTTATACCCCTCATGAACACGAAATGGTATTATAACTTTGGTTCAAAACACGAATTGAAACTTTGCAGTATCTATACATGTCTCTCATAAAACCGATTATTCAGAAATTTTGGGACCATATACATATGTATCTTATTTCCCCCCCCCCCCATTCATGAAAGGTCTTCAGCACGGCTGTGAACAGCCGCAGCCTTACTTGTCTTTAAACAAAAATTAGTTAGAAAAAAACTTGCTTCATACATACATTTGTTTCGTCGTAGCATTGACTGCACCAAACCTTTGTTAGCACTTCTTCGTGTATTTTCAATTTGATTGCTTCAATTTGTCGTACAAGTAAAAAGTTTTGCTGTAATTGACGTATTCCACCCACTGGTATAACGGTTGCATATTTACAAATATTACAGCAGATGTGACGCAAAGGCTCATTATTTGTTGTTGGGGTCATGCGCAAAGGGAAGGAGCTTTCCGAGCTTCTGCCATCGGATTTGGACTAAAGCGTAGAAGCAAATAAAATTTAAAATTGTTTTAATATCACCGAAATTTTAATTAAATGTATAATTTATATTTGTATACCCACCCTAACTCTTAATAAAATCCTTTCAATAGACTTTTTGCGTTTGAAACTGAAGGAGGAGTGTCGCTGTCGTGTTGGAGAAGAAGAACTGCTACGCAAAGACATTTCCGGGGAGGACGATGGTATGCTGGATTTGTTGGAAGCTGGAAATGTAAGTTATATATGTATAATATTTATGGTTAACATACTTATTATGCATTATTCTTCTCTACATATTTCAAGCAACTGGGCCACCCTCAAGTTAAAAACGAGAAGTGTAATCTATAAATTTCTTCCTCTAAAATGCATTCCTATAACTGAGTGGTTAGGAGCTCTCTTCAATTGCGTGAGCCCCCGATCTTTATTGCTGGTCTCTTTATTCTTGCTTACAAGCTGTTCTATAATGACTTATTAAGGGAATCGCTTGGCAACTGGAACAATTCGTTTTAAAGCAGTGTTTGATTTTCCTATGCACGCGTGCGGGAGCTTTTTATAGCTTTCACACCAATAGCCTCACAGAGCTTTTGTGCTTTTAACACATGCATAATCTTTGAAGGCTTCGAACTTAGTGAGATAATATACTAGCCTGATGCCAAGCCCACGAAGATAAATGGGCGTTATAGGAAAAAGGGGCGTGGCACCTCCCATACAAACTTGATCTTTCATGCTGAATATCTCTGGAAGTGTTCATGGAAGGACCCTGGAAATTGGTACCTACGGAGATGAAATATATCAGTACCATACTTCCGAAAAAAAGGGAGCTATTGGCATAGGGGGGCTGGCACCTCTCCTACAAAGTTAAGCTTTAATGCTTAATCAGTGAAATTGTTCGTTTTAGGACCCTGGAAATTGGTACGGAGATAAACAATATCAGTACCATACTTACGGAAAAAGCTTGGAGTGATAGGGATAGAGATAGAGATAGGTGTACAGAGATAGAGATAGGGACAGGGATAAGGAAAGAGATAAGGATAGAGACAGAGATAGAGATAGGGGAAATTAGGTTTAGCGCGCCGAATATATATGTGGCCACAAGGCATAATGGCCTAAGTTGTAAAATATTATTTCGAGATAAATTTCTTTTTATATTCGAATGCGTTTTTTTTTTTTTCAAAAATTAAAAACTATGAATGCAAAATCAATGAGCCATCCACAATGTTACGATTAAAGTTTGCAAATAAAACAAAATGTTATGAAGAAATTTCATTAAGTATACATATATCAACGCTTCCAAACAAAACTGTACTAAGTCTGAAAACTCTGTTTTGCAAGAGAAGCTCTCAAAGTTTAAACTCGATATGAAACTTCGGTTGTATGCTAAGTATATTTTCACTTGTAACTTCTGTTTGGATTGAACGATCAACACCAAAAGCCGACAATATCTAAGTCAGGGTAGGGAGACAGGCAAAGTTATAAGCAAAATACCCTGAAGGAACGATGTGGACAATTGTCTTAAAATTATAGCCCTAGGTATAGTTGCATTGTGAGTAGGCCAAAGAGAGTTCAAAAAATGAATGCAATGTATTGCTAAGCAGGTCAATTGTCTCGAAAATGGTCCAAATGTAATGCGGGATAGGTCAATTGTACTTAAATTGGTCCGAATGTAATGCACATTGCATGCATTGTTTGTTATACATAATTTGTATTTATGTATCAACTTTGTATTTTGAAATATTTTTAACCATGGTAACTGTCCTTACAGAAAATTGTTGATTATTAAAAATAAATTTTCCGATTATTTCAAGAAGTCTGAGGAATTTGTTATTGAAAATTATTTAGTTTACTTATTACAATATTCTAACCGTTGGAAAAAGGTATTGTGAAATCAATGTAGCTATATTTTAAAACACATTTTCTATTGAAACTAACGCCTTCTTTATTCTTATAGCAGCGGTTCAAAGAGTCCAATCATTAAAGGATATCGCGGAAAATATAGCTGATATGTGGAAAGCATCACAACATGTATTTATTTACATCCTTGCAATATGAATTTCTTTAATTAACTTTTAGATATAATGTTCAATTGCTCAATCAAATAAAATAAATTAAATAAATAAATAGAAAAATTAGAGACGAGAAATGGTTCCAATCGATATAGCATAAGTATACTCCAATTGTAATTAGAAAAGGTCTAGACCAATGTATATAGAAAAAGTATATTCCCACTGTAATGCACAAATGTCCAATCGACCTAAAGCTGGTCCGAATGTAATGCAGGCAGGGCCAATTGGTCCTAGCCTAGGACATGCAATGTTAAATGTAAATAGAATTTTACATGGGATTGGACCAAATTTCGAACCAGTTACAATCACTTACAGTCTAGTTTAAGGAGTATACTAAGTCTACTCCGACATCCTACAGGGTATTCACATATCAATATTCACACACATATCACAAAAGCTATGGGAGCAGTTGTCGTTTAAAGGGATAAATTCACTGCTTCGAATACGTTTCGTTTAGAAATTATTTGATACAATTTTTTACCGTTACACCAAGACCAATCTATATCCAGGTCGTCTTATGTGAAGGAGAATAGGTGATTACAGTTAGACGGCCGCTTTCAAAAATGTCAAAAGCAGAGAAAACGCCAGCGAACACACAACCGAACATACAAACACACAACCGAACACACAAGCTATTTCCACGAAAACCACGTGCAAGAATGCAAAATCAAAACAAAAGACGATAGTTTGACATAAGCTACAAACTCGCTGAAGAAGAGCTACTCTCCCTGGCATGGACCTTCTATAGTTAGGTCATGCCGTTACACTTTGTACTTTTTCTTTGAGATATAACAGTTTATTTTTAGCTCTCCAACGTTTCATTTCCATAAAAAACACTTCTCACCGGAAGTCCACATGCGCACTGAATGTAAACAATAATGAACCGGTCGTGTGATGCATAGGAAGCACATGTCCCATATTAACGGTGAACGTGTATAAACACAAACGAAGACACAGACACAAATACGAAATGGGGTAGAAGGGGATGCAATGGCATGAGGCGAAATGGAAAATGAGAAACAGAAGAAAAATAAAAACTTAGCATAATTAGGGTAAAGTAGATGGAAAGGAGGAACAAAGCACGTAACAATAAAATAAAATGCGGCACACATTAAAAATAAAACGCTCAAGTGTTTTGCACTCAGTTTTGCTCAGGTAAATGTACGTTCAATCAAACACACACACACACACCTGAGCAGCGATTGCACTAAATTTAAAAACCTCAGCGTGTCCACAAGGACAATAAAACCGACCAGAGAAGATTGTTTGCTTCTCGATTCAGCACGCGATACGCGGGGCAATGGCAACTTTGCTCGACAGCTGCCATCTTTAATCTTCATCACATAAAATAAAATGATGCAGCAATCAATAGCGTGAAATTCAGCGAAAAAATGCTCTTAAAGAAATATGTAAAAAATCGCAGAAAATTGAAAATTCTGCTGCTGCTTATGGTCGTTGTGTTAATCGTGATTACCGTGGTTTTTCTCAACATCTCACCAAATGTCAGCTCCACGGAACGTGTGCTCGATGAGCATTTTTTGGCACGCATTTATGGCGGTGGCAGTGGAACGGTCGGCGGTAGCCGTTTGGAGCAGCCTCCCTTAAAATCGCCGCGCCAGAATGGTGTTATAGTGCCGGAGAAGTATGACGAGCATAAAGTGAAGACGCGCATATCCCAAGAGCGCCTGCAACAGCTGAAGCAGGAGAAGCAGCAGCAGCGGAATGCCATCGAACCGGGTGAGGAGCGTGTCACCTTGGATGCCGTCACAACGGGAGTACATATCTTTTATAGCGCACCGGTGGCATGGTATAAAACAAAAAAGGTGCAACCACATCATCCCCAAATGCCTGCTCCACAGATTCAGTTGCGGGGCGCAGCCAAAGAATTGCTGAACGCTGCGAGCGATGTCGCCCAATCGACCATTAGAGCGAACAGCGCAAAAGCCACCATAACAACAACAACAACAAAGCAAACTGTGAAACCTGTGCGTATACTTAATACTGCTTTCTATCCAGCGTTGGGTCTATATAAGCCCACCACAAACTTAATACAAAAGCATTTTGGCAATATTCGCAATTGTGGCATTGGTGTCCTAATTCTGAGTTGTTGCAGCGGGAAGGCGGATGAGTTGGCGCTCACACAGCAGCTGTTGGATTTAGCGCCCGCTTACAATTTAAGCATCACCTTTGAGATCAACGTTGCGGGAAATCAGAGTATGGAGTTTTTACAACACCAATTGGAATTATTGCGTCGCTACTCCACCGCCGAGGGCTTTTATCGTGTGTATTCGTTGTCGCGTCAGCGATTGATGCCTTTAATTTATGTGAGCAATGCCTATAAGCTAAGCGAAACGCCAGCTGGAGGTGCGTTGTGCTCAACGTATCCGAAAAGTTTAAGACATATTTTCGATGCATACTTCATTGGGCATATAAGGTGAGGTGCACTTTTTTTGTACATATGTACACATGTACTAAATGTTGATATTTCTCCCTTCAATTAATTAAAAGAGTCAAAAATCATGTTGATATTATGCGGCGCCTGTGCTTTGAGGGCTTTTACAGCAAGATACCCAGTAATGGCGCAACATTTGCCAGCACCTGGAAGAATTGGTCATACTTGAAATCATTCGCCTTAACATATAAAATGCTTTTTGTGCCAACGGTGGGTCCAGGCTTTGCCGAACGTAATAAATTTCCACGACATGGTGATATACAGCGGCATCGCAGTAATGGCAGGGTAAGTTGGGAGGGGCGTTAGAAATTAATATTCCAAAATAATTATTAAAGCATATTGTTTTAATCATATTACATACTTTATTTTCCTATTTTCACTGCCTCGTGCGCATTTCTTTCCAAACAGTACTACGGCGTGGCTTGGCGCACAGCCATACTAAATCATGTCGGTTTTATAAACATCGCCAGCTATAATAATTGGCCAGATGGCAGTCAAATTGAGGAGGTTATACCAAAAGCCGGTTTTCTAGATTATAATCCAGGTGCCAAAACAAAATATATAGATTTAACAACACATTGGGTGGGAAATTTCCTAAAAACACGCCACGAGGCGGCCGCTGTTGCTGTTCCCGGTCAGCCGAGTTGTTATGAATATTTGAATAATACCATTTGTTAAGTGCGAAATATTATAAAAAAAACAAAATCTTTGCAAAAACTTAAAGTACATGCGTAAGTAACAATACTTAAACTTAGAGATTTATTAACATACATACATATGTAGCTTACAAAAGAAACAAAATATTTGAACAATACCAGCCTAGACTTTATATAGCAGCTAAATGCTTAAAATCAATAACGGTACCGTGGTGAATTTACTTTCTTTAGAAATATTATATATATGCTTATACACACATACAGTAATAGATAAATATATAATCCAGTGTGCTAAGAAACAAGGAATAGAGTGATTTTTTTTTAATTTCAACAGCATTTTTTCTATTGTGAATAAGTGAAATGGTTTAAATTTTTTGTCGATAGACTATCTGTCGTTATAAAATTTTTTCCAATTCCGTACTTTAACGAACGGTGTTGGGTTGAGTCTTGGCTAGATTCGATCGAAAACTATAGAGATCGGGGAGAAATCTACCGACAAAAATTTGAAACCATTTCATCAAATAAACACATCTTTTACCAATTCCTTTACTTTAACGAACGGTCGTATAATTTTCACTTGTGTTTATATCAGTGGTTGTTTTTTCGCAAGTCTCTAACTCTTGCCCAAACGAATGCGGCTAATATGAGTACATAAATACACATTTAAGTATAGCTCTTTACATTAAAAAAATATATATATAAAAATTTACCTAAAACTCTAATAAATATATGCATAAGTACATGTTATTACAACTCTATGAATCTTTGAATAATTCCAATATTAAATAAGAGCTGTTAAGTAATGATCATGATTGTTAATTGCAAAGGGTGAATTATTTACAAATATGTACATACATATGCATATATAATATATTAATAATGTACTAAATTTATCTTTCATTTTTCTCTTTTTTATTTAAGAACAAAAATCTTATTTAAATTTTTTTTATCTTTCCGGATGTAGTTTTTGTTCGTCATTTTTCTCTGTAAATTTTTGTTTAATTTAATTTTTAAAACCGATATACATAACTTTAGTTTATTTTAATCGTTCCAATAAAAATTAAAAAACAATTAACTAGACGTGTATCAAATAAATTGTATAGACTTGGAAATTTTACTACTTTAGATATATGAATACTTCAATAAATATACATAAGTACATACATATACTACAATTATCATTATATAGATTCGTAAACATATATGTATACCTATATGTGTAAGTACATACATATGTATATCAAAAGCTTTATATAGCGTAGCTTATATAAACCAAAAATTTAATTAATAAACTTAATTTTAGATGAGAAGTAAAATCAAGTACATTTGTATATCTTCCTATGGAAATTGGGGTATTGTTCTCTAAAACTTATTCCTGAATTAAATTTTTCCCCTGAACCATCATTAGAACAGTTTCATATTAAAAAGTACTACTACGTACAAGTTTAAAGTAATAAAATTAAATATGTGAATCATTCACTTACCTTTCCAATCATGCTCTCCGGCGCCAGGTTGAGACCAAAACGGTATGCTTGAGTCCTGTTTGAAATTCTCATCCACTAAACATTGAAAACAAAACGAGTGTAAACAGTTCAATGTTCGTGGATCTCGAAAACTCTCATTACAGATGCGACATTTTAGATGATCCGGAAATAATGAACTATTGGGTTGATTGTGTGTAGAAGCGGCAGGGCTTGGCGATGGGCTGGATACAACAAGAAATTATGGTTTTAACTAGTTTTTTTTTAACGCGTTTTAAATAAAGAATATTAAAAACGAGTTTAAATTAAAGTTGTGGCGGAAATAAGTGCTATTAACGACCATTTAGTTGCTAACGGAAAAGAAAATGATACTAAGCCGATACTCTTGTCTATCGATACCGATACGCGATAGTTTTTCATAATGTTAATACAGGTATACGGAGCTCTAGTTAATCTTTAAAAAAAATTTTAATATTATTTTACCAAAAAAAAAAAAAAATCAACTTATAAGTATTAGTTAAAACCCGACGTTTACTTTACTTGAAATCAGTATTTTTATTTCTTGAAACAAGTTTTGAAATAAAGATATCTTCCACTCAGCCGTTGAGATGAACGAAATGGAACAAATCGAACCGACAATATCGATACTAGGTTTTTTTTTAGCTATAAGAAACAGCCTTATTCAAATATTTCTAAATTTCAAGGCTAATGGAGAGGAGCTTCAATGCCACGCACGCAAGCAAACAAATTGTTGCACACTACCTACATTTTAAGCTTACTAAAAATATCACACCCCATTTATTTACATACATACACATGCTCCATTAGCCCTAGTCTAGCACCCCATGTGTAAAACCATTGAAGCGTATACGCTCGAACGCACCTTGAACGATTAGCTAACGCATCGTCGTCAGCCTCGGGTGGCAGAAGTGCACACGCTTCGCCATTTGGGGACGGTGTTGTGCCTAAAGCACGCACTACAGAACAGGGGGAGGGGGGCGTTAATGTGCGCGCTGGCGACGATAACAACTGTGACGATGTCGGTGGTATTGTTAAAGTCTCAACTGCTGCCGTTGTCGTTGCTGTCACTGCTGGCGATGGCGACTTTGCTGACAAGCCTATCGTACATGTTGATGATTTTGAGTTCAATGAGCGATTATCGTTCAATTCGTTTGCTAGTTGTTGTTGTTGGCGCTTTTGTTGCGCGATATTTGATGCATTACGCATCATACTTGCATTTGCATTCGCCTTCGATTTCTGTTTTATGTTGAGAATTTTTCGAATTTCACTGCCGCCGCTGCCGCCACTACCCGCCGTACTGCTCAAACTACTGCTACGCACCGAAACCGATGAGGCAGCGCTTAACACATTGTCCAATAGCGATTCGGGGGATGTAGAACTGCCAAATTGTGAATTAAGTTCACTTGTACTCGTATCTGTATCCGTTTGTTTTCCCGACGAGGCAGTAACCGGGGAGTTGGTGGCGGTCGGAATTTTGGTTTCATTGAGTTGCTCGGGCGGTTTGAAATCAGGTGCGCGACAAAATCTAGTTACCTTCTTTGCTTTTGTTTTTGTGAAAGCAGAATTAGCTGGTGTAGGCGATGGTGAGGCAGAGGGTGATGCTGATGGCGCTGGTGAAAGCGGCGTCGGTGTCTGCGGTGGCGCCGTCAACGGCTTTGACTCTGGCATTGGCGGTGGTGTTGGTGGCACCACTGGTTTTGGCATTTTCGATAACATAACGCTGCGGTAAGGTTGTGGCTTATGCCACGGGCCTATTTCATATTTCGGGGAAACGATAGGTGCTACGTCAGCTGATTCTGCTATTAAACTCCGCGCACCACTTGTTCCTTCTGCAATGGGCTTTTGTTGCTCAAAGGATGTCAGCACGATTTCCGGTAAATCGCGTATATCTTCGGAACATTTATGCTCACTATACCCATTTGAGTTTGAGTTTTGATTTTTAACATTTATCGGCACTATAGTGGAATTAATCGGCGTATATAGTTTTTGTCTATTCCTCTCGGCATCGGCCTTTTGTTGTTTAGATCGGAACAGTCGTCTATGTCGCGGACAAAAGTCTAACGCGCTTATCGCCTTTGCCTTACGCTCACAACATTCACGACTTATAACGGTTTCATTATGTTGCGGAATTGGAATTTCTGTTTGCCGCCACGCGTACACTTCATTGATTTTTGCTGCCTTTGATTTTAGCGATATTTTTTCAGCACTCAAACTCATACGTAGTCTATCATTCTCAAGTGGTTGTGCCGTTCTAGCCTTTGGACGAAAAGTATTGAAGAGTCCTATTGAGCTTGTATCGCTTTTTTCGCGACGCAGTTCTCGATAGGCTACTTCACATCTTTCGTCATCTTCATCCACATCCTCATTACTGACAATTTCATAATCAGTAAGAAAATTTTCACTAGCGCTTTCGTAATTATCGGGACTCAATCTTGAATCGCTATCGAAATTCTGTCCGAATTCGTAAGATTGGCGATGCACTTCATAATAATATTCATTATTGCTCATTATAGTTTTAATATATGTACATTTTTTTAGCCACTATTCACTTAAATCAATTTTTACATAATGAGCCATACATATGTACATAGGTATGTATATTGGTTTAACAAATAAAATATGCCGTTCAACACTTAACCCGACACTATATAAAGTCCATTTCCAACTAAATTGCATACGAATTCTATTGTGTTCGCATTGTATTGAATTGCACTCAAATATTTTCCATTTGTAGAACTTGACATGGAAAATACCATTTAATCTAATTAGTTTGGTATTTCTATTTCTGTTTTCGATGTTTGTTGTTTTTTGCCATTGCAACGTGTTAACTTTCAATTTTCTTTCATTCGCTGCAAGCCGGTATGCAGGCAGTGACTTCGTCAAGCTATCAGCACATTGATGATGTTAACGAATCTGGACAATAAGCGAATTGTTAAAAGGTAAATATTGGTTAGTTTGAGAAGAAAGTGGAAATGCACGTTGGTGTGGTGACATTTGAAAGCATGAACAATTGCGGTCAGCATGAACAATTTTCCATGAGAGTTATTGTTTAAGCAGTGCTATTTGAGTTAATATTCCACTTCTTGAATTTTGAAAAGGTGTTAGAGCTAATATTCCACTTCTGAATTTTAAAAGTGTTAGGGTTAATATTCCACTTCTGAGTTTTAAAAGAGTATTGGGGTTAATATTCCACTTATGAGTTTTAAGAGTATTAGAGTTAATATTCCACTTCTGAATTTTAAGAGTATTTTAACCTTTTGAGCTCGTCTAATTTTTTTTTATAGATGAAATTTGATACTTAAGATTTGTTTTTGTTGACTATTTAAGATCCGTTTTCATTTTGGGTTTTATTTTACTTAAACAGCTTCATAGTAAAGACATGCAAAGTGATACCCTTCAGTTTAAAGATACTTGTCGCTAGCTTAGAGTGCAAACTGTGTAAGTCCATTTTTATGAAAAAGTGTTTTTAAGTGTAGAAAGCTAAAAAAATCAAATACGCACCACGCTAAACAAGTCTGTGATACTTGTCATATTTCTACTCGTTGTTATTCAGTGATACGCAAATTGTGTAAGTCCAAAAAGCGAAGAAAATTGTGTAAGTCCAAAATTTTTATATGAACAGAAATTTTTTTTCATTTTGAAATTTTTTTATTTTTTATTTTTTGTCTCTCCTACAAAGTTTGAAAAAAGGACTTACACAATTTGCACTCTAAGCTAGCGTTGTGCTGATTATAATTCAAATTGATTCAAATTCTTATTTTCTATTAGATAGAAATAAATGTATGCTATGTAGGTATATATGTATAACATATATAGCGAATAAAATATGAAGTGTTATATACAATTACAGCAGCGAAACCTTAAGAGTAAGTAGTTATACATACAAACATTCATTAAACTATTCGAGTGTTTTAATTCCATCAAAATCCAAACTTAAACTTGTTGTAACTGTTAATGTTGTTAAGGATATTTGTTCAGAGAGCTGTGGAGTCTTTTAAAGCTAATCGTACCTGACTAATACTCTTACTACTCATATATTCGGATTAAACAGATACTCTATTGGACCATCGCCTTCGTTCAATCGCAGTCGCTTCGGAGGCGATCTATCACTAGACGCTTTACTTGCCAGTGGCAACTCATCATCAGAATAAAAATCACTCTCATCAGCTGAATCATAAACCATATCATCCTCCAATGCTTTCGTCGCTTCTTCCAATGCATAATCAGTTGCATCGCATTCTAAGTTATCATCATTAAATTGTGTTGAGTTCGCTTTCCCCTGAATGCTCATACTTTTTTCTTTCGTTCTCTTGGCTTTGTTTTTCCCCTCTTTAGTCGAGATGGTGCCATCATTGTTGTATTTGCGCCAAAACTCCGCTGGTTGGGCGTATTGTACTAGATTAGGAAACCGCTTTGCCAATGCATGGCCCAAGTCATCGAATGACTTTTGTAATGAACAATCTATGTTAATGGCGAAGCATTTATGGATGGTTGGTATAAAAATTAAAGATTTTTCGAGAAGACTCAGCTAGTTTGAAAAAATAAACCAAAAAAAAAATAGGTTTAATTAATTTTTTGACAGCGTTAATAAGAAATAGTAAACATGCTTTACCGCATCCGGCATTGTTATTATCTCTCGTCGACGCCCACGTCCGCGTCCCGTAGTTGCTGTCGCAGCAGGCGCTCCAGCTTTGCCAACAGTTGGCTCAGTCGTAGCGTTAGTTGCTTCGCTTAATTCGGCCAAGGCATCGTCAACTTTATCGGCATCTCCTTCACCATCCTTGTTTTCGGCATTAGGTTTTTGTTCTTTTGTTAGTTGGCAAACGCGTTTTAATATGAAAAGAATATCCTTTAGTAAGGCGATACCCTCGGGCTTTTTCATGCTTGTATCACGCTGCGATTTTTCTGAAAAAGATAAAAAAGTTGAATGATTGAATTGTAAATGTGAAAAAGTGAGGGATTTTTTACTAATCTTACCCGAAATTAATTTCAGTTGTCCAAAATAAAGTATCAAATTGACATCATCAACCGATGCCATCAAATGATTATACAACAATTGACGACTCTTACGTCTACTTTCCCCCTTTAAAGGCGATTTTATACCAGTATCGGAAAAACTATCCAGATCATCGAAGTTCTGTGGTGTGAAAGAAAACCCACCAAAATAACCTTAAATAAAAATAAAGCATTGCAAAAGCAAATTTAACTCACCTCATATTCGTTAAAGACGAACGGACACTCAATTAGACACTTCTGGAAGAGTATTGAATTCTTTTTGTTAAGAAATTCAGCAAAGAAATCGCATGCTCTTTTTGCTAAATCTTCATTCTCATCCAAAATTGCAGCCATAAGCGCAAGCAGTAAGGAACCGCGCAACTTCAATTGATCTTGCAGTACCAACTTTTCAAAACATTTGAATGTCTCAATGCGATTAACCACATACGGTGAGGAAAGTTTCGCCAAAACATGCTCAATAATGCGTTCCACAATTTGCGTATGTTTCTTACATAAATCGGTAAGTGCAACAATAATCGTATTAACGACGGGTGGACGATCAATACACTTCAAAATCGAACCATAAAGTGTACAAGTGGTGGAAGCTGTGACAGCATCGCGCAATGACAAACGTCCCGCAATCAATATCATTGAATTGAATAGCCGCTCATTCTCCAAATCCAATTCACGTTCGGGTAATCTCAAACAAACGCTCATGTATTTATGCATGAATGAAATGATGATGCGATTCGGTCGTAGGCGTGTCTGCAAATTCACCTCAGAATATGAGTAGAGGTATGACATGAAGGTGGCGCGATTGTCAGGGAAATCGGCAATGCCATTGAGTATATGGTGTTCCAATAAATCATGTAATTCGAGCAGCCAAGGCTTTTCCGTTAGCACCAGTGGATTACTGGCAGTTTTGACATTTTTATTTTTACACGCCTGCGATTGCGAACAGTTATCGATGTGTATGAGTAGATCGAATGCCTTGCCAATGAGTACCGGTATTATTTGACCGTTGCGTATTTGTGTGAGTATATGATTGAAGGCATGATTGAGGGCGGTATGTGAGAAGTCCTGTATACAGTTGGCGATGACTTCCAGAGCGATAAGCATATTTTGTTCTTTGTTCCACTGTGTTCGGTTGGTGGTGAATAGATATTAGAGCAGAAAAAATGTTTTAGTAAGAGAGATGATTGAAAAAATGTGCAATTGTTATACCGATTTTAATGAAATGAAGAGATGTATCAGAGCATCTGGTTCTTTACTTTTAATTTTGCCCGAAATAAAGTTCAATACGATCCAAGCTTCTGTTGAATTAGAGGTGAGTAAATGAGATTCGATTATGCCGAGTATATGGGAGCTGGGAACAAAATTTAAACAAATTCAATATTGATTTTAGAAAGTTACGGTTGCCACTTTTCATTTCCCTGCACTCACTTAATCATGCGTTGTTGCAGCGCCATATGGAAGCAGCCTTGCAAATATAGACGCGGTTGCGTTGAGATCATTGTGCGTATTATAACCCAAGGCATAAAATGTTCAGCTTGATTTGACTGATCGATACCACGCATATTCGCCAAAACACGGGAACGAAAACACTACCGAGAGTATGAAGAAACCAAAAAGAAATTACTTACACAAATAAAATCTGTTTTACAATCCCACATTGCCACATTTTACTTACATCCATTGCTAGCTCAATATTCTTCGGATCACCATCATGCAACATTGGTGTTACAATTTTACACCAAACCCATATCACTGGATAACAATTCGGATAACAACCCAAAATACTATCGATGCTGAGTAAGGTTTGCTTGCGCACCAGGGCCGTAGGTTCGTCCACCAACTGTGTCATTTGCACCACAAATCGTGTATTGAAAATTATCAGCGGATTCAACTTGACCAATTGTTCGACAAACATCACGCCAGCACGACGCATATACGATTGGACGCTCTGGAAAAAATTCACGTAAACGTATTCGGGTAAATGTAGAAATGCTAATCCGATCATCTCATGCCCCTCGAAGCTATATTTAGGCTCTAGAGCTGTGGGTTTTGCATACCGAATCTCATTCCTGCTAATGCGCGGCTCAGCCGGCAACGTTACGCCGACATCGTGATAGCGAGTAAAGCGTACACCCTCACTCATTATTTTCATAGTATTTGGTGAGCCTTTGGTGAGTGCAATCTGCAATGCCTGAACTGCCTTCAGTTTGATTGTATTGTTGGAATCTTGTAAACTTTTTATTAGCTCATTTATCAAATGCACTTCACGTGGTATATCGGACACCTCGTGACGAAACATTTGCCAATCGACTTTGGATTCCAGCTGCAGGATGCGTGACATTAGATCGATACTGCGCGAACGTATCATCACTTCATCGGCATAGATGGCATCACATAGAAACTCCACCGAAGACTCATTGCATTTCGCGAAGAGCGCTGCATCATATTTGGCTGCGTATTCCAGTGCACGTTGCATCTGTTCCGTTTTCCATGATTTGATGGGATTTGTGATCATACATTCGATATAAAAATTTAGCACTTTGACAATTATGCGCGGATATTTGGAAATGCATTTGATGAACCAACCGGAAATGTGCTCACCGTCGCTGTTTATAGTTGCAGTGCCACCACCTATGCTCTTCGGTTTCGGTGGGTAGGTGTGCAGGAAGACCGTCATATTCATTAGTTTCATCAGCGTTTCCTCTGGCTCGCCATTGTGTGCGTTGACCATTTCTTCGAAAATCTCAAAGCATTTGCCATGTAGATTGGCAGCATCTGAAAGTGTAAGAAATTGTTATATATGGTATCTCAATGGTAAAGGCGCAAACTCCTGCGAAAAATATAGGGCACCCACATCACTCATAAGCGAGGTTTTCTTCTGGTCTATACTATGCTGTTAAAACTTTCCAAGTCAATATTCCCCAAATATTCGTTAAAAACCCATACAGCTCTCTTCACAGAAAAGTTAGAAAAGAGTTTCAAAACGCTTTTACATATTAGCTTCACTGTATGTTTTTGTATGTAAACATTGCATACTTTTAGGCGAAAGCGCGTGTATTCATACCCCAGCGGGTTAGGGGGCTTAGAATATACCCGTGGTAAGGAATGCCTGTCGTAAGAGGCGACTAAAATCCACTGGCCTAGAAGGTTGATTATGGCCAAAAAAATCGTTCGCACGACAGTCGGGCTAGTGTCAGAAGAGACTAGTACCCGAGCGTACCGGATTTATCCGGCAAAGGGCTGTCACATCCCCTACACTCCCCAAAACCCAGAGGTCATGTACCTTTTCTTGTTATAATATCTCTAAAAATAATTTTTTTTTCGGATTTATGACATTCTTTCAGCAAATGCGCGATTTGTATCGCAGTGAGAATAGTTTCCGCTGATTTTATCCGTTACAAACCGGAAACAAGAAACTATTTAGGCATGAGTAACACTGCGCTGCGCCGCGCAATTACGTTGGCGCCAACACTGGTGTTATTGCGCTAACACCGATTTGGAAAATGCGCCAACTCAATATAGCACCAACTCAATGTAGCGCCAACACAGTATAGCGCCAACTCAATGATGCGCTATTGCAATATAAAACTGACTCAATTTCGTGCGCTAACACCAGCTCCAATATAGCGCTAGTGTAAAATGGCGCAACCACAACGCCAAGAACAGCATCATAGTATATGTATACGTATGACAACGTCACAATTATGTGTGCTTGATAGTGATCTAAGTGACTAATTTACAGCATATTTTCACATATATACGGAATATTTTTCCAAATGATTATGAAAATTAAAATTAATTGTGCCCTCGTATATGTAAGCAGAATTGCGCCAAAAGAAATAAAACGGGGATGGTAAACAGTAACAAGCGAAAAATGTTATTTATCGATTATTCGATGACAATTGCGCTAAAGGTGTTATTGCGCCAGTACCGTGAGTTGGCGCCACGGTTGGCGCTGGCGTTATTGTATCAGCGCCAAAAAAAAAAAAAAAAAATTGCGCCATTACCCATGGCTAAAACTATTCCCAGATGGAATACAACCCTGTGCATGCAAACAGCTGTTTTGAGCTGTTTTTTACTTTTTGTTTTTAGTCAAAATAGAAGAGGGAAAGAAATACAAGAAACAAAATTCAATAAAATTTCGAAAAAAGGTAAAAATTGCAAAAAAAAAATGTGAAATTTCATAAAATGAAGGATTTATTAACTTCTTTCTCATTTTATTTGTGTAGTTCCTGCTGAAAATGACAGCTTTAATGAGAAACTTTGGCGAAGTGCGAAAATTCCGATACGTGCTTCAACAGCTCGCAGCGGTACGTGCACTTAGCTTAGGCTCGAAGTGCAACCACGCTAATACATCAACTACTGGCGCTGCAACCCAAGGATCCAAGGCTGAACATTATGACATTATCATTGGAGGTGGTGGACTCGTGGGTACAACTTTAGCTGTAGCGCTCGCGAAAAATAAAGTTTTAAGTGACAAGCGAGTTTTGCTTCTCGAGGGCGCACCGCCCTTCAAGGGTTTTGACAAAGACGGTCAATATGGCAATCGGGTGTCGGCCATCAATAGCAATAGCGTTGAACTTTTCAAGTCAATTGGCGCTTGGGATTACATGCAAGAACGACGAGTTAAACATGTAAAGCAAATGCAAGTTTGGGATGCTTGCTCTGATGCGCTAATCCAGTTCCAGGACGAACACTTTTCTTCCGATGTAGCTTGCATTATTGAAAACGATTTGATATTGGACGCAATGTATGCACAGTTGGCAGATGGTCAGAGTGCACCGAATGTGACAGTGCGTAATAGTGCCCGAATTGAGGACATGCAGCTCTCAGTCGATACAGGAGCACCAAATTCCAAGGTACATCTAAAGGGAGGCGAAACATTAACATGTGAACTGCTTATTGGAGCGGATGGCGCCAACTCGTTGGTACGTAAACAAATGAATATTGATGTCTACAGCGTAGATTACGAACGTCGCGGTGTTGTGGCGACCGTACAGCACGAAGATGGTTGTGAGAATAGTGTGGCATGGCAACGTTTCCTACCCACTGGTCCGGTTGCTTTATTACCACTTAGTGACACGCTCAGCTCGGTTGTTTGGAGTACAACAATACAAAATGCCAAAGAGTTGTTGGAGTTGTCTGATACAGAATTCGCTAAGGCCCTCAATGAAGCCTTCTTCAAGGAATACCCAAAGGATGGTGTGGTCGTTAATGCCATGAATGCGTTGAATTCGCTTATTGGCAGGAACCCGAATATGACACGACAATATCCACCGGCCGTGAGTGGTGTTATCGAGAAATCACGAGCCGCCTTTCCCCTTGGATTCTTGCACGCCTCATCGTATGTCTGCACCGGAGCCGCATTGATTGGTGATGCTGCCCATAGGGTACATCCATTGGCTGGACAAGGCGTGAACTTGGGTTTTAGTGATGTCCGTGAATTGGTAGAAGCTTTGTCGGAGGCAGCTTATAATGGGGCCAAGCTAAGTGACAAGGGATATCTACTTAAATATGAACAGCGTAGTTTGTCCAAAAACGTACCAATTATGGTTGGCGTTCATGGCCTACACACTCTCTACTCAACCACATTTACCCCGGTGGTTCTACTGCGTAGTTTGGGTCTGCAATTAACCGATAGTATAACGCCAATAAAAAATTTATTTATGAAGCGGGCAATGGGGTAAAGCGACTTATCGATGTTTCTATGTTATATAGATATATGTATTCTAAATTAAGCTAGTTTTATTAATGCATATCGTCTAACGATTGCATATTTGTATTTTTTATGGTATGGTTTTGTATATATCCGAGTTCTAAACGATAATAAATAAAATCCATATAAAAACAAAAAAAAAGTTCTTACTTACACATATTCGAGTATCCACGTTCGTGATTCATATACAATATATCTACCAGCTTTTTGAGGAGTCCATCCCGTGTGGCCTTGTGATCACTGAAGTGTACATAACGCAGCAACAATTTGAAGTCGTCCAGGAATGTGGAAAATCGAACCCAAATTTCGATTGGTTGCTGTCTCGACATACGATGCACCACATCCGGTTGCTGGATACGCTCGATCAACGCGAACACTTGTAAGCAATGAGCTATAACATCCGGTTCGAAAATGTGAAATCCCTTTGCTCCAGGAATGGTTAGCGATAGAAAGTAGGTGTTTACAGCGCCAATCGCAAGTTTTGTGTAAGCGGATGACGTTGGATCCAACGACGCCAATCCGGACAATGCATAGACGAAGCAGAGATAAGCGTCGCGCGGACAAACCTTCACCACCTCATCCCAGCAGTCGTAAGTGTTGTCATAGCTTGCGCTGGTCTCGCCCCGCAAACTGCGTATCGTGGAACATAGCTCGAGCAATGTGAACAGAGCTTGAGGATCATTAAGCGCCACTCGCACCATTTGTAACTCAATGATGGTCGGCTTGGTAGCAACAGTTGCCAAAGGTTCATCATCATCGTCTATGTCGCCGGGTTGTTGCGAGTTTTTAATTATGTTTTGATTTATTTCGGCATCCTTTTCATAAATTTCTTCAATGTTCTCCCAAAGCAATTGGCGATCACAATATTCACTTAATTTTCGAAATAAATTAATTAATTCGGTCATTTCGGAGGAGGTAAACAAAACATTTTTTAATTTTTCGTTTACTTAAAGTCCGTCTCCACATAACTTGATTCACCAGAGAAACATGTAGCAAAACATCTCGCTTAATTACCCCTTTTCAACTGGCTGATCGTGATTCAGGGCCTTTTCACATTACTCGGTACGATTTCGGATCGAAATTTTTTCCTCGGTATTTTTAGCTTACCGAAACGATTCCGCGTTGCCGTGTGTTTCACACTTGTGGGAATAATTTCGGTGCGTAATCTTCAGAAAATAAGAAAACAAACATCGAAATTTACAATATAAAATTTTAAAATTCAACAATCACTCAATAATAATAATAATGTCTTCTAGTGAAGACGAAGACATTATAATTTGCTACATTTATAGCCGAAACGAGTTTTTTACTTACTTTGCTCTTCTTCTTTTACTACGCCGCAAAAATGTATGCAGTAATTCCTCAAATTTTACTGACCGGTCTTAAAGTGCAGACATTGGTGACTTATCTGTAACCTTATAAAACAGCTGATTCAACCAACCTTACGACAAGCTTTGTTACTAGTCATTGGTGTCTTATCGTAATTCTGTAGCTGTATCCTTAACTTACAGACCAATTGATTCTGGTGAAAGCAGATATAGGAAGGTAGGCGCATTGGCGAATGCAGAAACTTCTTTTTTTATTTACAAAGGTAGATTATAATATCAAAATCAAAGCGAATTCACATCATGGCCAATAGCAATCGGCGAGTCCCAAGCGAATTCAGATTTTAACAAGGATAAATATTATTTTGACATTACAATCTACTAATTTCAATAACAAAATACATGGGAAATTTCTAAATTCGCCTATGCGCCTACCTTCCAAGATCTGCCTCGACAAGTGTCAGCTGTTTACAGATTTACGGCACCACTAACAGCTCACATGGATAGCGATAAAGTTACAATAAGGTTAACGATACTGAATTACTTACAAGTCACCAATGTCTGAACCTTTACCGCGTTGCGGTATACCGAAATTATTCCGCTCCGATTTCATGTATGCAACACTAATGTGAAAGTGCCAATTGAAATACATGTGGTCGGTAAGGTTTCGGTATACTTTCGGTACAAACAAAAAATGTCGATCCGATACCGCACCGAGTAATGTGAAAGCGTTCTCAGTTTAACATTTCTCTTTCTTGCTCTTCTTAAATGTTTGTATGTTTGCTTATATTTTGCGTTTTTGTTTTGGGCTGTGTGAGATTTCGATAGATTTTCGATACAAAATTAGAGAAGACATCGATATCATCGAGGTTGGCAAGATGATTCAGAATGAAACAGCGTTTCAATCTTCACTCGCTCTCAGAAATTTGTATGGAAATTGGCGAGTTTCGGCACTGGTTTCCGTGTCGAAACAAGATTGAGAGAGAAAATGCAGAAAAAAAGAGCGAAACACGTTATGTGGAGACATGGTATTATTATTCGCTGAAAAAAGGAAGTGAGAACAGCCGAGATGTTTAGACAATCGAGAGAATCGCCATCGTTGCAAAATCACAATCGAGTCAAAAGTTGACTCGCTCCTCGACTACACAATCGAGATGTTTTTGCGATTGTTCCGAGTCAGCGAGTCGGAGGTTGTTTCGATGACATCTCGACTACACAACCGAGATGTTTTTGCGATTGTTCCGAGTCGGCGAGTCGGAGGTTGTTTCGATGACATCTCGACTACACAAGCGAGATGTTTTTGCGACTGTTCCGAGTCGGCGGGCCGGCTGTTGTTTTGATGATTTGTTTTAGTTGATAAAATAAACTGAATGAGTGTTGTTGATGAAGAAAGTAGGATTGTTAATGGAAGTGAGGCAAATACATATGTAAATAAATGAACCAAATTGAAAAATATGCTATATATAGACGCTGCATTTTTGCAGTCACAATTAAAGAGTATCGTGCTTAATAAATACAATTAATTATTTAAACATTAATACATTAATAAATTTTCTGAAGTGAGACGCTTACGAAACAAATTAATTTTACGAGCAGTAACAACGGCAATAGATTTGTACCACTGTATACTTTTTTAAGCAATTTTGATATTCAAGCGGCAACAACAAATGTTATAAGGTTGTTCTCTCTGTGTGATTTTGGCCTGGCAAATTTGCAGAGATGACATAAGTGTGATACATTTGCCGAGCACAACAACAAAATACACGTCTTGTCAAATTTGGAGCTTCGGCAAATTTCTCATACCCCAACCCGTGATATTTGATATCATGAGAAAAATATCACGGGAAATGCAACCATGTTATTACATTCACAATAGTCTTCTATTAGAAGTGAGTTAAAATTTATGTTTCTAGTTCTTTTTTTTTTAATTATTTTATTTTATTCAGATAAAAAATTAATTAATTCGAAATTGAAGCAAGCAAAGCAAAGCGACAACAGTCGTATAAAGAGTGGAAATAATATGACTAACCTGCTAGTTCACAATGAACTCAGTTAGAATTTTATTTTCTTAAAGGTGCGCTCTCTCTGTGTGGCAGATATCATGATATCTCGGCGAAAATATTAGACACAGAGAACAACCTTTATGTATTTTTTGCAGCGAGTCCGAAATGTAGGGTTGCTTTGAAAACGAGAGGAATCATTGGTGAGTCCGAGGTGTTTTAGCGATTGTTTCGACTGACGGCCATTTACGACTTGACTCGAATACGAATGAAAACCATCGAGAGCATTCGAGATGTTTCAACAATCGAGAGAATCGAATAAAACATCTCCGACTCGCCCATCACTAAGCTGATTGGCGTTCGCACTGTGGAATATTTATGCCAAAAAGGGCTCAAATAAATTAAACCGATGCAGAATGAAAATAAAGATTTAACCCTAACGCGCAAATTTATTTTCATATAAAACAATAATGTGATGACATTTTCTATAGTTTATGAATACGAAAATTGAATTTACAAAAAATATCGCGCTTTTGTTTTCTTTCGTGCCTATAAAATAAAAAATGAAGGTTTTATTCCAAGCGGTAATCTAATGGCATGTGAGGCCGTCTAGCAAAAAGAAGTCCGACGAAGAGTTGTAGTGATATCCGAAATAGATCTATAACTTCTTCCAAAAAATTATTCTAAGTTTTTCTTAAATAAAACTGGCCAATAGCTCTAAAACATACACATGGAATTAATTATTAGAAATAAACGGTCATGTAAAAACAAACATAAATAAATCATATGATTTTTATTCTAATCAGATGACATCGAGTTTGCTCATGTGGTTCTTTAATCCCACACTGGTGGACAAAACTCTTCGTCATTCGAGCTCATGCATATAAGAAAGGCGGCAACTCCTAGTAAAGGGTTGAAAACCCAAATTTCTTATAAGCATAAATAACTGCAACATTATTACTATCTATTGCAATATAAACAAATTCCTTACACCTCGTCGTTCATACAAAAATAACAAACCGTATGCGTTTCGAGTGGACAAAAATCATTGTCTTCACACAGGTTCTGATTTTCTAGCATAAATAAAATTAAAAAACATGGCATTTTTTTTATAACTTTTATGATTATGAAATCTTCGATTAATAAGCGACAGTTGGCTAAAGCCCATATGACACTACATTTTTTTTCTGGTATTCTACCAGGTTTTTTGTGTGAAGGAGGTGGTCAAATACAGTTTTGCGTTGGTGCAAGCGAGCAAGCTATATTGAAAAATAAATACAAAATACCATATAGGCGATTAAAAACCAACGAGCCAGCTTGTATTTCGGTAGGTTTTTTGGCATTCGGTAATTTTTTCTGACAATTGTTTCAATTTGACAACTAGAAAATAAATTATATTTAAAATAAAAAATATATGGAAATGCAAATTTTAAATTTGTCTCTTGTAAGCTTCTGCTATGGCCGTAAGGGTAAAGAAGAAGTCCGGAAGAAAAATTATATTGTGTACTGGCTTCCCTTTATAACATGGAATACACAGCTATTCTGCCCTTTGAATTTCATAACTTTTTTATTTCAGTAATTTAAATTCAAATTTCAAAAAAAAATTAATTTTTGGAATAAATATTATTTTCATTTAGTTTGAAGTTTAATGTCAATCAAATTGTTTTTGAGGGAGTATTTGTCTCTTTTCAACCTACGGAAGAATTTTTTTTGTATTTTGACTTTCGGTGGGTTTTCCAAACCAAAAAACCCAAGAAAAAAATTAAGTGTCATATAGGCATAATAAAATTTCAAAAGCAGAGATTTGTACACTAGCTTGTCGGCCACTAACAACTCTTACTACCACAATTGAACGTACTAATAATGGTCTAGATTGTGAATCGGCAGACCTCCGAGGTTGTCGGTTCTAGAAAAGCCAATAAATAAAATAAAAATTTTAAAGAAAAAATGACCATCATAAAAATTACTACAATCTTGAAGGATGTCATCGGTATAGTTTTTTTACCCGCTCACTGTCCGTTGATTGCCGAATAATACCAGTTATAAAGCCATAGTATGCCGAAAAAGGCCAACTATTAACAAGCAAACAGGAAATTGTGCAACCCAACAATTAAAGCGTTTGATTTATGTTTATAAATATTGCCGAGTTCCCGTGGCAGTGATCCAGATCGGGATAAGAAGTTTGCATGCAAATGCAACAAGAATTTTGTGATCCTGGTGTTTATCTGTATCAATTTCGGATCCGTATAGATTGTAATAGATTTTTTTGATCCATATAAATACCAGGATCACCAAATTGTTGTTGAATTTGCTTGCAAAATTTGTATCCGGATCTGGATCACTGCCACGGGAACTCGCCTTATAACTAGTATTTCGTAAAAAATGTGGTACCGTAATATCATGTTCAGACATAAAAATTAATTAAGTCAATTGTGGTTGATTGAACATCTTTAGATTTGGTGTTCAGACATATTTAATTTACTTGGCCCATTTAACAGGTCGGCTCAAGATACATGCACACATACACGCCGTGAGCTGAATATCAAACTCTCGTGACCTAAATGTCAAAATTGCAAGGAGGACGAAATAATTTGACATTCATCTCACAATTTTTACCAATCGTAAACACGAATGCATGTATAAAATAAGCAGAAATAAAAACAAATTTGATAGGTGATGAAGAAGAACAAGAATGCAGCTGATCTGACGAACCAACCTGTTTAGTGGACACTGACGCTAATCACATTTCTCTTTTCATGACATTTCATTTTACTTATGAAACAAGCCTTTTAACAGGGTTGCATGCAGAATTGTTCTTCATTAACAACTCATTAATTTCTAATGAAGCATTAACTTGGTCAATTTTTGTATGGTAAATTGAGAATCATTGGGCTTGAAAATTGAATGAAGGCTCTTAATGTTCAATTAAGGTTGTGTCTGAACATAACATAATACGGCCAGAATTGGTCAGTTCATAAATCATTAAGGTTGTTCTCTGTGTCTAATCTTTTTGCCGAGATATCATGATATCTTGAGAAATTTGCCACACAGAGAGAGCGCACTTTTAAGAAAATAAAATTCTAACTGACTTCATTGTGAACTAGCATGTTAGTCATATTCTTTCCACTCTTTATACGACTGTTGTCGCTTTGCTTTGCTTGCTTCAATTTCGAATTAATTAATTTTTTATCTGAATAAAAGAAAATACTTAAAAAAAGAACTAGAAACATAAATTCAAACTCACTTCTCATAGAAGACTATTGTCAATGTAATAACATGGTTGCATTTCCCGTGATATTTTTCTCATGATATCAAATATCACGGGTTGGGGTGTGAGAAATTTGCCGAACCTCCAAATTTGACAAGACGTGTATTTTGTTGTTGTGCTCGGCAAATTTATCACACTTATGTCATCTCGGCAAATTTGCCAGGACAAAATCACACAGAGAGAACAACCTTATTACTTTTTTTATTGCAACACTGTAATATACAGCCTTGCCGTTGAAAAATTTTCGTGGTGGCTAGATTTGATTTAATTTGTGGCTAAAATGGCTAAAAAATTAGGTTCGTGGCTAAAAATGGTGGCTAAAAAATTTTGTTTCAAATTAAAGCCGGGTATCCACATCACAAGAAATGCCAAAACTCCATATAAAAAAAAACTCAAGAAATAGCCAAGAAATTTTCTTGTGTCAAATTTTCTTTAGGCAGTATCCACTTCACAAGAAAATCTATTACAAATTTTGACGAAAAATGGGGTTGGCAACGCTGGTTTCGCCAAGAAATATATACGATTGTATATATTTCTTGAAGAAAAAATTAAACGTCAAAATTACTTAAGAAATAAATGCCAATTTTTTCTTGAGCAATTTCTTATGATGTGGATACCCAGCTTAACATGTTTTAAATTTATTTTTCAAATTCAGGCACAAAAGTATTGCATGCAATATAAGGAAAAAATCATAAATTTGTGTAGAAATAAAATATTCATACATACATAGTATCGTCGCTATAGGCTGGTATCGACCTCTCAAGAAACAGCTCAAGAAATTTTTGGATTTATTTCTTGAGTAAAAAATAGTAGTAGGCAAGAAATTTTGACGTTTAGTAATCCACCGTGAATACCAAGTGAAATGAAGAAGAGCATCAAAAACGTAACCAAATATAAATCTTTTTGTAAACATAAGCAATTAGTAAGTTCTTAAAAAACATTAAATAAAAGCTTTAAATATTTGTTTTCAATAGGGGCCGGCTTTCCATTATTCCAGCACGCCCTGAGAAAAATGACTTATGCAGGGCGGTAGAGGGGCTCTCACAGATCTCAAAACTGAAAACCAAACTTGCCGGAGGCTTATAGTTCCCGAGATATTCCTTCTTAAAGTTGTGAAAATACTATGCAGAAGGACATCACCGTGGCGGTAGCCACGGTTGGGGCACACGTCCGGACGGATGGCGTAGCCCAGGGTTATTTTTTATAAGCGCGGCCGAAGGCCGCCAACGCAGAAAAGTTTTTTTTTGCAAAATTTTCGCTAAACTCCATGTGTGGTGAAATTTGTATGGGAAGTTTAACAGCAAATATCTCGGGAACTATAGGCCTCCGGTAGGTGGGGTCTTCAGTTTTGTGATCTGGGGGCCCACCTCTACCCTCCTAAAAAACCATTTTTTTTCTAGCCGTTGGGGACTCGTCTAAAATTGTTATGGTTCGCGTTTGACCTCGATTACGATCTGCGCTTTGTGGCGCCCTATGCTACCAACAGCGATGACCTCCTTGGACAACCTGATCAGCCCCACCATCTCGCCGCAACGCAGTGGCGGCGCAGGGCCTGCCCATCTGGGACTTGCGAGATAGTAAGGCGTCACTGGCTGACCAAAAAGCCATCGAGTCGGCACGTTGGGCGCCATCTGTTATGGTACAGCTTTTTCGACTATCGATTACGATCTACAATCGAGTGGAGCAGCAATGCATGGCGGTCGGCATGATCTAGGGTTGCACTGTGGCTAGTCATTGTCGGCTGGGCGGGGTTCTTGCCTACATTGCTGTCCTGCGCCATAAACAGAAAAAAATCATATCATGCCTTTTTTGAAAATAACGAGAAAAATCACACTAAAACAACATCCGGTTTAGCCGGATGCCACGGACGGACCGTTGAAAAATTCGAAAATTCAAAATAACCCGAAAATCCAAATTCAAGAGGCCAGGCATCAGTTAAATTTAAATAAATGCAAACCGAGGGAAAATGTCGTTAAAATTTGAATATGAATTTTGAACGTACATATGTATGTACGTTAAAATCAGACGGACGTTAGCAAAACATTTAAACCGAAATTTAAATCGGACGGAAATGCTGACAATCGACGGAAAAATTTAAAAATAAATGAGCGCACGTTAAATTTAAATGATCGCGGACGGACGAGAAAATAATCGTTGCACCAAAATGTAGATTTGAATGTACGTTGAAATCGATATGCACTAAATTTGAATAACCACTGTCAAAAAAAAACTGTCAAAGTGAATTTAAATTTGAATATATATATATATCGCAAAAAAAAATCGTTAAATTTGAATTTAATTTGAATCAACCGGAAGGACCGGTTATTAACAGGCATCTGAAAATACATAAAAGAAGCTGAAATTTAAAATATATGAACAATCAAAAAAAATTAAAGGCCGAACTCACAAGGGGGTGGCGTTGCTGATGTTGTTGCAGCGCCGGTGCGTTTTTGTCCCACCCTAATCCATGGTTACTGTCGCACCCGAATATCAGTAACCCCTTACCTGTGGTGCGCCGCTGGTGTTGTTGCAGCGCTGGTGCTTTTCGTCCCACCCTCATCCATGGCCATCGGTGCACCTATATTTCGATGACCCCATACCTGAAATCCCTATGCCATTTTAATTAAGGTGGATCAGCATTCCCATTATAATTTTAACAATTTATTTGGGATTCATTCTTCCCTTTTCTATAGCTAAATCCTCACTCTATTTTTTTCTTCATTTTAGTACACTAGGGCGCCCCTTTTTTTTTTTCTTTTTTTTTTTTTCAGAGAAATTAAAAAAAAATATATATATAAAATATATGGAAAATAATATAAATAGCTTACGACCTAGGCTCCAGTTGTAGTTGTTGACGTTGTTATGGTTGTTGGTGCTGTGTTGGTGGTGCTGCTGCTGCTGTAGTTGTTGTTGTAGTTTCTGCTGGTTGCTGTTGTTGCAGCGACAGAATTTTTTTTTTTTGCTTATGGCTGTTGATGTTGTTGATTCACTACCTGAGACGCTGTTGTTGTTGTTGTTGTGCCAAGCCCAATTTGTTGTTGTTGTTGTTGAGCCAAATTTTTCGCTATTTGCTGCTGTTGTTGTTGTGCCAAACCCAATTCGTTGTTGTTGTTCTAGTGCAAAATTTTTCGGCTGTTTGCTGTTGTTGCTTCGGCTGTGCCGCTATCGGTGTTGTTGAGTCACTATCTGAGACGCTGTTATTGTTGTTGTGCCAAGCCCAATTTGTTGTTGTTGTTATTGAGCCAAATTTTCGCTATTTGCTGCTGTTGTTGTTGTGCCAAACCCAATTTGTTGTTGTTGTTCTAGTGCAAAATTCTTCGGCTGTTTGCTGTTGTTGCTTCGGCTGTGCCGCTATCGGTGTTGTTGAGTCACTATCTGAGACGCTGTTATTGTTGTTGTGCCAAGCCCAATTTGTTGTTGTTGTTATTGAGCCAAATTTTTCGCTATTTGCTGCTGTTGTTGTTATTCGATATTTATGTTTTTTGGTGCGTAAATGTTCACTGCGGTTATCATTTAATTCATGAAATTCTATTGTTTATCAGGAAATGCAGCGACAAACCGACACGAATACGATATGACAAACGAATTTGAACGACGAAAAAACAGATTCTTGTGTGCACAGGTGTGTGTGTGTACGTACACGTATGTATATATTTCACTTTACAATCGAGTGTCTACGTAGAACTAGCCATGTAAACTAATTTAACATAATGTACATATTTTGCAAAATATACTGAACACTGATTTTGCGTTTTCGCATACGTATGTATATATTTCACTTTACAATCGAGTGTCTACGTAGAGCTAGCCATGTAAACTAATTTAACATAATGTACATATTTTGCAAAATATACTGAACACTGATTTTGCGTTTTCGCATCTATTTTTATTATTTAAGAAGTTATTTATATGCAATATAAAAAAAATAGTTTTACACCACGAAAAGAACCGTCTCGTTTTGACTCTACCACTCACTTGACTGACTCCCGCTGTACTAAAAAAATTCTTATTAGCGCGTGCCTTCCACTTTTTCTTCTGTCTTCGTTTTGGAAGAGTCCCGTTTCTTTTCCATATAGCCTGCAGTGGTGTAGTGACGTGTGCATAATAGTGGCGTGACTTTACGGTTACCCGAATGTCTATATCATGGTATGACGCTAGCAATGGCACAAGCGAGATGGAATGCGATTGCCATGTTACACAAATAAAAATACCAAAACTTTCGGAATAAAATGCCTCAAGCATTTTTCCCATGAAACTATCTCAAATTAATCGCTTATATTCGTGCCCTAGTAAATTTGCTACTGTAAAATTCTATTAGTGTACGTTGGAAATATTAATAGACATTGTTGTCTTACGCTCAAATTATAAAAATGGTAAGAGACAGGAAAATCTGATTAATGAAATAGTATGTTTGTTTCTTATTAAACTAGCAGCTAGCTGTCAAATGAAATGAAAAGAGCAAAACGGAAAGAATTACGCTCATAAAGAGTGAAATGAACAGAAGGTCAAGAAACCTTCTGCCAGCCCAAACCTGGCTAACTATCCATAACTAGCCAATAAGAAACAAACATAGTAAAATTATTTGGTAAATAATTATTTAATTTTCTGTGAACTATGTAAAATTTAAAATTGTATGGAGCGCATAAGAACATTTTATAATAGGTGCATTTGAAAGTACTAAGTATCCGAATAACCACGTGTTACGTATTTTCACAATAAGAAGTGTTCATGGCAACCCTGGAGAACCAGTTTCTCCATCACCAATCCATGTGCATACCTCGCCATTGGAACGATTGTCAAGGTTGAGATGGGAAATTTGAGTTAAGCTTTCCCATGAAAGGCCTACTTATAGAGGTTGGCTCGATAGCTTGCCTATTTGCAAAAAAAATTTTCATGCAATCTATAAGGATTGAAATCTGAAGAATGAATCAAAACTAGGCATGGGTAATACTGCGCTGCGCGGCGCAATTGCGCTAACACCAACCCTGGAGTTATTGCGCTAACTCCGATTTGGGAAATGCGCCAACTCAATATAGCGCCAACTCAATATTGCGCCAACTCAATTTTGCAATATAACACCGACTCAATTTCGTGCGCTAACACCAGCACCAATAAAGCGCTAGTGTAAAATGGCGCAACCACAACACCAATAACAGCACCATAGTATATGTATACGTATGACACCGTCACAATTATGTATGCTTGATAGTGATCTAAGTGACCTTAATTTCCAGCATATTTTCACAAATACACGGAATATGTTTCCAAATGATTATGAAAATTTAAATTAATTGTGCCCTCGTATATGTAAGCAGAATTGCGCCAAAAGAAATAAAACAGAGATGGTAAACAGTAACAAACGAAAAAATGTTATTTATCGATTATTCCATGACAATTGCGCTAAAGGTGTTATTGCGCCAGTACCGTGAGTTGGCGCCACGACTGGCGCTGGAGTTATTGTATCAGCGCCAAAAAAATTGCGCCATTACCCATGGCTAATCAAAACCACATAACCATTTAGAAGAATAAAAAAAATCGGTGTAAATCTCGGATGCAATTACTTATTTAAATTTTGTTTAGACTCTTAGTGGAGCAAGAAAAGAATTAACTACAGGATTTTAAATAGAAAAAAATGTTACATTTGAGATATCTAGTGACTGAATAAGAAAGTACAAAACGTTATTATTGCCAGAACACCACCAGTGGTGCATGAAATTTACTCAAACAGGGAAATGACTCCTGTCAAAAAAAAAAATTGTCAGCTGTTGCCATCGAGACAACCTCAAAAGTCACCCTCGTTTCGCAGTGCGGCCACCTGTTACACTAGCCCATAGCTCAAACATACAAGGTCGATGCGAGGGAGAATCGCTCTTCTTCTTCTTGGCATATGTCAACTTATTGTCTGTTGCCTTGATTTTACAATTTTGCAGGCCTTGTTCGTAGAAGTAGAATGCTAAGCTCAAGGTTTATCCAAAGAAGGTTATATTAGTTACGTTTTGATGTGTGTGTTTCCAAAAAAAAAAATGTCAACGTGAAAGAGGAGAGAAATTATTTTCAAAGTAAAAACTTTTCCCCAATCGGTTCTATCTGACGTTCGCACCTTTTTTGCACACGTACCCAATTGCAATCGGCTTATCTGCCGCGAAATCCTTCTTTAAACAATCCCTGCTAAGTTGTGTGTTCACTTCTTTTTCCCTGCTTTTGACATTTGAAATAAGCCGCCTAACGTCAATCGCATAAACTGCCTCACATGCGACGACCTGTTTAGTTTGGCCACGCGTCAACCATTCTTCTTCACCATGTCAGCACGTCGGCCATTATGAAATGGAAGTCATTGGAAAAGTACTAAGAAAAACTACTAAAATAGTGGTGATGCCACACAGACAGAATTGAGCAACCGAAATTAACCCGTTTATGATCGATATCAGCATTGATATCGATAGCAAACCATAACAGGCCTGCTTCGCTTCGAAGACCTGACGAGGGAGCGAACAGGAAAAAATGGTTTGCCTGTAAGGTTGTCGCGAGAATACTCAACTGTTAACTACGTGGGGCACGACTCACCCCTAGATAAGAGTCTCAAATTCTACCACAGCTAACCGGGCAACAGAGGCTCCATCAGGTGATACCAAAAAAAACATATGGCTATATGAACATGTCCAAACTAGTAATGTATGAAAATCCGAGAATAATTGAAAGTCAGGTATGATAAAAAAAATTCATTTGGTAAAAAGAAACTAAGATGCGTAAGTCCGGTGTTGCGGTGATTCTCTATTGGCTTAGGCCAGAGAAGCCTACCCCCCTAGGAGCCCTCCTCCTAGGTGCCGAACTTGGTCGGTCTTAAGAACCTGTCCCCCCCGGCTGATCCAACCCCGCACGTTGAACCCAGGACAGGTGGTCTTGAAAAAGACCCTTGGTCCGCTGGTTTCTCGCCCCCCGGAATGGGCTTTACAAAAAAAATTAAATTATTTTGTTTCCTATTTTAAGGCTTCGCGGCCTTAGACATTTTTTTTTACAGGAGAACGCGTCTAAACTCCGAATAAAATCACCCTATCAGCTGGTCTATGGTCCCTAACCTCGCGAAGCTGGACAAAAAAAAACTTTAACAGGAAAATCATCAGAACTCCGTTTGAATAGACATTTTTATATTGGAGAACTCGTCAAAACTCCGTAAGGTTAGGCATTTGATATAGGAGAACTCGCCAAAACTCCATAAAACTAGACATTTTGATTTGGGAGAACTCGTCAAAACTCCGTATAAGCAGACCAATTGGAATATGGACTGCTAGATGATCCACGGTTCCCGATGGGAGCGCTTGTGATCCACCTATAATTATAACTGCTCGGGGAGGATACTGGGTGAATTGTCCCCGACCGCCAAGACGCCCAGCGGAGTCTTATTGAGGACGAATATCAGAAGCATGGAATCGTCCTATTAACCTCCCTGTTAAGTCTTCTAAGTCATACAGTGCATTGCCAGCTTTTCCACGAACTCGTCACTTGACTCTATCATTTGCCTGCGCTAAGTTTTTACAGATTTCCTCGTTTGCGTCCGTTCAGTCGACTGCTGACAGTTTTGGGACATTTAAACAAAATCGAACGTATGAGCGCTTCAAAAAAAAACAAGGCACGCTTGAATGGTCGTATGAAATCTTAAGCAATTAACTGCCTAAATAAAATCACGTTCGGTGTTAAAGTCCAAATGCAAATATTTATACAATTAACGAAATTTAAATCTCTATCTCGATTAAAAATTATGTCGCATCCAAAATAGAATAACAAAACTTTGGTTTTTGTGTTTGGTGAAACTTTCAGCAATTATTTATAACGAATATTTGCTTTTTAAATCTCCATGCCGGTAAAATTTATGTCATATCCAAAAAATTATAATACGTTGTCGCGTTTGGTGAAGAAAAAAAATCTGACAAATGTTTGCAACAATTATTTGCGATTGTAAAAATTATCTTAAATTTTAACTAACAGTACCGATTCAAAATGACTTCACTTCGCTTATCAAAAAAAATATTTGTATAAATAAACGTGTTCATATACGTGAATATGTAAATGTAAAAAGATATATAATGCAAAATATATATATGTTCGTTGTTCAATGGGAATGCTGACCTCCCATTATAAAAGGCACAGGTTACAGAAAAAAAAATATAAGAAAAAAATTTATAAACCCCCTTGAAAAATAAAAACACAAAAAAATTAGGACGGTGTGTGCCAACTGGTCTCCAGCGCACCAACCGCAATGCAGGGTTGCTCGGAAGCTAAATCCCTGAGACAGGCTGGCTAACTAAAAGATAGTTAGCAACAAAAGAAAATTGGAATTTTGCGAAATACCAACCTATCTCCGCCGCAATGAAAGGAACGGTTTCAATCCGCTATCCCCAGACTTGCGGAGATAGACAATACATCCTTCGGTCTCAGCTCAGCTCATCGCCATGAAGTGGTGCTAAATGTTCCAAGGCACCCAACTCAGGCATGAGATGAACTGAGGCCTGCATCGCATAACAAAAGAAAAAGACAGAACAAAAGAAATTTGCAAAATACCCCCCTAATCTCCGCCGCAATGAAAGGAACAGCTAGAGGCTGCTTTCCCCAGACTTGCGGAGATGAAAAGTACTAACTCAGGTCTCAGACCAACCCATCGCAATGAAAGTGGCGCTAAGTGCAACCAACTCAGACGCGGGATGGCTGAAGCCTAAATTGCAAAAAAAAATCACGAAAACAAAAAAAATAAAAAGGACGAATTTCCCTTATGACCAACATCCTTGGCTCCGCCGCAATGAAAGGCACGGTTTGAAGCCGCTACCCCAGACTTGCGAAGAAGGATTTGTTAGCTTAGGATCCAACTCAACTCATCGCAATGAAGGCGGTGTTCGAATCACCACCCCAGACGCGAGATGAGCTAGGCCCTAAAAGAAAAAAAAATCCGATACACAATACTGCACAAAAGACATATTCGGCAAAAGAAATTTATAAAAAAAAATAAATACTGAATCTAGCGGACATGCCCCTCGGACGACAGTGAAAACAAATTTAATATTTAAACTACAAAAAAAATTAAGTGCGTTAAACACTGCCTCTCCGGGTGAAATGCAAAAAGAAAAAAAACAGACTGGGTGACGTAAAGTCTCGTGGAGCCCTGAGCCACTAACACCAATGACTCTCCAATCAGTCTGATCAATTCCATCATCCCGCCGCAACGCAGTGGCGGCTACGGAGGCTGCCAATCTGGGACTTGCGTGAAGATGAAACTTCACTGACCGACCAGAAAACCACTGAAGCCAGCACCCAAGGCCCCACGTTGGGCGCCATCTGTTATGGTTCGCGTTTGACCTCGATTACGATCTGCGCTTTGTGGCGCCCTATGCTACCAACAGCGATGACCTCCTTGGACAACCTGATCAGCCCCACCATCTCGCCGCAACGCAGTGGCGGCGCAGGGCCTGCCCATCTGGGACTTGCGAGATAGTAAGGCGTCACTGGCTGACCAAAAAGCCATCGAGTCGGCACGTTGGGCGCCATCTGTTATGGTACAGCTTTTTCGACTATCGATTACGATCTACAATCGAGTGGAGCAGCAATGCATGGCGGTCGGCATGATCTAGGGTTGCACTGTGGCTAGTCATTGTCGGCTGGGCGGGGTTCTTGCCTACATTGCTGTCCTGCGCCATAAACAGAAAAAAATCATATCATGCCTTTTTTGAAAATAACGAGAAAAATCACACTAAAACAACATCCGGTTTAGCCGGATGCCACGGACGGACCGTTGAAAAATTCGAAAATTCAAAATAACCCGAAAATCCAAATTCAAGAGGCCAGGCATCAGTTAAATTTAAATAAATGCAAACCGAGGGAAAATGTCGTTAAAATTTGAATATGAATTTTGAACGTACATATGTATGTACGTTAAAATCAGACGGACGTTAGCAAAACATTTAAACCGAAATTTAAATCGGACGGAAATGCTGACAATCGACGGAAAAATTTAAAAATAAATGAGCGCACGTTAAATTTAAATGATCGCGGACGGACGAGAAAATAATCGTTGCACCAAAATGTAGATTTGAATGTACGTTGAAATCGATATGCACTAAATTTGAATAACCACTGTCAAAAAAAAACTGTCAAAGTGAATTTAAATTTGAATATATATATATATCGCAAAAAAAAATCGTTAAATTTGAATTTAATTTGAATCAACCGGAAGGACCGGTTATTAACAGGCATCTGAAAATACATAAAAGAAGCTGAAATTTAAAATATATGAACAATCAAAAAAAATTAAAGGCCGAACTCACAAGGGGGTGGCGTTGCTGATGTTGTTGCAGCGCCGGTGCGTTTTTGTCCCACCCTAATCCATGGTTACTGTCGCACCCGAATATCAGTAACCCCTTACCTGTGGTGCGCCGCTGGTGTTGTTGCAGCGCTGGTGCTTTTCGTCCCACCCTCATCCATGGCCATCGGTGCACCTATATTTCGATGACCCCATACCTGAAATCCCTATGCCATTTTAATTAAGGTGGATCAGCATTCCCATTATAATTTTAACAATTTATTTGGGATTCATTCTTCCCTTTTCTATAGCTAAATCCTCACTCTATTTTTTTCTTCATTTTAGTACACTAGGGCGCCCCTTTTTTTTTTTCTTTTTTTTTTTTCAGAGAAATTAAAAAAAAATATATATATAAAATATATGGAAAATAATATAAATAGCTTACGACCTAGGCTCCAGTTGTAGTTGTTGACGTTGTTATGGTTGTTGGTGCTGTGTTGGTGGTGCTGCTGCTGCTGTAGTTGTTGTTGTAGTTTCTGCTGGTTGCTGTTGTTGCAGCGACAGAATTTTTTTTTTTTGCTTATGGCTGTTGATGTTGTTGATTCACTACCTGAGACGCTGTTGTTGTTGTTGTTGTGCCAAGCCCAATTTGTTGTTGTTGTTGTTGAGCCAAATTTTTCGCTATTTGCTGCTGTTGTTGTTGTGCCAAGCCCAATTTGTTGTTGTTGTTATTGAGCCAAATTTTCGCTATTTGCTGCTGTTGTTGTTGTGCCAAACCCAATTTGTTGTTGTTGTTCTAGTGCAAAATTCTTCGGCTGTTTGCTGTTGTTGCTTCGGCTGTGCCGCTATCGGTGTTGTTGAGTCACTATCTGAGACGCTGTTATTGTTGTTGTGCCAAGCCCAATTTGTTGTTGTTGTTATTGAGCCAAATTTTTCGCTATTTGCTGCTGTTGTTGTTATTCGATATTTATGTTTTTTGGTGCGTAAATGTTCACTGCGGTTATCATTTAATTCATGAAATTCTATTGTTTATCAGGAAATGCAGCGACAAACCGACACGAATACGATATGACAAACGAATTTGAACGACGAAAAAACAGATTCTTGTGTGCACAGGTGTGTGTGTGTACGTACACGTATGTATATATTTCACTTTACAATCGAGTGTCTACGTAGAACTAGCCATGTAAACTAATTTAACATAATGTACATATTTTGCAAAATATACTGAACACTGATTTTGCGTTTTCGCATACGTATGTATATATTTCACTTTACAATCGAGTGTCTACGTAGAGCTAGCCATGTAAACTAATTTAACATAATGTACATATTTTGCAAAATATACTGAACACTGATTTTGCGTTTTCGCATCTATTTTTATTATTTAAGAAGTTATTTATATGCAATATAAAAAAAATAGTTTTACACCACGAAAAGAACCGTCTCGTTTTGACTCTACCACTCACTTGACTGACTCCCGCTGTACTAAAAAAATTCTTATTAGCGCGTGCCTTCCACTTTTTCTTCTGTCTTCGTTTTGGAAGAGTCCCGTTTCTTTTCCATATAGCCTGCAGTGGTGTAGTGACGTGTGCATAATAGTGGCGTGACTTTACGGTTACCCGAATGTCTATATCATGGTATGACGCTAGCAATGGCACAAGCGAGATGGAATGCGATTGCCATGTTACACAAATAAAAATACCAAAACTTTCGGAATAAAATGCCTCAAGCATTTTTCCCATGAAACTATCTCAAATTAATCGCTTATATTCGTGCCCTAGTAAATTTGCTACTGTAAAATTCTATTAGTGTACGTTGGAAATATTAATAGACATTGTTGTCTTACGCTCAAATTATAAAAATGGTAAGAGACAGGAAAATCTGATTAATGAAATAGTATGTTTGTTTCTTATTAAACTAGCAGCTAGCTGTCAAATGAAATGAAAAGAGCAAAACGGAAAGAATTACGCTCATAAAGAGTGAAATGAACAGAAGGTCAAGAAACCTTCTGCCAGCCCAAACCTGGCTAACTATCCATAACTAGCCAATAAGAAACAAACATAGTAAAATTATTTGGTAAATAATTATTTAATTTTCTGTGAACTATGTAAAATTTAAAATTGTATGGAGCGCATAAGAACATTTTATAATAGGTGCATTTGAAAGTACTAAGTATCCGAATAACCACGTGTTACGTATTTTCACAATAAGAAGTGTTCATGGCAACCCTGGAGAACCAGTTTCTCCATCACCAATCCATGTGCATACCTCGCCATTGGAACGATTGTCAAGGTTGAGATGGGAAATTTGAGTTAAGCTTTCCCATGAAAGGCCTACTTATAGAGGTTGGCTCGATAGCTTGCCTATTTGCAAAAAAAATTTTCATGCAATCTATAAGGATTGAAATCTGAAGAATGAATCAAAACCACATAACCATTTAGAAGAATAAAAAAAATCGGTGTAAATCTCGGATGCAATTACTTATTTAAATTTTGTTTAGACTCTTAGTGGAGCAAGAAAAGAATTAACTACAGGATTTTAAATAGAAAAAAATGTTACATTTGAGATATCTAGTGACTGAATAAGAAAGTACAAAACGTTATTATTGCCAGAACACCACCAGTGGTGCATGAAATTTACTCAAACAGGGAAATGACTCCTGTCAAAAAAAAAAATTGTCAGCTGTTGCCATCGAGACAACCTCAAAAGTCACCCTCGTTTCGCAGTGCGGCCACCTGTTACACTAGCCCATAGCTCAAACATACAAGGTCGATGCGAGGGAGAATCGCTCTTCTTCTTCTTGGCATATGTCAACTTATTGTCTGTTGCCTTGATTTTACAATTTTGCAGGCCTTGTTCGTAGAAGTAGAATGCTAAGCTCAAGGTTTATCCAAAGAAGGTTATATTAGTTACGTTTTGATGTGTGTGTTTCCAAAAAAAAAATGTCAACGTGAAAGAGGAGAGAAATTATTTTCAAAGTAAAAACTTTTCCCCAATCGGTTCTATCTGACGTTCGCACCTTTTTTGCACACGTACCCAATTGCAATCGGCTTATCTGCCGCGAAATCCTTCTTTAAACAATCCCTGCTAAGTTGTGTGTTCACTTCTTTTTCCCTGCTTTTGACATTTGAAATAAGCCGCCTAACGTCAATCGCATAAACTGCCTCACATGCGACGACCTGTTTAGTTTGGCCACGCGTCAACCATTCTTCTTCACCATGTCAGCACGTCGGCCATTATGAAATGGAAGTCATTGGAAATGTACTAAGAAAAACTACTAAAATAGTGGTGATGCCACACAGACAGAATTGAGCAACCGAAATTAACCCGTTTATGATCGATATCAGCATTGATATCGATAGCAAACCATAACAAAATTTTACCTATCTCGGAAACCATAAGCCTCCGGCAAGTTTGGTTTTCAGATTTGGGATCTGTGAGAGCTCCTCTACACAGCTGTATAAGTCATTTTTCTCGGGGCGTGCTGGAATAATGGAAACATTTCCCCCTGTGTTGCTGTGTTCGCATTATGTTGAAAAATAGTGGTAAGAAGTGTATTAAATTTCTTGAGAGGTCGATACTCGCTGAAGAAAATTTCACAAGAAAAATTTCTTGAGCATTTCTTGTACGTCATTTTATATGGAACTTTTGCGTTTCTTGAGAGGTCGATACTAAGCTTATAGAAGAAAAAAGACGCAAACTGTTTTGTTGAGGGAGAAGGACGCAAACTTTTTTTCTTTCAAAGAAAGACGTATTAAAAATATTTTTCGAAAGAAAGACTATTTTTTTTTTTGATAACCAAGAAAGACGCTTTATTTTTTTTTACTATAAAGAAAGACGCATTTAAATATTTTTTAGGACAGAAAGACGTATTCGATTTTTTATTTTTCTTTGTCAATATTAATGCTAATGCGTCTTTCTTCGTCGAAATATTTTATAATGCGTCTCTGTTCGTCGAAATATTTTTTAATGCGTCTATCTTCGTCGACATGTTTTGTAAAGCGTCTTTCTTCCCCGACATATTTTTAATGCGCCTTTTTTCGTCGACAAATTACTGACATGAGTCTTTCTTCTTCCGAAGCGACGGTATGTACTTAACTATATCAAAAAAAATTAGATATCACATTCAATATCTATTATTATGTTGTCATCACTAATTGAATCTTTCTCTTCATAAATTAATTCTTTCTTCATTAATTTAATGAGATCTTCTGTTATTTCAAATTCATTGCAACATTGTTTCACATTCTTTACGCATAATCTTATTCATTAGGGAAAATGTTCTTTCCACTTCAGCGTTTCTAAGTGGTAGAAGTAGCAAACAATATACAAAGTCAGTTAGATCCTTATACGGACTTTCATCGACAGCCTACTATTCCACTAGCGAGTATCTACAGGCATTTATCGATAGTTCCGTTACTTGTTTTTTTTTTTTAACACTTAAATCGATTTGTGATAATCGCTGAATTGAATTAGCGTTACCACATCCTTCCTATGTGGAAAATTATGGTTCATTACAAGCGGTGGCTAAAAACGTGGCTAGTGGCAAAACCGAAATTTTGGTGGCTAAAAAAACACAGCGGGGCCTAAATCTAGCCACAAAATGGCTAAAACGGCAAGACTGGTAATACATATCAGTCATTCACAATTGTTTTAACGATCGTTAAACTCAACGAAAATGTCATAATAAGGAAATCAAAACAACGAATGTCAGATGAAAAGGGGAGCATGAAAGGAAAGAATTTTTGTGCAGCCACGGGACAAGTTGGAAAATTTATTGTAAAAAGTTTAAATGTGATTGCTTGGGTAGAAAAAACTACAAAAATTGTTAAAGAAATATTTGAAAATTGCTGAACTTGTGGCATTTAGTGGGTTCTTTTAGTTTATTTGATGTTTAACGCAGTTCAAAACTGAAACGAAAAAAAACGGTGACTTGTGAAATCGAAAGAAAACAGTGAATTGTTTTAATAAGAAGAAAATATTTTACTTCGGAATTAAATATAAAAAAATTAAAATGATTCACTAATTATCTCATCGTTTGAAGTGCAATAAATCATTTGGTGCAATAAAGTACCTAGAAAAGAAGGAAAATATGTATACATATATGTATGTAAGTATATTCAAGCTGCCCCAGCGCAAATCTAACTAGTTTTTGTATTTATGTTTGTACCATGTTCATTGAAAGCCATATTGTTCTGCATTTTTGTGTTACTGGACGCGATGGTATTTTTTGCCTTTCGATTTTTTTTTTTTTTTTTTTTTTTGATTTTGAGTTGTGTTATGGCCGGGCAGTCATCCCAAAAAGCCAGGGTATACAGGAACTTTTGATTATATTCTTAAAATTGTGTGTAACATTGATATTCCAAAATAAATTCAGCATCCAATTGAGTTCAGCATAAATATTTTCCAGATTTGCCACATTTGCCAATATATGTTAGTGATGTGACAACAGCATTCAATTTTTATAGTGGTGTACTAATCGACTTTAGTATTTGATAAGTCGATATCAAACAATAAAAAAAAAAAAAAAAAACAAAAAAAAAGGCAATTTGCCTACTTCCAGTAGTGCAATGAGCAATTCATCAAAACATAAAAAACAAAACAAACAAAAATAAAAAAAAGTAACGAGTCGAGATCATAGCCTTTTCTGTAAAAAGGATTTGTATCCTCTAACATTGTTTAATATCTTATTTTACAGCGGTTTCTTTATAAAATACTTATGTATAATTAAAATTTGTACTTGTTATTTTGTACATTTTATTACAAATCAATTTGTGCCTCTTTAATAAAATTGCACAATTCCTTCAGTGTTGCTTCATCTTTATCTTTTAATATTACATCTAAATCTTTACATTTATTGACTGCATCAAACTTATTTCTCACATGACTGTGCTTTTTGCAAAAGAGGATCGCATGTAAATAATTGTCAGGAGTTTGACATTCCTCACAGTAATTCGAATTAATAACCTTAATTCGATTTTTTGCCTTTTCCATTTTCTGATGCACTCATTTCGACCAACAACGACCTTTGCCTTCAAATTCTTGCAAAATTCAGCATTTGGGTACATACTAGTGTGGACAACTAAAGTCTCATTGATCGAAAAGGACAGGGGAGTGAGATAAAGTAAATTTTAACGTTGGCTATTGTTGCTGGTAATAAGTAATGTTTCAAATGCGGTGGCATTTTTTGCAAACAGTGTGGTTTTAGACACTTGGTCAATTGGACAAACCCCACCCGTCTTCAGCGTTGCGTGATTCGAATCAATTTTGATTTAAAATCAACTTTCAAATAAAGAATCAACTTGATTCGTGATTCAAATTATTTTCAAATCAAAGATAATTTTTATTTGTGATTCATTTCTCAAAAGAATCAAAAATACCCTCTGATTGGTGATTCAAACTGTTTTCAAATCAAAGATAAATTTGATTTGTGATTCTTTTCTCAAAAGAATCAAAAATACCCTTTGATTCGTGATTCAAACCATTTTCAAATCAAAGATAAATTTGATTTGTGATTCATTTCTCAAAAGAATCAAAAATCTTTTTTGATTCTTGATTCAAAAAATATCTTTGATTCGAATCAAATTTTTGATTCGAATCAAAAATTTTATTCGAATCAAAAATTTTATTCGAATCAAAAATTTTATTCGAATCAAAAATTTGATTCGAATCAAAAATTTTATTCGAATCAATAATTTGATTCGAATCAAAAATTTATTTAGAATCAAAAATACTGTAGCATATCAGAAATATTCAAGTACATTCTCGGTAACTTAAAACACAAAAATGTATAAAATGCACCAAAAGTGCAACAACAGCCAAATTGTATGCTGACGCCAAATATGTAGATATGTATGTACATATATACATATGTATTTCTGATTGTCGTATTTACGTTTGTGCTACGCCGTACGTACATGCATACATACATATGTATGTATGTGCATAGGCACTTGGGTGCATACCCTGCAAAAATCATTGGATTATATGCTCCATTTGTGGTAAGTTGGGTACTTTCAAAGTGACCACTAACATAGCCCAAGCGACCGATTCGTGTATCTGCATCGGTTCGTAGTTAGCCGAACATAACAAAAACCAAATTTTTATCGCGACGAAGACGATATGTGAATCCATACATAGCTACATACATACATATGTTTGAATGTATACACGTCATTCGTCGTCGTCGCGATAAATATTTGGTTTTTGTTGTTATGTTCGGCTAACTGTTAGGTACTCCATCAATTAATCCAATGTAGGTACTCCATGGATTAATATGATTGTTAAGCGGGACTGGAGTATATACTCCATTGCAATGACATGCAATGTTAAATGGACCATATCTTTTGTATGAAATGTGGCAAGTTCTGGAGTAAGCGGTTGGTCCATAGCGAGCACTCCATGGATTAGCGAATGGAGTACTCGGAATTTTTGCAGGGTATGCATACATACATATGTATTATATGTACATATGCCCTGCAAAAATCATTGGATTATATGCCCCATTTGTGGTAGGTTGGAGTACTTTCAAAGTGACCACTAACATAGCCCAAGCGACCGATTCGTGTATCTGCATCGGTTCGTAGTTAGCCGAACATATACATATATGTACATATCTACATAGATTCTATGTCATAGAAGTAAGAATTAGAGTAGATATACATGTATTATAGTAAATAAGTAGTATGTACATAAGAAATTTTGTGTATAGGTAAATAAGAATCAATTTTACCAATAACTTCCCTGATTGAATTGCTGTTCGTAAAGAAATACAACAAACCACTTTCGTTTAATTTGAACGGGTTTAAAATATACATATGTATGTATGTACCTATAGTGAATCCTAAATATATTTCAATTAAAAGATACTTTTAGTACGAGATCATTTTGGGTAAATGCATTATTATTATTTATTTTTAAATTCTGTTATTTTATTCTTTTATTGGGTTCATTCAATGTATGTAAAATATATAAATTATAAGTACATAAGTACCCAGCCAGCAAAATCATCGTAAACGAGCTCGTAAACGGATGTTTTCTCGCAGAAAACTCTAATAAAATATCGTTTATGATAGCCGTTTACGATTCGCCTACGAATACTGTTTCGCTTTAAAATGTTCAGTGCCTACGAGTGTCGTAAATGTATCGAAAAAGCGCTCGTATATGAATCTTTTTACGTCCGTTTTTTTATCGTAAATGTAGAAATTTTACAAACATACATACTTTTAAAATATTGAGTTTGAAATTTTTCGTTTTCTTTTTTTTTTGACATGATAGAAAAAAGTTTATTTTGTTATTGTTTTCTTATTCGAGAACAGCTCGTAAATCGCAATGTTCGTTAAATGTACGGTACCTTGCTGGCTGGGTGGGTAAGTACATATGTGTGGATATGTATAAGAGAAATTTACATATGTATGTATATACATTTACATATTAATTGGTAAGTACATATGTACATGCATCTTACATAAGTATGTATATATGTGTTAGATTACATCTGTATTTTATATGGAAATGAAGTCAGGAGGTGAGAATTTTCACTAATATTTTTTCGTTCTTTTATCACGAGAGAGAAATGCAAAAAAATATGCTCCTCTCTCGCAAGAAGCGATCAAAAAAAAAATCCAGTTTTTCCACTTGTGCGCGAAAAATAACAAAACAATATTTCTCCTTCCTTCCTTCCTTAATTGGCACGTAACCGTCTAGACGATTCTGGCGGAATACAATAGAGTGCGGCAATTGTTTCTGTTTCGTGCAGCATGGCGCCACTCACATGTGAGACAAACTGATCGCGAAAACTAAGAAAGCATTCTCGAAAACAGTTTATCACGAACATTTTTCAGCTACGTTGTAGGGAAGGATATACATACATACAAGCAGATTTTCGCAGTTGCCTTAGCCAGCCATTTGCGCGTACATATGTATGTATATTCCCAACAAAAAATCTAAGCCTTTTTAAGAATTAAAACCGCAGATTTTAAGGATTCCGAAATCAGGCCTGAAAATTATAAAGGTAGCAAATTTGTATGGCGTAAGGCTTAAAATAAGGCTGATTTTCCTGTGTTGATGTCATCACGCCATAAGGAGTACTCTCTCTCTGAGAGCACACCTTATTCCTAATGCTTATCCGCCATGCGAAATAAGGCCTAGATAATAAATAATGCCATGTTAAATGGACCATATTTTTTATATGATATGTGGCAGGTTGAGGAGTACTCGGTTGGTCCATAGCGAGTACTCTATACACGCGTGCATGGAGTACTCGGCTTTTTTGCAGGGATTCTTTTGTATGCATACACCCAACCATAATTCATTCATCCTTTCATTCATTTATTCGTTATATATATGTATGTAAGTATATACATACATATGTATGCGCAAGTGCTTGGCTAAAGCAACTGCGAAAATCTGCTTGCATTTCCTCCCATACAACGCAGACGTTTGTTGAAATTTTAGATTTTTTGCATTTCAACTCGCGGGGGTGGTGGGATCACGTACTAAAGTATTTTTTATATGAAATAAAGTTTTGATTCAAAATAATTTTTGATTCGAATCAAAAGTTTGATTCGAATCAAAAATTTTATTCGAATCAAAAATTTTATTCGAATCAAAAATTTGATTCGAATCAAAAAATTTATTCGAATCAAAAATTTTATTCGAATCAAAAATTTGATTCGAATCAAAAATTTATTAAGAATCTTGATTCGAAATCAAGTTTGAATCAAGAATCAAAAAAGATTTTTGATTCTTTTGAGAAATGAATCACAAATCAATTTTATCTTTGATTTGAAAATAGTTTGAATCACGAATCAAAGGGTATTTCTGATTCTTTTGTGAAACGAATCACAAATAAAATTTATCTTTGATTTGAAAATAGTTTGAATCACGAATCAAAGGATATTTCTGATTTTGTTTTGAAACGAATCACAAATAAAAATTATCTTTTATTTGAAAATATTTTAAATCAAGAATCAGAAAATATTTTTGATTAGTGATTCAGTCAAATCAAAATCACGCAACCCTGCCCGTCTTGCATGGTTCCTCAACCAACATACATATGTACATATTTACGTGTACTCTATGAATGATGTGCTTTAAAATGCATACCAGTATGTATGTACCTAGTTGTAGGGTGGCAAATGGCCAGGTGTTGCTATTCACCTGTATATATGTACCTCAGTAGGTACATTTGTGGTAACGCATTTGCACTATATGTAAACCAAGTAGATATGTATGTACTTAGATATAAAGTATACACATATGTGTACATACCTAGTACATACCTATAGCTACATAGTACGTTATTATTTTAGTACCAAGTTTAGATATACATATGTATGTACATATATATTTATTATGTTGTTTTTGCCTCTTTGAAGATCGGCTCGTTACGGAAATGCGGCCCAAATTGTTACTATGTACTTAAACCTATTCCTAAAGACCGAATAATTTCTTTCTGGGAATGCAATCGCGTTGGCAGGTGGGGTTTGCAATTCCATACATACGAGTATCGTGGGAATGATCTATAACTAATGATAAGTAATTCCTGTGTGTGTGCTTTAGAAATTGGGCTGGTCACTCCCTTTTCTTCACGCTCAATATATATCTATATAATTTCGTTGATTGTAGTTGTTGCTTTTGTTTGTGTTGCGGTAATATTTGTAGTGTGTCATTTGCACTGTTACATATCTACATTTGGTCAGCTTATCTCCGTTCGTCCGCACTTAAAAAAAAATGTTCATATAAACTGCCGACCAAAGTGCAAGTTATAGTTGTTGGTGTTAGTGGACGACAGCGGTGAAGAGAGAAATAGGTACTTGATCGCTGCATGACTGTGTATTGTATTCATTTTCTTTTTGTTTTTAATAAAACAAAAAATTTATGAACGCTATCAATGACTTGACCGGTAGTGTACCTACTTATGTACAATGTACATATATGTACATACCATCGCTTGCTTGCATGCTTTGCTGTTTGTAAGTATACATACCTATGTATCTACATACTACCCTGCAAAAAATGCGATTAATCCGGGCCGTGTCCGGGATCAATCGCAAGGGAGCATGCGACTAATACAATTTTACATCCCTTTATATGGAGTGAATTGATCGCATTTGTTCGAGCATGTCCTATGAAGAGACTAATTGTTCAACTTGTATACCCGAACGAGTACCAATGTAGATTAATCACTAACATACCGAACGGGTACAAATGTAGATCAATCGCTTTCATCCCGAACGGGTACGAATGTAGATTAATCGCTTTCATCCCCAACGGGTACAAATGTAGATCAATCGCTTTCAGCACGAACGGGTACAAATGTAGATGTTTCCTTAAAAAAATGTAAATGTTCATGCATATTTAAATAATGTTTTACTTTTGTAAAAAAATCTCAATAAATAAATTTAAAAAATTGTAAGTTTTGAGTATGCATTATATGGGCGTAATGTAAAGGATTTTTTCATAGGATATTTTAGGCAACATTTTGTTAAAATTGTTATTAAAAAAGGGCGTTAAATTCGTTTTACCTGTTCTAAAATTTTTTAAATACACTGCACATTTTTGTAAAATTTCTACATTTAAGGAATCTAGATTTGTACCCGTTCGGAATGAAAGCGATTAATCTACATTTATACCCGTTCGGGATGAAAGCGATTAATCTACATTTATACCCGTTAGGGAACAATTGGTCTACAATTAGTCTACATTTATACCCGTTCGGGAACAATTGGTCTACAACTAGTTACATTTATACCCGTACGAGAACAATTGGGGACTAATTGTGGACCGATTGTTCTCGAAAGAGATCAATCGAGGACAAATCTCTTTCGGGATTGATCGCACATATTTTTTGCAGGGTATGTACATATGTATATGGATGTACATATACATATATGTATTTATAGGTTTGTGTGTTCAGGCTTGTTGCTGCCGTTTTGGCCTTCCGTAGGCATAACAATAAATGTAAGAATGCCGATTCATTAAAATTCATATCCATAAAGTATACTTATGTAGGTATGTAACTATAAATGTACGTACTTACGAAACCAATTTGTGAAAGCTCCTTATCGACATTCGTAGGTACCCTTCAGGCAAAACAACTAGTTGTATACTATCTATAAGTCTACCAGTTTGAAAATTTCGCCAACTAGTTGCTCAGCTATCCAATTTATTTGAAAGCAACTGGTAGTTTTAACGTGGCGATTGCCTACGAGATGGCAATTGTCTTCCCTTTTATAAGCTTCATACTAGAAAAATACCACTCAGTTTCATACCAGTAGACAACACATCAGCTTCATACTAGAAAGGGTATACTAGAAGAATACCAGTCCGAATAATACTAGAAAAATGCCAGTTCATCTAGGTGAAAAAATACCATTTTAGTTCATATGATAAAGCTCACTTTAATTAGCTCGGTACTTTTTAAAGACACATTTAGTACATATTATATACAGTACACGCAAAGATGTATAGCAAGGTAGAATAATGGCTTCGTGTTACTGCGGCAGTTGGCTTATAGAATCTCCGATTTTGAAGAAACCAAATCAATTAAATAAACTCTCTGAAACTCTTCTTGCCACTTGCTACAAACATATATGGGTGTTTCCAGCGTTACGGACGTTCCATGCTGCGACATTATTTTCAGTATAAAACCTATACTTAGTAGGCTTTGGATCAGAATATTTTTTTTTGTCGTAAGTATGTAGCATTTGTACTCCTCTATCCAAAGCTATCAAACTTTTTTTCTAGAGATGACACATTACCACTGTAGAAGGATTTAAAGTTGCCGTTCGGACGTTCCTCAAAAGTACCGCGTATTTGAGGTTACACCTGATTTCGTTAAAATTCTGCGAATTGGTTGATGCTACAAAAAAATGATGTATATACGACTAACAGAGGAATATACAAGGACTGTTTATTGCAGAAATATCGGTTTTAATTTTGTTCGGACGTTCCCGTTCGGACGTTCCAAATTTTTCTATGAAGGAAAACATAAATTTTTCATAACAAAACAAGTGTTGAGCACATACTATTTTATTGCAATTAACTCATTAATTCAAAATTTACATTACTTGCACATTCTGAGGACTAAAACGATACTTAATAATGTATAGTGGCGATGAATATAAAAAAAACTGATGTAAGTACTAGCAAAATTTAATAAGAATAATATAATAATACAATTGCGCTATTATAACTCTGACGACTTTTATGGCCGAGCTTCTCTCCCAATTCGAGGTGTGCTCCTTTTTACTTTTCCTACTAATTGGTTGGACCTACAGTTTTATGCCGGCTGCGAACGGCGAATGCATTTTTTGTGAGAAGCTTTTTCATGGCAGAAATACTCTCGGAGGGTATGCCGCCCACTGCCGAGAGGTGACCGCTGCTCTTAAAAACCCAATAATTGGATTTTTACTAATTAGAAAAATTGTTTTGGTGTTTTTCTCGGACCGTGGTTTGAACCCGAGACCTCTGGCATAGCAGGCGAGCACTCTACCCACTGCACCACAGCGGTATTTTAAATATCGCGTTGCTTAGATGTCGCTGTACGTCCGGCAGTAATGTGATGTCCATTTTCGCATGAGAAACTGTGTAATGTTCGAAGGGCTGGTGTTTGTTTTACTTTAAGCCATCGCATACAGGTAGATTTTGAAGTTTTATGCGGCCAAAAATATTTTATTGTCTACATCTATTCCAAATTGCTTGGAGCATTCTTACCTTCAAAGGGTTTTTTTTATGTTTTTCCTAAAAATCTGTTTTCTCTCTCTTTCTTTGTTTTTGAAATCCTTCCTTTTCTGACCATCTTTCAAGAGGATTAACCTCCACCTCATAGCCCTTTGAGCGGAATTCATTGTTAGATAGCTTTATAAGGAACAAACAAAAAAAAATTATCTGAAGAAAAAAAGTGTATACGTTCGGACGTTCCAATGTTTAATATACTTAAACTCAGGAATCCTTTTGATTTTGGGAAAAAAATTAACACTGCCCGAAAGAGCACCCAAAACTGTGTTTTGTCAAAAAAAAAAGCCGCGTGTAGCACAGTACACGTGATAGAAGTTAACTTCTTACATTAAGCATTATAAAGAAAACATCTGAAAGGATGCAAAGCTTGTTACTTTGTGTTATTTAAGCCATGTTTAAATAATTCAAGTTGAAGTGGCGTATGCTATACAAATATAGAGCTTATGGTTTCAAAAAAATTGCATAAGAGGCTATACCTTAGTAATAAGTGGATATATTAGAAATATAAAAACACAATTAGACTTAATTCCCACTCCTGTAAATATCAATTAGTTAATATGTTGCATAATTTTAGGCTATGATGAAATTAAATACGTAAATACATACAGGACCCGGATTCTAAAAATCGCTATCGCTAAATGAGATCGCCAAAATCTCTAAATTTATATCAGACGCGCCTAAAAGTGTGTACATACTTCCTTTATTTATTTATATCATTACATGACATGACATCACATCATGACATCACATCATGGCATTACGTCATGACATCACATCATATCATGGCATCGCGTCATGACATCATATAGCATCACGTCATGACATCGCATCATGACATCATATCATCGCATCACGTCATGACATCATATCATGGCATCACATCATGACATCACATTACGGGGTTATCCGGGTCCATATTATGACCCATATTTGGGGACCCGACCTAGAACTCATAATCAGTACATCTCTATATGAAAGCTGTGCTCAACACCTTTCATTTGATACCAATATTGCTCAGAAATATTCCGGGGTCATCCGTGTCCACGTTTTGACCCATATCTGGGGACCCGACCTGGGAATCATAACTAGTAATTCTCCATGTAAAAGCCATGTTCAATACCTTTTATTTGATACCAATATTGTCCAAAACATTCAGTGGAAAGCCGGGTAAACGTTTTTATCTTTTGCTGTTTCCTGTTTGCTATTTCCGTGCAACGGAAGTGTACCTGCTATTTCCTTTTTAAAATTTCACTCTCCATAAAAACTCTATATCGCCGCCTAAGAAGTTAACTTCAAAAATTTTGAAAAATATCACAAAGGTAAGTATGTTTATTTTTACTGCAAAGTATATTTTGCGTCCGAACGCTTGAAAAAAAGCACTACTTTCGAATACACTTTATACAAGATTTGAAGTATTTTGTAAATGTATCTATGTTGATATTCCTAGGTCTGACCTTGGGCTAAGTTCTCGTAAAGGCCATTTTTCTACCGGAGCTTTTGTTGCGAATTCGCGGATGTATTTCGGAAGTCATATACACTTAGCTAAAAAAAAAATTTTATATGGTAGTCTGAAAAACGTAAGTTTTGTAAGTAGCAGTACTCCAATGTCCATAAAATTTTGTGGCGTGATAAAGGAAATACGTACCTATATAATGGTATCAAAAAGTTTGGCCTAGGTGCATTTTTAAATTTTTCTCTTTGGTTGACCCATTTTCGGAAACACCCATATATATGAATGTAATTGTTCTTGTGTATCCTTGAACAAAAATAAATGAGAAGTTTTAAAAATATTTATTTTGTGAAAAAATGGTCGTGTTTCTTTTTGGCAAATGAAAGTATGTAAGTAATAACTATTCTGAACCTTTTGTTAAATAATAGCGTAAATTTACTTCAAAATCGCCAGTAAAGCTTAATTTGTTATAGAATTGCACAAAATGCTATACATATATAGCTAATAGATAAATTGATATTTTACTAGTATAATTGATATTTTACTAGTATGATTCTGTCTTTTTAAAAGCGGTTGATCAACTAGTAAATAGCTAACTAAGTAGTATAACTATGTCCGTTTCATACCAGTTGATCAACTAGTAGAAAACCAACTAGTTTAATTTTTTCCTTTACATACCAGTTGATCAACTAGTTTATTTTCATACTAGTTTAATTTTGCCTGCAGGGTAGCTATACATATTTATTTATACATATCAGAGCTAGGCGATAAGGATTACGATTACAAGATCTTAAAAATTTTGAAATTACGATTGCTGTAATCCTAATCGTCGTTACAAAAATAAGAATTACTGTAATCGTAATCGTAAAAAACTTGAAATTACGATTAATGTAATCGTAATCCTATGTGTAATCGATTGCACATGTAATCCTTATCGCCCAGCTCTGATACATGCATATGAATTTCTTTGATGAGCTGTCCGCATTTTGATTTACAATTTACACAATGCATTATAATAAATATACTATACATACATATATATGTGTTCGTAATTGTACATCTGTATGTACTGTATATTTATCAGCTCTTTTGAACATACGGTTATCATTACCCGTTTGCAATATACATACATATGTAAGTAGTAAGTATATGCATGTCCATTAGGGTTATGACTTTTGTAGATTTAAAATCCTGTGGTGGCAAACGATGAGCTTTCGTATCGAAACTACAAAAATTTTGATAAGGAATAAAAAACCTTCCCCTCAAAACATCTTTTAGATTGAGGCATTTTGCATATTTTTTATATTGTAATGAATAAGGAATACAAAGTATTTATATACATATGTATATACATATATTTTATATAGAAGACTTAAGTATGTACATACTTACATTTTTAGTGTCGCAAATGGTAATCTGAACTTTGATCCCCTTAAAACACCAGTAGACCATCATCAATCGGGACCAAAATTTATATTTGTTATCATTGGGTATAGAAGTATTAATTTTGGGTATTAGATAATTGAAAAAAATATTTTGATTTTTTGACCCTTCATAGTTTTCTGAAATTTTGACCTCAATGCGCCACGCCTTAACCGCCCCCAATCGGGACCAAAATTTAGGTGTGATATCTTTGACCATGTTACTACGGATTGAGGGGGCGATACAGTCTTTTTATGAACTTTTAAATTTTTCATACAAATTAAACGCACCCTAATGTACATATGTATGTGCAGATAAGAATAATTTGCTAGAGTGAACTTAATTTATAAGTAGTATGTATGTACTTACTTTCTTGTTAGCGCTAATCTTCTCGAGCTGATAAGACCTCTAGTTTTATTATCATTAGGTACTGTATTGTTTAAGTAGGCGCTGAATTTTGTAAGAATATCGGCTAAGCTTTCCTTTGCCGTCTCATTATTGTAACTTCTATAATACCGAGATTTTGTTTTTATGAAATTCACAGGTAACGTTCAGGGAGGCCTGATAAACAAATACATATGTATATTTCTAATTTTTTGCTCGCTCAAATATTAATGGTTTACTAAATATTTGCTGTTGAAAAACCACCCACTAAGTATTTTCTGAATTCTCCTAAATAATTAAAAAGAGCAAAATTTGGAATGAAAAATCGCACAGGAAGGTGTTTAACGCAGAAGTATTGTGTACGGGCCATTGATTCTACCCCAGAAAGAGAAATCTGCCGACTGATAGTTATTTTCTTAAAGCGCGACCGAAGAGCGCCAACGCAGAAAGGTGTTCCACGCAGGATTACTGTGTATTGTCTTTTTCAACCAGTTAAGTATACACCAAAATAAAAGTATCTTGAAAAAAGGAATATTTATATTTCGGCAACTATGAGCCTCCGGACAGTTCCGACTTCACATACATATGTGTAGGATCAGGGGGCGGTGCCACGGCCCCTGTAAAAATGGTTTTGGTTATGTCAAGTTTGATTTGGTTATAAACCGGTTTCAGCGATGTGCCATCTTCATTTTCATTCTTATTTCTGAAAGCGAATCCTTTAAACAAACAAAATGTAGCTAAAACATTCTGGAAACGAGCCAATTTTACCATAGACTTAAGATAAACAAAATTGTATTATTATAAAATACAATGGGCCGTAGTCATAGTCGTTCACTAAAATCGGTTTTAGTTAAAATCGGTATTAAATTTAGAATGATGTTTAAAAGAGTGGTGTGTCATAGACCAGTTAGAACAACGTTTTTGCTAAAATGAAACGGAACAGGGTTACCCATATAAAATAATAAGAATCGCTCTGTAATTTTGAGAAATTTCGAGTGTTTTAAAAGTTCACCCTGTGTCAACTTTTAAATTGAAAAGTTCACCCTGTGTCAACTTGTAAATTGAAAAGAAAAAAGTTAGCGCATCTGTCTATTCGACTTTTGATGTTTGCATATTTTAACTTAATCGTATATTTAAAATACGCTAAAAAACAACTAAAAGTGAGTTAAATTTTGAGATAAAACTACACACTTCATATAAATCAAAATGAACTTGTAATTTTAGGGAACAACAAGGTCTCGTGCACCGAACTGGAGCGCAGTAGAAAAAGCTTGTCTGCGAGAAAGCATTGAGTGCCACCTGCATATTTATTTAAATGTCTTCTTTATACGTTTTATTTATTTATTTTTTATTGTATTCACGTACTCTCTTTCTATTTTTATAGTTTTCATGACGAATTCCCAGCTTAGAACAATATTTTAAGATTTTAAAATGACATTCACCTCATTTTAAAGTTAGAACGCTGTTTTAGTGATAAAACCGATTTTAAGTCGACTGTGACAGAGATAAAATGACGTTTATGCTAGCATCATTCTAAGTATGTTAAAACACTGTTTTAAATCGACTATGACTACGGCCCAATAAATATAAATTTTAAAATACATATTCAATAAAACGAGAGCAACTACTCAGCTAAATGATTCATTAAAAAAAAAACAAAATGGCGCAAATTTTTACGATACGACGGAATATTCTTTTTTTTTTTGTGGCTTTAAACTATCGAACGATAGTTGATTGAATGGCTCGGTTATCGAAAAACCTTAAATCGCCAGGTTGTACTTGTCAGTTGCTTTTGTTTCCTTTTTTTGCCTTTTTGTGGTTGTCATGTTTTGATGTTTGAGGGTGAAGTTCGTGAAGATTTTTACATTGAATGAAAAGGAGATATTTACATAAATATGAGATGTTAAGAGTTATTAAAACAATCGATACATTTATGTTAATTAAGAGGTTTTGACATATAACTATATATTTTTTTTTAAACATTTATTTTTAATATATCTTATTTTGAAATCGTAAATCTTTTAAAAGTACATGATATTGTGTGTAGTAATGTATGAACATAAAAAGGTGTGTGATCGATATCATACATAAATTTAGGTATAAATTTAGGTATAATTATTTTTATTATTATTTTTTTTTAAACAAACGACTACTAATTACATTAGTAACACTTTCTTTTATATGTATATACACTGAAGTTTATGATATATATATACATATATATATGTTAACATACATAATGCCTGAATCGCAATTTGGCGTTAGGTCGGTCGCGCGTTGATCGTACCTCAAAGCTGCTTCATGCTAGAGACACACATCGTAGTATAGTAGAAATATTGCGATCTATACCACATATGTGTCACTCTCATATTGTAGTTTAATTGAAAATTTTCATAGTAAAGCCAAATCATAGTATTGATATTATGATATTTCTACCACATGTGTGTCTGAGGCATCACACTGACATTCGATATTAGATGCTGGATTGGAAACATTTTCACTGCCACTAATATATTTTCTTGAATTTTTTCATAAATTTCACAATCTTTCATCGAAAGAAACAACCCAGCCAACATTTATTATCGTAGAAGAGACGAAGGAGTTACTTCAAGAAGTTTAATTCAATCACGGAAGATATCGCTTTCTCAACTTTTTCCTAACTTCGTTCGGGAAAAACTGTTCCCCGTCAACGTTACGTCCATAATGAGTCTTAAACGACACTTCTAGAAGTATCTTCCAAGTTTCGTTTGGAAGCGACGAAAACGTTTCGTATAAATAAACTAATACGACGCTTCCGGAAGTAACTTCTTTGTGCCATCTTGGAGACACAAAAGCGTCAATTAAAATTTACTCCTACAGTTTTCTTACTATATTTATACCCAAATAAAAAACTCCAAATACATATACATATCTATTTATTTACTTTTTATTCATATTTAACACTTTAAGGGCCGGTTTCACCATCTCCGGTTAAGCACTTAACCAGAGATTTTTGCCCGGTTAAGCAATTTATTTGACAGCTCGCCATACAATTTACGTCAAACTAACCAGCGATTAAATTAACCGGCGATGGTGAAACCGGCCCTAAGATTACAGTTATTGTCAATAATATTAATATTTAAAATAAATTAAATTACGTACGGATACTGCCAGCTCTTTGTCATTATTAGTATTTATGTCATCGATCTCTTTGCGGATTGTAGTATCAATTTCCTATAAAATAAAGCAATAATTTAAATTAGGAGTTCCACCATTCCAATCACTTCCACTCACCTTAATTTCATCCTTCGCGTAGTCTGCCGGTCATGTTCAGAGTACAACTCTTTAAAAGATGTAATAGGACAATCGTGATCACCACCTGAATTTCTTTGCGCGGACCACAGCATGTACCGGGATCGAACATCAAATAACCGGAATAACGTTAGGTATTAGTTTCCAAAACAATTGGGCGAACGTGTTCCCATAATCAAAGGCGCGTTTGGTAGCGCTGCGCACATCAAACCAAATTCCAGGGGTCACATCACCATGCATACATATATGTATGTAAGTAGCAATCTTGATTGCTAGAGCCATGATTAGAAACGAAAATCGCGGGCAATTTCCGTCACAATAAAACGCCAAACAAACGGCCTTGTATTTGCAAGCATGTGCAAAACGAAAACAAAAAAACGAAACTTTTTAACAAACAAATACACTTTTTATCAATACAATTTGGTTTCGCTTTAAATCAATTTTAATTCTTTGAAAAAATTTGCTTTTTTTGGCAGTTATCTATTCAAGATACCAAGTACCTTCTCCATACACACCAAGAAGTAATATACGCGATAGGAAGGAATTTTCTTTTTTGTAAAATAGAAAATATCTTTCGAATAACGCCTAGAAGTATCTCAGACGTTACTTATTTTAGATAGACGATAAAACTCTCTTCCAAATGCTAGCAGGGAATTTGAATTTTTTTAATGTCAAACGCCCGACTTAGTAGAGAAATGTTCAACTCAGGCGTTATACAGGGTTGCAATGAACATACGATATTACAAAAATTTTACGATCAAACGCTTGAGGTCACAATGCGACTTGCTCCATATATTTTCATACATTTCTACTCACTTGTCAGAAGCGCGACCGACCGAACGCCAAATTGCGATTCCGGCATAAATGTTTAGTTGTATATTTTCTTTTTTTCCAGCTTTGCTTTTTATCTTTTTCTTTTTGTTTTTTTCAAATCGAATTTTTATTTTTTTTTTAATTTTTTTTTTCTTTTTTTTATTTAGTTTATTTTTTTTTCTTCCTTTTTTTATTTTGTTTATTTTATTTTTTTTTTGTTTTAATTTTTATTTTTTTGTTTTTTTTTTTGTGAGTGATGCAGACGCAAGGTGGAAAATTCCTGATCAATTAATTGCTTCTGTGTATTTGTTTAAGTAATAAAAAAATAGATATATGTACATATGTATATACATATATATATATTTTTGTAGTCTATTCTTTCTGTTATAAAGTTGTGATGTTTGAAAAATATGTATGGGTTGTATAAATATATAAATGAGGCACTAATCATCGTATAAGCCATAAATATGTTTTAAATACAATTTGTTGTATGTGTGGCCGATAGTGTGTAATTTAATAGTTTGACATATTGACGTATACTATATTGTAGTGTTTTGAGAATTTTGTTGTTTTTCGTTATTTATTCTTTCATTTATATTAGGTTTGCAAAAAGTGTGAATTAGTTGGACAATTGGTTCTTCTTGATCGATACCAAACTTTTCCGTTAATTTATTTAGTAATTTTTCTATTTCTGTTACCCTTTCCCATTTCGGGTTGAGGTAAACTGGTTGTTGTTTCTGTTTTTTTAGTTTTGCTGAAATTTGTGTTCTTGGTTGTTTAGTTGTTGGTATGCTAGCAACATAACTATATTTTTTGGCTGTAATTTTTCTGTTTATAATGTGGTCGTTGTTTATTGTGGCTGTTTGTTGCTTGTTTATTGGTGGGAATTGTTCATCATAATCTTGAAGGATTGCAAACGAGTTTGTATATTCTTCTGGTCGAGAGTATAATTTAAAGGCTTCTCTCTTAGAAATTTTTTTGATGGTCATGATTGTCGTAATGTTTTTTTCTGTGTGCCATTTGCTGCAAGTTTTTTTATTTAGCGCATTGTGACCGCCTTCGCCACATAGTATGCAATTGTTAGTGTTGTTACACTTGGAACTGCAACCCTCTTCCTTCCCGCACATTATACACCTTTCCTTCCACTTGCATCCTAATCTCGTATGTCCTAACCTACCACATTGAAAACATTGCCTAATTCTAGGTATGAAATGCGTGACTTTTCTGTTAAAAAAATATACATCAACGCTGTCTGGTAATTCACTGCCCTCGAAACCAATTTTTACGGTGTAGGTTGGTAGAAGTTTTGTTTTGTCATTTGGGTCGATCCGTTTTAGTCGTTCTACTGATTTAATTGTGATGATGGAGTGAAGATTTTCGCGTATTTCATTTTCTGTAAATTCGGTGGGAATCTGGCGTATAACGCCCATAGTTTCCACCAGATTACGCGGAATGAAAGGACGCATCCCATTTTTTTTAAGGTTTTCGTTTTCTAGGGCAAGATTTGCTGTTTGGTATTTATCAAAAAAGAATTTATATAAATTTCTACCTATTGATTTATTGTCTATTAGGCCGTCGATGTTGAATTTTCTAACTTTCTCCCACATATACAGTCCGCCTTTCATTTTGTCATTGTTGCATATCGGACTATTTGTTGCATCCACGAGCACACAGAATTGGCCCCTATGTATACTGCTGTATGTGTGTATTTCTTTAGATGGGTTGTTTTCCGTCTCAACTATTGCATTAGTTGCAATACTGTTACTTGCGGTGCCAGCATTAATGTTAGTTGCAAAGCTGTTACTTGCGGTTTCAGCAGTTGCTATGTTGTCTGTCTCCATTGCCAATATATTTGTCTCATTCTCTTCTTCGTTTTTTGTTTTTTCTTTTTCAATTAGTTTTGGCGCGTCAGGTGTCACCTTCAAAAAAGTGCCTTTCGGGACAAGCATACCTTGCATTGGAATGACAATTTGATTGGAATTTTTACCTTTTGAAATTTTTCCTACTTTTGTACGTCCTAGTTGTACGTCATGTTCTTTTTTTTCCCCTTTCGCGGTTTTTAATTGTCTTTTTCTGTTATTTCGGCCTTCCTCATACCAATTGAAGAGTGCCTCATTTTCAGAACTTTCGTCAGGGGCCTTGGACGCCGTGGCGTCGGCCATTTTGAAGCACTGTCACCCACTTGAGTGGGATCAGTGTTCACTTTCAGAAAGAAAAGACTTACCTTATTTGATCTTGCTTGCGTCTATATCACACACCTAGCTGGCGTGTTTTTTTTTTTTTTTTTCAATATATTTTGAATTTACATAAAATTTTTGTTTAATTTTCTTATACAGGTATATATATTTTTTCACAATTTATAACAAAAGGTCTTAGTACAGTTAATTTTTACTTTTTCAACAGTGGATATTACTCGCTAATGTAGAGCTGAACTTCACCCTCCGAAGATAAGTCGTCGAATGCGACGGAATATTCCATTTACTTACATATATGAGAGCACCCCATTGTACAGTCGTAGGAAATTTTAAGAAGCAGCTTTTCTTTTTAGCCAAAGGGACACGTTCATCACTCACTTTTTAATAAATAAATCATTTTATTTTAGTAAATTTAATAAAAGGCGCATTTCTGTCGTACCCAAGCATGAAAAGAATACTCGCTTATTCATAAAATTACCTTCAAAGCAACAACACCAACTCGACTATTTTAAAATAGTCGAGTTGGTGTTGTTGCTTTGAAGGTAATTTGATGCATAAGCGAGTATTCTTTTCATGCTTGGGTACGACAGAAATGCGCCTAAATACACATAAAAAATAACATTTTAAGCAAAATTCGAATGATCAAATTGAAATTGAAATTAGCAATTGGCAAATGTCAGCTGACGCAGGGTCGCAATTAATTCCGTACACTTCATAGCAAATAAATATGCATAGGTTTTGGTGTAGCATATTTTTGAGGTCTAGCATATTTTTGTGCGCCTGTATTTTGTTGTTGTGCGTTGTAAAACTTTGCAATCCGTGCAATCCGTGCAATCCGTGCTACCCCTGCAAAAAAATGTGCGATTAATACCGAAAGATATTTGTCCCGGATTGATCTCTTTCGAGAACAATCGGTCCACAATTAGTCCCCGATTGTTCCCGTACGGGTATAAATGTAGACTAATTGTAGACCAATTGTTCCCGAACGGGTATAAATGTAGACTAATTGTAGACCAATTGTTCCCTAACGGGTATAAATGTAGATTAATCGCTTTCATCCCGAACGGGTATAAATGTAGATTAATCGCTTTCATTCCGAACGGGTACAAATGTAGATCAATCGCTTTCATCCCGAAAGGGTACAAATGTAGATCAATCGCTTTCATTCCGAACGGGTACAAATGTAGATCAATCGCTTTCATCCCGAACGGGTACAAATGTAGATCAATCGCTTACATCCGGAACGGGTACAAATGTAGATTAATCGCTTTCATCCCGAACGGGCACAAATCTAGATTCCTTAAATATAGAAATTTTACAAAAATGTGCAATGTATTTCAAAAATTGTAGAACAACCGGTAAAACGAATTGAACACCCTTTTTTTAATAACAATGATGAATAATAATTTTAACAAAATGTTGCCTAAAATATTTTATGAAAAAAATTGCATTACGCTCATATAATGCATACTCAAAACTTACAATTTCTTTTATTTATTTATTTAGATTTTTTTTTCAAAAGTAAAACATTATATAATCTTTATTTATATATGCATGAACATTTAAAATTTTTTAAAGATTGTTATTAAAAATTGCCTTGGCGAACAACTTGGAAAAATCTACATTTGTACCCGTTCGGGATGAAAGCGATTAATCTACATTGGTACCCGTTCGGGTATACAAGTTGAACAATTAGTCTCTTCATAGGACATGCTCGAACAAATGCGATCAATTCACTCCATATAAAGGGATGTAAAATTGTATTAGTCGCATGCTCCCTTGCGATTGATCCCGGACACGTCCCGGATTAATCGCATTTTTTGCAGGGACGTGCTAGGGTTATGCTATGGATAGCGAATACCCTTACAGGTTTTGGTGTAGCATATTTTTGAGGTATAGCATATTTCTTTGCGCCTGTATTTTGTTGTTGTGCGTTGTAAAACTTTGCAATCCGTGCAATCCGTGCTACGTGCTAGATGCTATGGATAGCGAATACCCCTATTTATTTAATAACATAATACAGTCTGGCTCATGATACAAGAAAGAAGGTAGTATAAACGTCAAATTTTTGTCGCCATATTAGCCACCTGACAATTATATGGATTATGACATTTCGTGCTGCCATACTCAATGCTAAAAATCCTCCATTTATGTTATTTTTTATTTCCATGGTAATCATGGTATCGATTGCAACAAAACGAATTTTTTCAATTTGAATATTGATATATGTAAATAAAAATACGTACATTTACGTGTTATATTCTTCATAATATCACATCACAAATAATTATATAAAAAATAAGATGTATTCTTAAAATAAGTTGTGGCAAGTTTGTGGAATATAGTACATACTATAAGCGAAAGTTAAATATATAAAATAACATATTTTTTAGTCTCAATTTGGCTCGCCGTGCTGCAAAATAGCTGGTATTATCGGTGAGTTTTAAGCAGGGACTTGTAACGCGTTTCGGTTTCAGTTTCTGTTACACAGCTAAGTAACGAAACTGAAACAGGAACAAAACTCCTTTGTAACAAAAGTCGTAACAAAACTCAGAAACGATTCCAGCAGAAACAAAACCTGTAACGAAACTAAATTAACTTTTGGTTTTTGGTCGTTTTTATTTTGATAACTACTTTATTATTGAGCTCTCAAGACCATTTTTTTTTTTTTTTTTTTTTTTTTTTTTTTTTTTTTTTTTAAGGAAAAATTGGTATGAAAGATTAATACTTGTTTGGTAGAAGTTATAGATCCATTTCGGAGACCACCACATCTCTTCATCAGACTTCTTTTTAACATTTTTTATTCATAGGTCTTGAGAGCTCAATAATAAAGTAGTTATCGAAAGTAAATTAATTTTGGTCCTTGTAACAAAACCTGAAACGTTTCGGAGTTTTATTACGAATTTTTTTCCAAAGGAGTTTTGTTTCTGTTTCTGTTACAAGGAACAAAATTAATTTAGTTTCGTTACAGATATTTTTTCTGATGGAACCGTTACAATCATTTGGTTTCGAATTTTATTTCTATCCTTTAATGTTTCTTGGAACAGAAACGCCAGAAATGCAATAAATAATACATATCGTCGTACCATACGAAAACTAGCAAACGTATTTTTGTGACTGACGAAAAGTAACAAGTTCGACTTTTGGCTGTCGAAATCTATCAATTTCGTTTAAACAACAATAATTTTAATGTAAGAACAGTATATAATTACTGATACTTTTCGTCAGCCAAAAGTCGATTTTGTTATTTTTCGTCGGCCAAAAGGCGAACTTATTATTTTTCGTCAGTCAAAAGTCGAACTTGTTATTTTTCGTCAGCCAAAATTCGAACTTGTTACTTTTCGTACAGAATTTTTTTATTGATAGCTTTCTCCAGAAAATTTAAATATGCTAGTTTTCGTATGGTACGACGATATAAAGAAAATCAAGAACTCTTACCTTTTATTCATAAAAAATCAAATAGTTTTGAAATATTGTATAAAGGACATTTTGATAAGAGTTTTCGACTTCAATAATTGCATAAATCTCTTTTATTTTTTATGAATAACTCATTATTTTATCTTTTTTGAAAAACTTTTTTCAATATATTTAAAATGTTAAATTATACCTACTCATTAAATCCGCTGATTTGTTTTGTTGATTAGCATATGTGAAAAACACCATTTTATTTAAAATACCCAATAATTTGTTCAAATATACCCTCTGCCAAAAACTTTTGATTGGGCAACGCTATCCTAAATTTTGACTTAAAGTAAGACGTCAATAATCCATATTATAATCAAAAATGACAAAGTCAAAGTGACAATGGAACTACTACCTTGTTTGTTTGTATCATGGTCTGGCCATGATACAAGAAAGAAGGTAGTGTAAACGTGAAATTTTTGTCGCCATATTAACCACCTGACAATTATATGGATTATGACATTTCGTGCTGCCATACTCAGTGCTAAAAATCCTCCATTTATGTTATTTTTTATTTCCATGGTAATCATGTTATCGATTGCAACAAAACGAATTTTTTTAATTTGAATATTGATATATATATAAATACGTATATTTACGTATTAAATTCTTCATAATTGGGCAATTCACAAGCTGTTGTAAAGTATTGTAATGTTGTATACTGGTAAAGGTTTACAATAGGTGTATCAGTAGGGTTGATTTTTCTCATACAAATTTCAATACAACCAATACAACTGGGCAGCCTATGTTTATTGAGTGTGCTATTTGATTTGTTTTTTATTCTGACAGTTTGTTAAAAAAAATTTAAACAAAAATATGGAAGCGGTGAGACGAAAAAAAAAACAAATTACTTGCATCGTGTGTATAATATATCTATTAGGACTTGAATCCGCCGCTAACAAATCTAATAACTGTTTTTTCGCTTTCGCCTGGCATTTTTTTTATTCAAATTTTTGTAAAGAACAAACTGTAAACAATAACGAAATACAACAAAACACATACGAGAGTCTGTTCACAGGTACTGCGTTATTATGCACATTTTCCTTTACAGCATACAACTTTACAATAGCCAGTGAATTGCCCAAATATCATATCACAAATAATTATATAAAAAATAAGATTTATTCTTAAAATAAGTTGCGGAAAGTTTGTTGAATATAGTACATACTACAATCCCACTACACCTCCTGTGAATTTCATTGAAAAATTTCAGTGGTTTACAAATTATGAATATTGGCACGACTTATGTACTTGTAACCGAAAAAACAAGTGCGATTGATGACATGGTTATATGTAGAGCTCTCGATTTTTTTTGAACATTTTCGAGTAGCCCGAACAATTGTTGTTCAAATGCACGAACAGTTGTTTGTTTGTTCATTACCCGTATGTTTGTACGGGCATTTGAACAACAAACGGGCTTCAAACAAAAACGATCAGATCGAATTGCTCGATACCCGGGTATCTAGGGCTCTAGTTATATGCAAAATATATTAGTAAATAAAATATTTAATTTAGATGAAAAGTTAGTAAAAAGATCTTTTTTGCGAAGAATCTATTTCAGAATTAGGTAAATAATAAAATAAAGGAAAATAAAATTAGTAACGTAAGTAAAATCTAAGAAAACTGCAACATAAAAATTTAAATTAAATTTACATTCTTATATAACTGCTAAACAATTTTCTTAATAAATATATTTTTTAAATGTGGAAATATTCTTGTATAAAACATTGAAACCAAATATGTATTTATATATATCGTCGATCCGGAAGAAGAAAGACGCATACCAGTAATTTGTCGACGAAAAAAGGCGTATTAAAAATATGTCGGGGAAGAAAGACGCTTTACAAAACATGTCGACGAAGATAGACACATTAAAGATATTTCGACGAACAGAGATGCATTATAAAATATTTCGACGAAGAAAGACACATTAGCATTATTAACTGCGAAGAAAGACGCATATGCATTAATATTGACAAAGAAAAATAAAAAATCGAATACATCTTTCTTTCCTAAAAAATATTTAAATGCTTCTTTCTTTATAGTAAAAAAAATAAACAGTCTTTCTTTCGAAAAATATTTTTAATGCGTCTTTCTTTGAAAAAAAAAAAAAAAGTTTGCGTCTTTCTTCCTCAACAAAACACTTTGCGTCTTTTTTCTTCTATAGCGACGTTATAAAGAAAATCAAGAACTCTTACCATTTCATAAAAAATCGAACAGTTTTCAAATAATGAAATATAATGGACGTTTTGATAATATTTTTATACTCAGCTGTACTAGTACACAGAGTATTATAGTTTTAATCACATAACGGTGGATTGTAACAGAGTGAAATAATCGAGATAGATATAGACTTATATATATCAAAATGATCAGGGTGAAAAGAGAAATCGATTTAGCCATGTCCGTCCGTCCGTCCGTCTGTCCGTCCGTCTGTAAACACTCTAACTCGCGCAAAAATTGAGACATTTTGATGAAATTTGAAATGCAAGTTGGTATCGAGACGGACGGTTGGTATTGAAAATGGGCGAAATCGAACCATAACCACGCCCACTTTTCCTATATAGAAATAATCGGAAATTTGGTATCTCAGTCACTAATATAGTTAGAGCGATGAAATTTTACCCACGTGTTGAGCTCAGGCCCCTATGAAGAAATTTGATGAAATTTTGGAAAATGGGCGGTGCCACGCCCACTTATTAAGGGTCAAACCTTGAAAGTTTTATATGTCATAACTCAGAAACCATTGAAGATATATCGACAAAATTTGGTACGCGTGATTTACTTACTTAGGCATACGTTTGGACGGAAAATAGTTAAAATCGGTTGACGGCCACGCCCACTTTTATATATGTATATTACAAAGTGACCTAATAAAAACATTTTAATCGATATCTCTGTCAAATATAAAGATCTGTCATTGAAATTTTGTCGCGTGAGTCCAACTGCGGACGTAAAACGAAAAACACAAAAATTTTGGAAAATGGGCGGTGCCACGCCCACTTATTAAGGGGCAAACATTGAAAGTTTTATGAGTCATAAATCAGAAACCGTTGAAGATATATCGATGAAATTTGGTACGCGTGATATACTTACTTAGTCAAATATTTGGACGAAAAATTTCCGAAATCGGTTGAGGGCCACGCCCACTTTTATATATGGGTCTTATAAAGTGACCTAATAAAAACATTTTAAGCGATATCTCTGTCAAATATAAAGATATATCATTGAAATTTTATAGCAGGAGTCCAACTGCGGACATAAAACGAAAAACACAAAAATTTTGGAAAATGGGCGTGGCACCGCCTCTTTTTATAAACAGGAATATACGAGATTTCTGAGCCCATAACTCGACAAATAATTTATATATAATGACGAAACTTGGTGTGTACACTTTCATTACTTGTGGTAATACACGCTCAAAATTTTAGCGAAATCAGTTGACGACCACGCCCACTTTTATATATGAGAACTATAAAGGGGCCTAATAAAAACATTTTAAGCGATATCTTTGTCAAATATAAAGATAATTCATTGAAATTTTGTGGCATGACTTCCACAATAGACCGGAAACAACAAATAGAAAAATTTTGGAAAATGGGCGTGGTACCGCCTCTTTTTACACAAAGGGATATACGAGATTTCTTAGCCTATAACTCGACAAATAATTGAGATATTATGACGAAACTTGGTTTATACACTTTTATAACTTGTGTTAATAGCCACGCAAAAATTTATTGAAATCGGTTTATGACCACGCCTACTTTTTAAGAAAGATATTTCTGGAACACCCTTTGGGAATTTGTAACGTGACATCTTTGTAACTAGAAGTCATAAAGGAATGAAATTTTGCACAAAGTATAATATTGATATGCTTAGTTGGATGACTGATAAAATTTTAGAAAATGGGCGTGACTACGCCCACTTTATGCAGCACTCGCTTTGTATTAAGTGCACCGTGTTTCCATCAAACGCAAACAAACAATGAAAGCATACAGCTGAGTATCTAATGTTCGATTCCACTCGAACTTAGGCTTCCTTACTTGTTCAACTTTAATATCTATTTTCTTTTTTATGAATAACTTTTTTTCTATTTTCTTTGGACAGCTTTTTTTGAATTTTTTAAAATGTTAAAATATACTCATTACATCGGCTGATTGTTGTCTTTTATTTGTTTTGTTGATTAGCATATTTGAAAAACACCATTTCATTTAAAATACCCAATATTTTGTTCAAAGCCAAAAAAATTTGATTGGTCAACCCCAACAAACACTGAGGTTAGTTATCGATTTCAGAATGACTCGAGAACTAGCCTCGTTCTCAAATCTCTAACGTTAGAGGACGACTCGAAAATCTATCGAGAATCATAGCGTTCTCAAACAAAAGGGTACCTAATTCTCAAATCGAGAAAATTATAGTTCTCGAATCGAATTCTAATGTAGTTCTCTAATGAGATTCTAATCAGAATTTGCCAATACTTCCAATTGAAATGAAAAACAAAGTTTTGTCTCCTTTTACATGATTTTTTCATTAAGGGTATTCATCTAAAGTGATAAACTGCTGGTAAATGGGGTAAAGTGATAAAATAATAATTGTGATAAATTATCTGTCAAAATTTGTATGAAAATATATTTAAGCAAATTTTATCACTTTACCGAACGATTTTGTTGCGTAAATTTATTAATTTTGGTAAAATTCAAGTCTGACACATTGTCAGTTTTACTTTTTCAATTCAAAAGAAGAAATTGTGCTTTCTTTCGGCATTTTAGCACGAATTATTAAAATAATTTCTACGAAAATGTTATATGCATTTTTTTGTTTATTTTATTGGGTTTTTTTTTATTTATTAATCAAGTTGACATTGACAGCTGACAAGAGTTTAAACAATTATTTACCAAGGTGCGTTCATGTAAAAATGAGGATAAACTGATACATTTTAACGATTTATTACTTTATCACTTTATATGAAGACCACTATTGTTTAGATTTTATTAACGCAATATGTGCCTAAATTGCATATGATTATATATATTGACATGTATATGTTTACCACATTTGTAAGAACTGAAATTTAAACAAAATTCAGTCTTATTATTTAAATTAAAGGTACTTCTTGTACTTTTTAATGGAAAACATTGTACTACGGTAATATTAACTTTACAATTTTTTAGTATCTAATTTCAATATATGTATGTATATTCAATATATCACAGAAATATATTGAGAATTGATAAAAGGCGTGAGATTTAGCTCCTTCTCTAATCACTCGCTAATCGAATTCTAGTGTAGTTTTCAACCCTAGTTATCGATTTTTTAGAATATATAGAGAATTACGCTAGTTATCTAAGGTAATCTCCACAAAATTTCTAACGTTAGAGACTGTGTTTGCTGGGACGCTATCCTAAATTTTTGACTTAAAATAAGACGTCAAAAATCCATATTATAATCAAAAATGACAATGTCAAAGTGAAATAGAACTACCTTGTTTGTTTGTATCATGGGACTGGCTACAAATTTCTAATCAAAAATTAATTTACAAAAGTTTTCTTCACATCAATTAAATATAAATTGAAATGAATTGCCTATCAATAACACTTGCCAATCAACAAGAGTCTCCTCTATTAAAATGCCTGATGTAATGTTGTCTCCCGTGCTATTAATTAAGCATTGTTATTGTGCTGGTTTTTATCTCTACATTCATCAGCAAATAAGCGAACAAAAGACAAGTAAGGAAGCCTAAGTTCGGGTGGAATCGAACATTAGATATTCAGCTGTATGCTTTCATTGTTTGTTTGCGTCTGATAGAATCACGATGTATTTTATATAAAGCGAGTGCTGCATAAAGTGGGTGTAACCACGCCTATTTTCAACATTTTTATCAGTCATCCCACTAAGCATATGAATATTATTCTTTGCTCAAAATTTCATTCCTTTATGACTTCTAGTTACAAAGATGTCACGTTACAAATTCCCAAAGGGTGTTCCAGAAATATCTTTGTCAAAAAGTAGGCGTGGTCATAAACCGATTTGAATAAATTTTTGCGTGTCTATTAACACAAGCTATAAAAGTGTATAAACCAAGTTTCGTCATAATATTTCAATTATTTGTCGAGTTATAGGCTAAGAAATCTCGTATATTCCTTTGTCTAAAAAGAGGCGGTGCCACGCCCATTTTCCAAAATTTTTCTACTTTTTGTTTTCGGTCTATTGTGGAACTCATGCCACAAAATTTCAATGAATTACCTTCATATTTGACAAAGATATCGCTTAAAATGTTTTTATTAGGTCACTTTATAAAACCCATATATAAAAGTGGGCGTGGTCGTCAACCGATTTCGCTAAAATTTTGAACATGTATTACCACAAGTGACAAAAGTGTACGCACCAAGTTTCGTCATTATATATCAATTATTTGTCGAGTTATGGGCTCAGAAATCTAGTATATTCCTGCTTCTAAAAAGAGGCGGTGCCACGCCCATTTTCCAAAATTTTTGTGGTTTTCGTTTTATGTCCATAGTTGCACTCCTGCCATAAAATTTCAATGATATATCTGTATATTTGACAGAGATATAGCTTAAAATTTTTTTATTAGGCCACTTTATAAGACCCATATATAACAGTGGGCGTGGCCGTCAACCGATTTTAACTATTTTCCGTCCAAATGTTTGGCTAAGTATACCAAATTTCATCGATATATCTTCAACGGTTTCTGAGTTATGACATATAAAACTTTCCATGTTTTACCCTTAATAAGTGGGCGTGGTACCGCCCATTTTCCACAATTTCATAAAATTTCTTCATAGGGGCCTGAGCTCAACACGTGGGTAAAATTTCATCGCTCCAGCTATATTAGTGACTGAGATACCAAATTTCCGATTTTTTCTATATAGGAAAAGTGGGCGTGGTCATGGTCCGAGTTCGCCTATTTTCCATACCAACCGTCCCAGTTTCGATACCAACTTGCATTTCAAATTTCATCAAAATATCTCAATTTTTGCGCGAGTTAGAGTGTTTACAGACGGACGGACAGACGGACGGACGGACGGACGGACGGACATGGCTCAATCGATTTCTCTTTTCACCCTGATCATTTTGATATATATAAGTCTATATCTATCTCGATTATTTCATTCTGTTACAATCCACCGTTATGTGATTAAAACTATAATACTCTGTGTACTAGTACAGCTGAGTATAAAAATTCAAGTAGATAAGTACGTAGGTACTTAGTTTTTAAAACTTTTATTATAAATTAACTTTAAATACTTATAAGCCAGCGAAATTATATATTTACTTACATAAGTACATATCAGAGATCAGCATGCGATACATTTTTTGTGATTTAGAGTATACTCATAAAAAATGCGGTGGGAGTATAACCACAACCGCAAAATATGCGATCATAATAAACACCGTACCGCATTTTCTTGATCAATTCCAGTATGCGGTAGTATGGATATCACAACACCGCATATCGTAAACACCGTATACCGCAAACACCGCATATCGCAAACACCGCATATCGCAAACACCGCATACCGCAAACACCGCATTTCCCAAATAGAGATATTTACAATGTTGCCAGTGCGATTTTTTGTTTGTAATTTTTACCGTCTTATGGATTTCTGATGAAAAATACTACTGATTACAATTTGATTTTAACCAGAGAATATCTATACAGGAAAACTCTCAGGATTGGTTTTTTTTTTAATTTTTTCATTGAAAGGGCCACTTAAAATTTAGAGTTTGTTTACATTCCAAATAATTTGACTAATGAATTTCAAGATAAAAATATGTCCTATTTACATGAAATATATAGGGGATTCACAACCTGTTATATTGCGTCATATTGTCATAAGTCATAATATTTTGTGGTTGCATTCTATGCTATATGTGTACTAAATAAATACAACTCTGCACGATATGTTTTTGGGTCGTCGTATTTCATCATCTGTTTTTGTTTACTTCTTAACAGGGCTTCGGAAAAGTCTTTTATAACTATTTCCGTACAATATTTTAATATGACATATGACTTTATGACACTTTGTGAATCACCTAAGAGTTTTTTTCCTAAAATCCTTGAATCACATTTATGGTTTCTTAGTAATACACATACAACTATAAGTTTTGTTTACACATTTTTGTTTGTCTGTGACATAATTCTTTATTTTCCAACGAGGCATTCATTCAATTTTCACAATCGATAAAATTGGCTACGATACATTGATTGAAACCGAAGTTTTTGTCATTTTATTGGAGCAACAACAATACACATGTTTATTTTTATACATTTTATTATGCGCCCGTCGGAATGAATACTTTTCCGTCAATCTAGCAATTCGTTTAACTGAGAAACATAGTTGAATTAGATGTCTTTTTTACGGCAAAGCTGAAGTACTGAATGTGTCGATCGTCATTTAAATACATTTAATTCAACTATGTTGTCAATTAAACGGATTGCTAGTTTGACGGAAAAGTATTCATTCTGATGGCCCTATTAGTCGTATTGGATGTAAAAATGAAATTTTTTGATTATTTCATTATTGAAAAATATTTTATTATTCAAAAAACTGCCACAAAAAACAAAGCACACAAAAATAAAAAAAAATACTTGAGAATAAATTTGCTGTATATCTTATAATCAGTAACACATATCTATGTATTTATGTACAAATGAATTTTCAATTGCCTATACCTTTGCAGTGTGTGAAAAATTTCCGGCAACACTGATTAGCATACAAATAAACAAATGCGGTGTTTGCGGTGATTGCGGTGTTTGCGATATGCGGTGTTTGCGGTATACGATGTTTGCGTTATGCGGTGTTTGCGGTATGCGGTGTAAACAACACTACATACCGCAATATAATTTAGGTTTTCAATCAATGCGGTGGCGGTGAATTTTTTTTCTGGGTACTTATTTTTTGAGCCACTTAAAAAATAAGTATTTTTGCGGTGCTTTACAAAATACGGTGCACCGCTGCTGATCTCTGGTACATATGTTGCCTACTGTAAACGAATGTACGAAAGATTTTATCTTATCTTGGGAACGAATACATATGTATATTGTAGAAAACTCGTAAATGCTGCACTCAACAAAAAGTGGCCAGTTGATTGTTGTTGTTGTAGCAGTCATTAGAATATCATTAATTGATGGCAGAACAATTACTTAGCTGGTGAATATTTTTTACCCCCTTCCGTGAAGCACTCTTCGTATATGTAATTGGTTTATTTGCTTGATTAATCTTATTAATACGATTACATAAATTTTGTTCTTACTTCTCTGTCGATTCTACTAAACCGATTTAAAAAAAGAACAATTAGAAAGGTATTTCTCTCAAATAGAACTGTTTATCCCAAATTGTCAAAATAAATTAAAAATAATAATTTCGTGCTACATATCGACGCTTCCAAACAATACTGTACTAAGTCTGAAAACTGTGTTTTGCAGGAGAAGCTCTCAAAGTTTAAACGCGATAAGAAACTTCAGTATATATATATTCAGTATATTTTCACTTATAACTTCTGTTTTGATTGAACGATCAATACCAAAACTCGACCAAATTAGTATATGCTCTATATAAAACATTAAGAAAAAATAAAAACTTGCTACGTTGTTTTTCATGGCAAGCTCTCAAAGTTTTTATTCTGCAAAAATCTCGAGTTGTATTATATGTAAACTTTTGTTTATAACTTTTGGTTGGATTATCCAATTGATACCAAAATTTGACAGCTTCTAAATTAAGACATGTAATACTTGAAAACACCAAAAAAGGGAAAACGTACTAAATCGACTTAGTACAGTATTGTTTGAAAGCGTCGATATGTAGAGATTTAAAAATAGGTTAGAAAAGAAATGAGAATAAGAAAGAGGAGAAAGAGAAAAAAGAAGTAGAATAATTGGTAACAATAACAACCACAACAACAACAACGGCAACAACAACAACAACATCATCATCATCGTCATCATCATCATCATCAATATCAACATCAACATCAGCATGAACATCAACATCAGCATGAACATCAACAACAACATCAATATCAACAACAACATCAGCACCAACAGCAACATCAATATCAACAACAACATCAGCACCAACATCAACATCAATATCAACAACAACATCATCAACATCATCAACATCAACATCAACATCAACATCATCAACATCATCAACATCAACATCAACATCAACATCAACATCAACATCAACATCAACATCAACATCAACATCAACATCAACATCAACATCAACATCAACATCAACATCAACATCAACATCAACATCAACATCAACATCAACATCAACATCAACATCAACATCAACACCAACATCAACATCAACATCAACATCAACATCAACATCAACATCATCATCATCATCATCATCATCATCATCATCATCATCAACATCAACCTTAATTTCAACAACAACAATATCGACAACAACAACAAAATAATAGTAGCAGCAATAACAGCAAACATAAAAAAAACTATAGTTCTAGGAAAACACCTAGAAAAACTGTCGTATTCCAACAGTAGGCGGCATCATAGTTAAAATAAATAGTATCTATAGATGCATATGTACATCTGCAGTTTTTTCGGTGTTATTTTGCCTCGAAATTTATGAGTTGGCTTCACAAAAACGTCATCCAACCTCGGAAGTTGAATAAATATACGAAGTTTTGCTTCTCATATCTTTAAAAATCCTTCCAACTAGGAACTTACTTAACACTTGCGCCTTAGGATAAATATGTTAATTTGCTTTTTGCATATTTTTATTATTTTTTGGGTGTAAAAATTCGATTCCATAACATTTTTTAGGTTTTGTTACGAAGTGAGAAATTTTGTTGCTCACACTAGATATGAAAGATGCATTTTATTTTACGTTTTGATTTCAACTTTTTAATTAAAAAAATGTTACTTTATAAAATTTTTATTTTTTATGATAGATACCAGTCTTATTTAACCACCTTCATATTTTTGATTTGCCATTTAGCAAACAACGGCAAAACACCTTATCGGATAATATTTATTACTTTCTACAATCGCCATCATAATATGGTGATAATAACACTACCCGACAAAAAAAATATCCTCGACATTTGATACATGATTCCTATGTAGAATTTTCTGCTGATTCCAAATATGTAATCAGATGGTTCAAAAGTAGAACAGTTTTCGAGATATTTTGAAATTTCTGTTTTTAAGCTAAGAAAAAAAAGTATGATTACTCATCTGTCAATATCTCCGCCATTACCGTCTCGATTTTTACGTTATTTAATTTTGTTTTGAGAGGATGAAATACCCTTTCCAGCAAAGCCAAAATAATTAAAATCGCCGTTAAAGTGACGGAGTTATGGCGAACAAAAATTTTTTTTAATGAAAATTTTCAGGTCTTTTTCGAAATTCATCTTCTATTTTGTAATTTTTTTTTAAGAAATATTAAATATCCTCCTGGTTTGACATTTTGAGTCAATAACCTATTTCTTAGTGAACATTTTGGCACTTTCCGGATTATAATCTGTGGAAAAATGGCAAAGTTATAAGAGATTAAGTGAAGAAACCTATATATATATTTTCATTGAACTTCCAAATCTGGCAAATGTAAACCACTATAACATTAACACTAGTTTACAGCAAAAAATACCAAGAAATCGGGGTATAGGGGAAAATTGGCATGGGCCCCGTGAGCTCAAAACTATTTAGTTTTATTTTTTGCACGGTTAGGCTTTTGAGATAACGGTAATTTTGTGTTTTTTGGTTATCACTTCATTCAAAAATATTTTTCGCTAAAGTTACATGTGCGATAACAGCGAACCGTACCTCGTTCTAAACGTAATTAAAATACGCTTTTAACGACATACAACTTGTGGTGGTTGAGTAAAAACTCACTGAGCCATAGCTGGTCAAAGTCAAAATTTTGTGGATTTTTTGCAATTTTTTTTTTTAATTTTGATTTTGAAAATAAGTTTTTTATAAGAAGATGGGAAAATCAGCAAAAGATTTATTTTTAAAAATTAGCCTATTAAATTGCAAACACTTTAAACGTAATGTTACCAAGATCCCATTAGTACTTTATTTTTAGCGATTTTTTTCAGGTGAAACGAAAAGGATATTTTATAGACGAAAAACCTGGTTAGGTGACCCAACTATGTGAAAACGACTTCATAGCTCAAAAGGACATTGGAGCGATATATAGAACTCCACCAGACTAAAATAATGACATATCAATTTTACAAATCGGATGTCAAATAAAAAAGTTGCAAAAAAAAAAACATTTTTTCGCGGTATTTCGTGGTGTAAAAAAAAATTGTCCCGAAACCCTCCCAACATAATCTTCATATATGTGATGACTTTTACAACGGTGAGCGTTCTCACGGAGAAATAAAAAAAAAACATGGGATTGCGATACCAAGGCCATTGGAATGTCAGGGACATTGAATGATGAGCCATTTTTGCTGGTTCCTTCTTCGAGAAGAACAAAATGTACCAAAACGGCGAAAAATATCAACATTTAAGCACTTTTAATATACATAAAAATAAAAAAAAATGGAGGTTAAGTACAAGATTGTGATAAAAAATAAACATAGGTTTGTTCATTAAATCTCTTATAGCATTGTAATTTTTCTACGGATTATAATCCGGAAAGTGCCAAAATGTCCACTAAGAAATAGGCTGTTGACTCAAAGTGTGAAACCAGGAGGATATTTAATATTTCTTTAAAAAAATTACAAAAAAGTATATGAATGTCGGAAAAAAACTGAAAATCTTCATAAAAAAAAAATTATTGATCGCTATAACTCCGTCAATTTAACGTCGATTTTAATTATTTTGGCTTTGTTGGAAAGGGTATTTCATCCTCTCAAAACAAAATTAAATAACGTAAAAATCGAGACGGTAATGGCGGAGATATTGACAGATGAGTAATCATACTTTTTTTTCTTAGCTCAAAAACAGAAATTTCAAAATATCTCGAAAACTGTTCTACTTTTGAACCATCTGATTACATATTTGGAATCAGCAGAAAATTCTACTTAGGAATCATGTATCAAATGTCGAGGATATGAAAATTTTTGAAATTTTGTCGGGTAGTGTAATAATCGTGCAATTTTAACTAAATTAAATCATTTTTTCCTAATTTTTTAGCTTGTTTTCTACTACGAGTAAACCGAAAGAAAATGTTATTTGTTGGCTAGACAGTGACAATCAACAGTTTACTTTTAAGAAAAGGCGATAAACTTGCCTAAAAGCGAGGCACAAATAAACAACGGTTATAAACTTGAAAAAGAAAAAAGTAAAAAATTGAAAGTTGGCACAATTAGTGCAGTGAACTGTTTGTAATAAAACGAAGACGATTTGGCAACTGTTCAAAACAAAGAATTGTCGTTTGGTGCGGAAATAGAAAAAGTGAATCGGTGTATGGCATTTAATGGCCGATAGAAATGTTTTGTCGGCAACTTCTGTAGGACATGCGGCTGCTGACTATTATTCGGTGGTAACGCCAGCGACATTGTTACCAATTTCGGCAGCAACAACAACAAGCACAATAACAAGGACAACAAGTCCAACTCCTTTAACATTGTGACCATATCTGTTATCAACAGCATCAACAACAACAACAGCAACATTATCAGGAATGGCCGCTAATGCCGGTCTAGGCGGCGTCATGCAAACCAACAGTGGCGTTACAGTTTCAACTGTAGGAGGAGGGGGGGGAGGAGTAGCAGGCGTCAGCAATTACAGTGGTGGCACTACCGGCTGCTTGGGTGGTAGTAGTTCTAATGTAACTGCGTCTGCAGCGATGACAACTGGAGCAGCGACAGCGTCGGGCACAACGTCAGTCAGTGGCATTGGCAACAATCAAGGTTATCATCAGTTGAGTGTGACCAGTAAGTGTTTTTTTTTTTTTTTTTAATTTTTAAAATAAACTTCCATATTTACTTACGCTCACGGAATCAATTATTTACATTTGTGCATTTTTGTGCCGTTTTCTTTTACTCATTCTTTACTTGCTTGTTTTCTGTGTTTTGCAGTTGAGGAAGCATCATTGCGCAATAACGGTTTTCTAAAGCCAAATCCATATGTTGAGCTGGTAATCGATAATAAAAGTAAACGTAAAACTGAAGTGGTTAAAAATACATATTTACCCAAGTGGAATGAGGAGTTTACAGTGTTGGTATGTATATATGTATGTACATATTTATGTCTGACGTGTGTTTAGCGTATGAAGAAAATGTAAATTTATTGATTTAAAGAACTTGTAGTAACAGCAGCTACGAAGCGCTCTCTAACAAATATTGTGCTATTAATGAAGCATGGGAGCTTCTAAGCTATTATTGAAAAGAGCGTCCAGAATGGCATAGTATGCTTAAAAAATCTGATGTTCGAGTTTAGTTAAACTGACTCTTCGTGCAATTTGCACTGGTAATAAGAGCCTAAGTGAACCAACAATTTCAGCATTCATTTAAAAATATGTATGAACTGGTTAATTGCTTGGAAACAACAACAGGTGTCATATTCAGTTTGTGCAAACTTTGTTTTTCCTTTTTTAGTTTTTTTTTCATATATTTACACTTACACTTGATATTGTGAGCACACAGCTGTTATCGATTTTTAACATAATCATTTTCAAATGTTTTTTGCATCAATTTTTCCCATATTTAAAGTGCCCACTTAACAAAAATACTTTTGTTAATGTATGTAAATACCAACGCGTGTCAACGTGTTTGATCTGCCATTATTAGATGATCTATAAAATAAATATGATCCCTCTCGAACTGCTTAGCTATACATACATTCACAGGCACAACACACACTTCAAGATCAGAGTTGGAAAATAAGAGTTAGCACCTTATATATGTGCATACGTATACCAATGTAATGCTCGATGGCCACAGATAGTCAATGCGATGTGATTTTTATTTTTTTTAACATTTATCAAAAAAGTCAAAAAAATTACTCTTAAATTCTAACTTAAGTCAAAATGGCCTAGACTGATGATTATAATCATGATAATTACACTGGATCACAAAATGAAATTTTTTGTCTGTACTTTTGACGTAACTATCCCATCTATATGTAAAATCGGTCGCTGATTCCGAAAATCGGGTTTTTGAGATATCGGCAATTTACCGTTATTTGGCCAATGGCTCCACCTAATCCTCTATATCTCATTAATAGGGCATGGAAATCTATGAAAATACATGTTTTTCTTAGATTTACGTAGAGCAAAATAAATAAACAATCTTTGCAAATCGTGAAATTGTCTTAAAAATGGCATTCAAATGTTTTTGCATATTTTGCATATTTTGGTCATATATGCATATTTTTACATATTTTGCATTGTTTGCATTTTTTTATTACATATTTCGCATTATATTGCCTATTTTTGTAATTTGCTAGTTGACAGTTTTATACAAACGAAATTCATGCATAACAGTCATCTGACGACGAATAGAGTTTCGTGTGAACACGGCTATTATTAGTATTTTCGATACGGTGCATACCTGTCGACAAAGAGCCGTTTTCAAACATGCTCCTATTACCTCTGTGGATGTAGAACGTTCGTTTTCTATGTATAAGAGCTTTTTTCGACCGAATCGAAAGTTTTCTTTTTGAGAATATGAAAAAAATATTTCATTGTGTACGCTAATGAATCGTTAAATAAGGATTAACCTTTACAAATTATTAAATGTTCAAGACTGAATTTATGTACATATCTATAAAAACATACATACATATTGCTAGCTTAGAGTGCAAATTTTGCAAGTCCTTTTTTCAAACATTGTAGGAGAGACAAAAAACAAAAAATTAACAAATTTCGAAATGAAAAAAAAAATTCTGTTCATGTAAATATTTTGGACTTACACAATTTTCTTCGCTTTTTGGACTTACACAATTTGCGTATCGCTGAATAACAACGATTAGAAATATGACAAGTATCACAGACTTGTTTAGCGTGGTGCGTATTTGATTTTTCTAGCGTTCTACATAAAAATACAGTTTTTCATAAAAAGTGGACTTACACAGTTTGCACTCTAAGCTAACGATATGTATAAACGTACAACGTAAGAGCAAAATTGAATTAAAAAATGTTTGTACCTAATTTATTTAACTATTGTAACTTCAATAAACACGAATTATCTGAAATTGAAAAAATTTGAATTAATGCATTTTTTTTTGATTTTTCATGCATATTTCTCAGTTTTTGTTGCATTTTTTATGCGCATATTTTTTATTTTTTAGTACATGAAATTCCATTCCCTACTCATTAACATAGTAAGCTATCTTCCTTGGGGTGACACCAACAGAAAGAAAATAAAATTTACTTTTCATAGCTCCTATAACATTTTTCTCTAACTCTTATATAATAATAATATAATAATACAATGGCGCTATTATAACTCTGACGAGTTTTATGGCCGAGCTTCTCTCCCAATTCGAGGTGTGCTCCTTTTTGTTTTTCCTACTAATTGGGTGGACCTACAGTTTTATGCCGGCTCCGAACGGCGAATGCATTTTTTGTGAGAAGCTTTTTCATGGCAGAAATACTCTCGGAGGGTATGCCGCCCACTGCCGAGAGGTGACCGCTGCTCTTAAAAAACCCAATAATTGGATTTTTACTAATTAGAAAAATTGTTTTGGTGTTTTGCTCGGACCGTGGTTTGAACCCGAGACCTCTGGCATAGCAGGCGAGCACTCTACCCACTGCACCACAGCGACCACAATACGAAATACCGGATATTAATACTGAATTACCGAAACCAGTATATTAATACCAAATACCGAGTATTAATACCGAATATTAATATTGAATACCGAATAACAATACCGAAAACCGAATATTGAATATCAAATTTTGGCACCGAGTACCGAATTTTATTACTGAATACCGAATATTAACACCGACTACCGAATATAAATACCGTGAATGTTAATACGAATACCGAATGCGAACGCTAATTGACTCACTACAACAAAAAAAAAACAACAAAATAAATAAAACCGGTAAACTATCGGATTTGGTGGAAATGCTCATAGCAAAGACAATGAAACCGGTTAATTATCGCAATAATAATAATTGGTGAAACCGGTGAATACAACCAAATCGATGAAACCGGTTCATTATCGCAATTGGTGGAAGTGCTCATAATTGGTAGAACCGGTGAATGCAACAAAATCGATGAAACCGGTGAATTATTGCAATTGGTGGAAGTGCTTATAATTGGTGGTTCCGGTGAATGGTTTAAAATCGATGAAATCGGTGAATTATCGCAATTAGTGGGAATGCTAATAATTGATGGAACCAGTGAATACAACAAAATCGATGAAATCGCTGAATTATCACAATCGGTGGAAGTGCTTATAATTGGTGGTACCGGTGAATGGGTTAAAATCGATGAAATCGGTGAATTATCGCAATTGGTGGGAGTGTTTATAATTGGTAGTACCGGTGGTGGGTTAAAATCAATGAAATCGGTTAATTCTCGCAATCGGCGAAAGTGCTTATAATTGGTGGAACAGGGAAGGCAACAAAAACGATGAAACCGGTGAATTATCGCAAATGGTGGGAGTGTTTATAAATGGTGGTACCGGTTAATGGTTTAAAATCGATGAAATCGGTGAATTATCGCAATTGGTGGGATTGTTTATAAATGGTGGTACCGGTTAATGGTTTAAAATCAACGAAATCGGTGAATTATCGCAATTGGTGGGAGTGTTTGTAATTGGTAGTACCGGTGGTGAGTTAAAATCAATGAATTCGGTGAAATATTGTAACTGGTGGATGAAACCGGTGACTGCAAAAAAAAAACAAAAAGAAAAAATGAAAGCGATGAATTATCGCAACGGGTGAATATATTGTAAAACGGTGGAGCCGCTGAAATAATGGACTTTTGTTTTTTGACCTTTTCGATAAAAGTCATAACCGTTACGGTCCCTGTTCAAGAACAAGAGCTAACTATTTAAACTTACTTAATTTTTTTGTCGTGACTACCTATATGTATTTTGTTAGATTTCTGTTGGTAGAACAATTGAATTGCCAGTGTACTTCTTTTTACCCCCCAAAACTTGCAACTTTCTTCCCCACCAGATAACAACAACATCAACACTACACATTAAAGTGTTCGATCACTCCAGTTTTCGCAAAGACACTTTACTGGGCGAACGCACCATCCATTTGGCGAATTTATTGCAACAATTCAATGGCCGTTTTGAATTTCTGGAGCTCACAATAGATCTGTTGGTCACATCCAAGTCGGATAATCGGCAAACAAAAGTGGGCGAGCTGATTTTGGTGCTCAATGGACTCAAATTGGACATGCACACAGTAACGGTGCATCAAAATGGCAATGGCAATGGCAATGGTAATGGCAACATTACCATGTGCAGTGTTAGTGATGGCATAGCTATAGCGCCAACTGTCGGTCGCAGCTATATGATCCAGGGTGGCTTAAGAGCGCGAATACGTTTGCGGAATAGTGAAAATGGCGCGTTGGCAGCATCGGTGGCGGCGACGGCGGCGGGTGGCAGTAGTGGTAGTTTGGCGCATATACCGATTGCTGGTGGCGGCAGCGGTGGTGGTGGCACGCGTTCACCCATAGCAAATGGCAATTTGGAACGTTGCAGTAGTGGCAGTTCACAAAGTGGTGGCGCTGTACGAAGGGCTGCACCGCTACCACCGCCCGTTTGGGAGCAACAACAGCCAGCGGCAATGCAACAGTTACAGCAACAGCATGCTACAGCGCTGCAGCAACAACAATTGCATCATCATCAGCAGCAACAGCAACAGCAATCACAAATGCAGACACAACATCGGCCAGCAGCGGTGAATGGTGGTGCAGGCGCTATGGCGGTGAATGCCGCCGCCGGTGGCGTACAAGTACGTGCAATGCCACAAATGTATGCAAATGGCGGTGCGACTGGACAGTCGCTAACGTTGCCAACATCTCATCAACAACAACAACAACAGCAAACTCAGCAACAACTCATGGATAGCGCATTGTTGGGTGCGGCGGGCGATCAGGGCACATTGTTGGCCACACAAGGCGCGATGCCGGTATCAAATGTGACCGATCAGCAATTACAGGTGAGTGTTTGTAGCGCAGAAAGTAGCAAATTCCTTCTCTTTTTACACGCAATGCTTTTTGTATATTTTTTTACAGGCCGCACAAGCGGACGATGAGCCACTGCCCGCCGGCTGGGAGATACGTTTCGATCAATATGGCCGTCGCTACTATGTCGATCACAATACGCGCTCGACGTATTGGGAAAAGCCAACACCACTGCCACCCGGCTGGGAGATACGCAAAGATCCACGCGGACGTGTCTACTATGTGGACCACAATACACGCACAACTACTTGGCAGCGACCGAATAGCGAGCGTCTAATGCATTTCCAACATTGGCAGGGACAGCGTGCGCACGTGGTGGCGCAGGGCAATCAACGTTTCCTCTATTCACAGCAACAGCAACAGCCGACAGCGGTGACGGCTACGGCGACGCAAGACGATGAGGATGCATTAGGTCCCTTGCCCGATGGCTGGGAGAAGAAAGTGCAATCAGATAATCGTGTTTACTTTGTGAATCATAAGAATCGTACAACACAATGGGAGGATCCGCGTACACAAGGTGAGTTTTACTTGGATAACACAACAGATTTGCTTAATATTGATCTGTTGAGCACATACTCCACGAATGCACTGCAGTATCTAGAAGGGGCAGATAATACTCGGCTCGTATCAGCCGGAGAGCAAACACATACCAAATCTACTCCCGATCTCAATTCTTGATTTCTTGAATGAGATTGGACTAAGGACGGTTATGTAATGAGGTGGAGGGCACAATAGCCCCCAAGGTCGCAGTGCAATATATTCTCCTATTATCTATCTATCCATCTATCTATCTATCTATCTATCTATCTATCTATCTATCTATCTATCTATCTATCTATCTCTCTCTCTCTCTATCTATCTATCTATCTATCTATCTATCTATCTATCTATCTATCTATAGTATATCTATCTAATACTGTTTTCTACCCTCATGCTTTTTAGGTCAGGAGGTCAGTCTAATGAATGAGGGTCCACTGCCGCCTGGTTGGGAGATACGTTACACTACCAGCGGCGAGCGCTTCTTTGTTGATCACAATACACGTCGCACCACTTTCGAAGACCCCCGCCCCGGTGCGCCCAAAGGTGCCAAAGGTGTCTACGGGGTACCGCGTGCATATGAGCGTTCCTTCCGTTGGAAATTGTCACAATTTCGTTATCTCTGTCAGAGTAATGCACTGCCCTCGCACATTAAAATCACCGTTACACGACAGACACTCTTCGAAGATTCATACCATCAAATTATGCGTTTGCCTGCCTACGAACTGCGACGTCGACTCTATATTATATTCCGCGGTGAGGAGGGTCTCGACTATGGTGGCGTATCACGCGAATGGTTCTTTTTACTCTCACATGAGGTGCTAAATCCCATGTACTGTCTCTTCGAGTATGCCAATAAAAACAACTACAGCTTACAAATAAATCCTGCCTCATATGTGAATCCAGATCATTTGCAATATTTCAAATTTATTGGACGTTTCATAGCGATGGCGCTGTATCATGGTCGTTTCATTTATTCGGGCTTTACAATGCCCTTCTACAAGCGTATGCTTAATAAGAAATTGACAATAAAAGATATAGAGACAATCGATCCCGAATTTTATAATTCGCTCATCTGGGTGCGTGACAATAATATCGATGAATGTGGTTTGGAGTTGTGGTTTGGCGTAGATTTTGAGGTGCTTGGACAGATTATTCATCACGAGCTAAAGGAGAATGGCGAGAAAGAGCGTGTTACGGAGGAGAATAAGGAGGAATATATAACGCTGATGACGGAGTGGCGTATGACAAGGTGAGTTGTTGTTAACTCATGCGCTTGTGATTTGTAGGCGAATTCTGAAAAATATTTTATTTTTTCTGCAGAGGTATCGAGCAACAAACGAAAACGTTCCTGGAAGGCTTCAATGAAGTTGTACCGTTGGAGTGGCTTAAATATTTCGACGAACGTGAATTGGAGTTGATATTATGCGGCATGCAGGATGTGGATGTTGATGATTGGCAGCGCAATACTATTTATCGGCATTATAATCGAAATTCCAAGCAAGTTATGTGGTTTTGGCAGGTTAGTACAAAAAAAAAACAAACAGATTTTTGAATACTTTATATAAGATAGATAATACATGGTTTGCTTTCTTTTCTAAATTCACAAAAAAATCACACAAAATAGTTTGTGCGCGATACGGATAATGAAAAGCGTGCACGTCTGCTACAATTTGTAACCGGCACATGTCGCGTGCCTGTTGGCGGCTTTGCGGAGCTCATGGGCTCGAATGGCCCGCAACGTTTCTGCATTGAGAAGGTGGGCAAAGAGACATGGCTGCCGCGTTCGCACACCTGCTTCAATCGGCTGGATTTGCCGCCGTACAAAAGCTACGATCAGCTGGTGGAGAAATTGACCTTTGCCATTGAAGAGACTGAGGGCTTCTGCCAAGAGTAGAACGGAAATGTTTACAACATTTTGGGACAATGCCGAGGGCACGTTAAAAATACAACATACGTTTTGTATTGGTTAATTTTCTTTATTATAACATATCTGTGTATATATATCTACATACAAGAAGAATGTGCGTTTGCAACAATAATAGCAACAATTGCAAAAGTTTAAGACATGCTTGGTTTTTGGTACATTTTGTTTGTCGTGCAGTTGTTGTTGCTAAGTTGCTTATTTTGAAAAGCATATCACTTTGTTTTTTAGTTACTTTTCGCTTTTGTAAAAGGAAAATAATTACTTACTTATAAGCGCTTGTTTAATCATTTTACTAATATGTATAATAGAAATTTCTTGGTTTTTTTTTTAATTTTTCTAAAGTTGTTAAAATAAATGCTTATGAGTTTGAAATTCTAACTAAAGCATTTTTGGCATAAATATAAGCGAAAAAAAATCCATTTGTAAGCATGGCCGATAATGTAATCATATGCAATTATCTTATATTACATATTCAGATCACATGAAACCTTTTCCAATTGAAATGAAACTTTTTCAAATGAAATGATATTGAAATAGATTTCACTTGACATTGAAAAGGTTTAATTTGACCTGAAAATGATATATTACATTTAACCCAAAATTTAAAACGACGAAGACAAGACAAATGTTTCGTAACTTCAGCTTAAACTGCGTTAAAAGTCTTGAATTTTTCCTTTGGAACTTTTGCGCAATTAGGTTAAATTTAATATAAGCGATATTGAATGTTTAAAAATTGTTCAACAAATATTTTAATAATGTACATATGCCACAAATTTAGCGTTAACTCATATTTAGTAGCATGTTATTTGTATATATCTTTGAATTTAGCAGAAAAAAAACAATTAAAAGCAAAAGACATTATGAGAAAAGAACTGGAAAACAAGTAGAAGAGAAGAAATAACACTGTGACGCAAATTGAGGGTTGTTGTCTGGCGGCGGAATAATTACCACACAGAACGAAAGACCACACTATACATATACATAGTAAAACCAGTTTGCTTCCTGATGTAAAATTTGTTTATTGTCATTTTATATCGTATAGAAATAACACCCCCACGTTGAGGTCTATTGACCCTTTATTTTAAATAGTACATATTTTGAAGGTCGATAGACGGTTAAACTGTTCTAGAAAATTATTCGCCATAAAATTTCACTAGGTATCCACTCAAACAAAATCTTTCTACAAAGAACATGCAATGTTAAAATACAATGAAGGGCGAAATTAGGAAGGGAGCGCTTACTGCTAACTATGCACATTGGTCCCAATTCCTTTTTTTTTTTGGCATAAATTCAACTAATGCAGCTACGCAGTTGAAAGCTGACAAATCCTATAGCAATGGCATATGGAAGAAAAATAGCAAATATCTGATCAATCAGACCACGTCCACCGTGACTGCCAGTAGGGTGTCCCTTCCAGGTATGAGAAAAATTTCATTTTGATATACTATATCGCAGAAGGTGTCAAAATTAGCGTAATTGAATACAGAGTTCTATATATTTATGTATGTTAAGGTAAATTTCAAATAAATAAGCGAATTTAGATTTCTAAAAACCAAATTAGACACTAATAGGGTGTGTCGAAATAATTTTTTGAGGGTTTTCTTAACGCAAGACGAAATAGTATAATGAGTAACGTCCGCAACTCACTTTATGTGGTTAAGACAGCGACATCATACTATATTAGCGCTTGCAAATGTCGAACAATTCGGAATTGCTGAGATAGAAGTTCACTGGAAAAAATCGCATTTTTTGAAAACGGCAATAATATTTTTGCATGGCTTTATTAAATACACTTTACTTAATAATATAGCGTTTTTACTTTTGTGGAGAATTGTGTAGTTATATAACTTTTTGTCTAGGAAACACAAAAATTATAAATTTTTTTTAACATAATATACCTTTCGCAAAGCACTTCAAAGCTACCCTAATACACTTAGAAACATTGAAAAACTTGGTAAGATTAAATTCTACTTACTTTTTCCTACGTTATACATAAAAATGTGCACTTGTTTTCAATCAAGCTTAATTTTCCAATATTAAAAAGTTCACAGCAAAAAAAAAATACGCAAAACTTTAATATTACTGTGGCGAAAGAGCTGACTTTGATGGCTTGTCAGAAACTAATGGTAGCCAAATGTATTGAATTAAACTGGTTTTTAGGTGCAATAGTATATCGACTGCTGAGAATAAGATCGCCCTATTTCAAAAATTGTTTCAGTAAAGCCCTATTCCAAAAATTGTTTGAATAACGTCCTATTTCAGATTTGGCTTCAAAAACGCCCTATTTCAGAGAAAATTCCATATATTTTTCTTTGAAATAGGGCGTTTTTGAATAATTGTCTGAAATAGGACGTTATTCAAACAATTTTTGGAATAGGGCATTTTTGAAACAATTTTTGAAATAGGGCGATCTTATTCTCAGCCGTCGATATGTACTATTGGAAAATGCATGCCTTTTTTGAACACTTAAAAGTTTAAAAATTGGATTTATGCCACAAATTTTGGATTTGGGACCAATGTGCTATGGAGCGCTTCAAGGGCATTAATGAAGCGCTCAAAGTCCTGTTGGGTATGTACATTCTGAGAAATTTTATGCTCAATAATTTTCTAGAACGTTATAACCCTCTATCGACCTTCAAAATACTAGTGTTTTCGGACTTTCTAAATGGCGGTCAAAAGGACCTCTTCGTGGGGGTGTTGGAGGGTTAAAGTATTCCACGAAATTAAAGCTCGTGCAATTTTACTATATGTTTGCTAACAACATAAGGTTCTTTTCTTTACTTAACAGCAAAACATTAACTAACATTTCTTGCTAATCTCTTTTAACGAAATTTGTGAGAGTAAAGTGACATTTGCTCTCAGTCAGAGATATTAGCAAAATAGATAAGGAAACTTGAATTAGCAAATGTTAGTGACATATCACCGTTTAAACTTATAACCGCCTAAGTGAGACTAACTCTCCGACTTCAGTGCTGGGATTCTGTAACTTATTTTGCGACCGATTATCGCAAAATCTACCGACACAAAAATTTCCCTCGATACCTCTGCGATGATTATCGGAAACAACTGTCAAAATATACTACAGAATTCGACCGAAAAATCGTACAGAATTCCAAATTTCACAAATTTACGATATCGATCCGAAAATTGTCGAAAATTGTCGAAAATTGTTTACAGAATAGGCCCACAGATCTGAAAAGAACGTTAGAAGGAAATATAGAGCTTCCCAAAGACCAAATGTATGGTATAAATCGATAGAGCTGAACGTCGGGAGTTAAAGTTTGGCAAATCTCAAATTTGGCATAGGCGGTTATGACAGTTTGACTTAAGCGGTTATGCAGGTTAAACGACGAAAATTTAAGAAAACATTTAAATCATCATCACAAAAGGAAAATATGGATTTAAATATTACTTTTTAAGCGTTCTATTGCCTTAGAAAAAAAATGTCGACTGACACACTGGCTCTGGAAATTCGGAAATGATGACGATAATTCGGAACTACAATTTCAATGTACTAAAGTACACAATTCCTGGTAATTCGATTAGTTAGAAACAAGCCGATGTCGTCTGACCTTAAACTTTCTACAGCTACTTGTTCCATCTCATCATCGCTTTCAATAGGCTCCATAAGCATTGTTACATTTCTTAAAAATCTCTGCATGTATGAAGGTGAATTTGTCTAATGGCACAGAGTGAATTGTAAGAATAAATTTTCTTGCTTTTTTCATTACAGCCGATCCGGCGGAAGATGCACTCATCGTGGTTCTTGTTTTGAGCCGCTGTCTAATGTATATATATGTATTTCAATATAGGATTAGTTTGCCTGCATCCATACATTATAAATAACTACCCGTTTCCATATTAAACCTTTTTTTTAAATAAGAATAGCTTTATAACTTGATTTACTACATATATATTAAAAATTATTAAATTATATGTCAAATCTAAAAATTAGTATTTATTAACGTTAATTAGTGGATAGAGAAACAAACCTATATTTATATACGATATGTATATATTTTAACACTTTTTTCATTTATTTAAAAATCAGTTTAAAATGGCAATAAAAAATTTTTTTTTTACCTCAGGGAGCAAAACGGTTTGGCGGTTTTAGTACATGGATATTGGTGTTTCGTTCTGTGTGGAAATTATTCCGCCCCCAAAAGTGCTGTTGCACAGTGTAATAGTTATGTATCTTGCAGGGTGAACCTACATATGTTTTAGAATGTAGATATGTGCGAACGTATAGCGCGATTTTAAATTTAATTCATTCACTGAGTTAAATTTTTTCTATCAAATATCAAATTAATCGAAAAAAAAAACATATTTTTTATATGATGAAATTATGATTTTAATTAGTTTATTTACAATGATTGCCGTCCCAAGAGAAAGATTCCATTTAAAAGCTGGAGAATTAATAGAAAGATGTATTATGTATAAAGAAAAGCGAGATCATTACATACATATGTAGGTAAGAAAAATGGGCAGACAATGTGCACATAGAAATGCAAGGGAAAAAATTAAAATAAAACACTAAACTATAAAGCAATTAAAACCGAAAAAAAACAAAAAAAATAATACTTACACAAGCAGAACTAGATATTGCAAACAAAAAGCTAAAACAAAAGCCAACCTACAAAAAAAAACAAGAACTGTTACAGTACGTTAGTAAACAAAAAAATATAAAAATATAAAAAAAAAAACAATTTTAGGAAAAACTAGCGAAAAGTCATATATATCTGAAGATAATCGATACACCGGCAAACCGAATTACAAGTCAAACTAAATCTTATCATGAAACACATACACACGACAGTAGATATTTACACAGATTTATATATATGTATATGTATATATAAATATTTATGTATGTATGTACGTAGCAATGTTGTTAGAGAGAAAAAAAAAACAAAACGCAAAAGAAAAAGACGAAACTAAAACATAAAAAAAATATGTATTAAATACTAAACTCTTAAATGAAATCACAAGTTTTGCGTTAGGCGCGTTTGCAATACAAATTTATAAAAGAAAAAAAAACAACAATTTATATTATACCTACATATATAATTTTATGGCAACCTTTATGTACATTTAGTTTTTTTTTTATTTATTTAGTTTATAAATAAATGAGTGTATTATACAATTAAAAAAAGAAAAACAAAACTAACTTAAAAGTTAAGTAGTAAGTGTGAGTATGAGCAACACGTTGTTTCATTCCCACTAGCGGGAATGAGTAAGAAAAGGAGTGAGCGTAAGCTAATTAAAGAGGAAGACAGGCAGAGCTGTTGTATTAAGCTACACATACATATATATGTAAGAATATATATAAAGTTATGGATAAATCAATAAAGAAATATACATATTATTAGAGAAGATTATGTAAAACTGAAATTTGGTTTTTAATTTTAACAGAATCGTTGTACTGTGTATGTATGAGGTACACTTTTTTCAACAAGTGCTTCTTTGGTTTAAGTAGGCAAAGTCATCTCTCGACGCACAAAAATCACTCTATATTGAAGTCGATCATCGTACACGTTCTAAGTTACAGCGCCGAAGCATGACAATATCAGATTAGATGGCACTTAAGCTTTCTATCGATCTCTCAAGAAACGCAAAAGTTACATATAAAATGACGTACAATAAATGCTCAAGAAATTTTCCTTGTGAAGTTTACTTGAGCTAGTATCGACCTCTCAAGAAATTTAATACACTTTTAACATTATTAGGTATGTTAGTGTCTAGCACGAAAATATTATTTTTATACTCAGCTGTACTAGTACACAGAGTATTATAGTTTTGATTTCCTAACGGTGGATTGTAACAGAATGAAATAATCGAGATAGATATAGACTTATATATATCAAAATGATCAGGGTGAAAAGAGAAATCGATTGAGCCATGTCCGTCCGTCTGTCCGTCTGTCCGTCTGTGAGCACGATAACTCGCGCAAAAATTGAGATATTTTGATGAAATTTGAAATGTAAGTTGGTATCAAGACAGGAACGGATGGTATTGAAAATGGGCGAAATCGGACCATGACCACGCCCACTTCCCCTATATAGTAAAAATCGGAAATTTTGTATCTCAGTCACTAATAGAGCTAGAGTGATAAAATTTTACACACGTATTGAGCTCAGGCCCTTATGAAGAAATATGGTGAAATTTTGGAAAATGGGCGGTGCCACGCCCACTTATTAAGGGGCAAACATTGAAAGTTTTATGAGTCATAACTCAGAAACCGTTGAAGATATATCGATGAAATTTGGTAGGCGTGATATACTTACTTAGGCAAATGTTTGGACGAAAAATTGCCAAAATCGGTTGACGACCACGCCCACTTTTATATATGGGTATTATACTTAAAGTGGCCTAATAAAAGCATTTTAAGCGATATCTCTGTCAAATATAAGGATATATCATTGAAATTTTATGGAAGGTGTCCAACTATGGACGTAAAACAAAAAATACAAAAATTTTGGAAAATGGGCGTGGCACCGCCTCCTTTTAGAAGCAGGAATATACGAGATTTCTGAGCCCATAGCTCGACAAATAATCGATATATTATGACGAAACTTGGTCTATACACTTTCACTACTTGTAGTAATACATGTTCAAAATTTTAGCGAAATCGGTTGACGACCACGCCCACTTTTATATATGGGTATCATAAAGTGGCCTAATAAAAACATTTTAAGCGATATCGTTGTCAAATATAAAGATAATTCATTGAAATTTTGTGGCATGAGTTCTACAATAGATCGGAACCAAAAAATAGAAAAATTTCGGAAAATGGGCGTGGCACCGCCTCTTTTCAGACAAAGGAATCAACGAGATTTCGGAGCCCATAACTCGACAAATAATTGAGATATTATGACGAAACTTGGTTTATACACTTTTATAACTTGTGTTAATAGACACGCAAAAATTTATTGAAATCGGTTTATGACCACGCCTACTTTTTAACAAAGATATTTCTGGAACACCCTTTGGGAATTTGTAACAAGACTTCTTTGTAACTAGAAGTCATAAAGGAATGAAATTTTGCACAAAGAATAATATTCATAAGCTTAGTTGGATGACTGATGAAAATGTTGAAAATGGGCGTGGCTACGCCCACTTTATGCAGCACTCGCTTTATATAAAATACACCCTATTAGGTATGTTAGTGTCGTGCTAATAATATTAAATTATAAATTGTGCTGTTGTACATACAACTACTGTACACAGCGCCCGCTGTCCGTCAGCTGCCAACCAGTATTCAACACTTGCATAGCAGATGTACGAAAATCGTACACTAAGTGAGGTTAGATTGAATAGAGCAATGGCATATATAAGTGAAAAATCCAACAGCTCAGCAGGACCATCGGTAGCCGCAGTGCTTAGCGTTTCGCTAATATTCGACTACTGATGGTTGGAGCGTAGGTTCAATGCCTGGTGTGCTCCCGAGAAGATGTCTGATGATGAAGAAAGTGGTTTTTCTTCGAAATAGCTATCAGATCTACCATCGCTGTATGAGCTAATTGGATTTTTCCGCTTATTCCAAAGTATTAATACACTTTTGTTTACTACTCTTTTCAATCATCAAGCATTTATTTCTTAAAGAAATTTTGACCTTTGTTCACATTTGTTGGCGTGCTGTTAAAAACTAAAGATCTTTTGAGAAAATGAAAGGAAGCTGTAAAACGGAGAAATTTTGATTTAATGCACCCGGCCCGGAAATTTTTCTTTTTTTTTGGGGAAGGGGGGTCCTACAGATCACTAAAATGCTATTGAAATATTGCGGAAACTTATAGTTTATTAATATTACAGTATTTTTGCGTAGAACAACCTCATGAGGGAGGAGCCTTCGGTCGCGCTTTAAAAAGATAACCCTCAGCCGGCAGAATTTTCTTTCTGGAGTAAAATCTATGGACCGATTTACATTACTTTTGAGTAGAACCTTTTGCGTTTATGATGGCATTCGGCCTCGTTTAACAAAAAAAAAATACCCCAGGCGGCAGAACTACCTTTCTGGAGTTGTATGTGTGGAGCGATCCACAGAACATTTCCTGAAAGTTTTATTGGAAAATTCCTAGTGGTTGGAAAATAAATGACGCACGCACATTATACCGGTACCGTCCTAGGGTCACTATCCATGATTTTCTATAATAAAAAAAAGACTTTATTAAAACAGTTTATTTTAAGTTTTTATTTACTATTTTTAAAAACTTACCAACTGCTTGTGTCTACAAAAATTTCTCTTTGCTGCTGCTCTACTCACGGTGGATTATTAAACGTCAAAATTTCTTGTCTTTCACTCAAGAAATAAGTCGAAAAATGTCTTGAGGTTTTTCTTGAGAGGTCGATAACAACCTTTAGAGCATTCCAGATAAGAGCTTTATACAGACATTGGCCTTTATTGTGCATCAAAACTGAACTCTTGTGAAATAGAGTCGACTTAACTCATACTCAATCTCAAGAAATAAAAAAAGTTGAGCTACAGCTCGTTTTTTACTCAACAAGCAATTTTTCAATTGCAAAAGGAGTTGAAATACATACACTCAAAAAAAAAAATTCTCTCGATCAAAGACATAATTTTCCTTATTTTGAACACGCGTCCCAATACAAAATTTTCTTTGTTTTGTGTAAATTTTCTCAAAAATGTGGAAAAAACATAAAAAAACATTCAAACAAATTCGTTGCCATGGGGATTTGTATGGGAATTTAATTTCTCAAAATTAAAGAAATCAAGTCTTCAAAACAAGGAAAGTTGGGAATGGAATGGCGCTTAAAGAATTTTTCATTATTTTAATGTATGAATTTTTTCAAAACAAGTATATGAAACCATGGTAACGCATGTAACAACAATATTTTATAAACCTTTTAACATGTTTTAAGGAAAATTTACTCAAAACAAAGAAAGTAGTGTTCAAAATAGGTAAACAATTTCTTTGACCCCTCCATATATTTTTTTTCTCTCAGTGTACAAACATATAAACTTAAAAGCTTAAAAAAGTGATGAACTACCATTGCTATTCTCTATTTTCTCATACATTTGCTTTATCACAGTTTCATTCCAACTAATTAATATTTTTAAATAATTAACTCCTTTAGTGGCGTCGCAATTCAATAAACACTTGCATTATATTATTAGATACATAATTTATTCATGCATAATAAATTTGGTCATGTACTACATAAACAAATTTTCCCAAACTCTGCTTCTTCCTCTATGTATAATTGAAATATTAAATACCTATCAAAATTCGCATAGTTGTTGAAACTATAAATATCCCATAATACAAATGTAATTGAATTTAACATCATTCAACATTTCTATTAACAAATTATTGTTGCCATGTTTTATACATACACATATTATGTGTATATGTATGTAGTATGTATGCAGACATACCCTGCAAAAAGTGTTGCTTATAGTTGACAAATCCGGTCTAAGAAAGAAGTACTGTGGTAGCGCTGCTTCTGTTATGCACTCATTCTATCTGCCCTTAACTTTCTAATACTTATCTAGGCCTTATTTCGCATGGCCGATAAGCCTTTGGAGTAAAGTGTGCTCTCAGAGAGAGAGAGAGTACTCCGTATGGCCTGATGACATCAACATAGGAAAATCAACCTTATTTTAAGCTTTACGCCATACAACTTTGTTACCCTTATAATTTTCAGGCCTTATTTCATTAGCCTTTAATTCTGCTGTTTTAGTTCTTAAATAATGCTAAGATTTTTTGTTGGGTATGTATGTACATAAGTACATACATATGTACATGTGTGTTCTAACCTTCCATTGCGAGCAAATTTGCTAAGATTCCTATTTTAATTTAAATTGCGGGAAATACCGAGGCCACTTTTGCTTATACTGATTTCACACAGGCGGTTAATGGAGTAATTATCCACATTTTCTTCATTAAGTCAATAATGAAGCTCGATTTTCCATACAGAATTTCAATTCTTAATGGATCCATTACTAATTAATTGAATTTTTAATCGAATAAAAATCCAATGCAACTCTGGGAGGTAAGTTCGTTTTTTTAATTTTGAAATTTTCAGTGTCAACCGTCAATTAGTTTTGGCATGAATTTATTATCCCAGCAAACATTCTCAGAGCACTCTTATTTTGGAGTCGGATATGAATCACAAACATGTGTGAAATATGTGTGAGCTTAAACTAAACAGAACCGATCGCCGGACATATTTTCGCGTGGTGGGCGATGACATTTGCTTGCGAATATCGCCCAGTAAAACAGAATCAATGCGAAATTGCCATATGCATATTTTTATAATTAAGCTGTTTCCTTACTTCTTCAATTGACTTTTCTCTTCTGTACACATTTTCAATTTTTTCCACATCAAAAAACATATTGTTTTATTATATGTTTTTATCAAGTTCTAAATAATTTATTTGACAGGCGAAAGCGTCCAAATTAGAAATAAGTCTATTCTGACGAATTTTCGCCGGGCGATTTTCGCCAGCGTTTTCGTTCTGTTCATTCTCATATACTGCCGTGTATTTTAATCGTTTGACAGAACGCCGCGGCGTAAGGAAAAATTTTTATAATTTTTTTCTTGTTTTTTTTTTTTTTAATTGATAATTGTAATTCGAAATATGGGAAGTAGGTATAAAAGTATCACTAAAGTTCAATATAATGTTGAATGTTCCATTATATTATGGCGTTGTATTGATTTTCAGGTTAGAATTCGGAGGAAAATACCAATAGACAATACTATAAAGCAAGCAATGAAGGTTCCACAATGGTTGCGTTCAGAACCCCAACGGTTGTGCAACAGTTGTGTTTTTATCTTCTGAACGCAAAGTTGAGTATTTCTGATCAACACAACATGATGTGAGTTTGGACACTTTTTTCCATCATAAATTGTTTATGCTCACTTCGGACAACATGTTGTTCTTACGATTTTGACATATGTACAAAAATATAAATATGTACCTACATATATTTATGAATTTTTGAATGTAATAAAAATGTTTCAAAGCAGCGAAACTATTGCCGATTATGTTGGGGATAGGTAATTATAATAATAATTTGTTTTTTGTCTGTATCAGCTCGTTCAGAAAGCGCAAATTATATCACTTTCCGATCGGTGTTTCGCTTAACAGTTGTGACTTCTGAACGCAACCAATGATAGAAGAGGAGAATAACCTGGGATGACGGAAGAGAGAGGATGAAGAGAATTGGGCCAGGGGAAGGAAAATGCAAAAACAAAATAATTTTTTTTGGTTTTACTACATATTCAGACTCATAAAATGTATGAAATTAGGCTCATATCAGGGGACCACCTTAAGAACAGAAATACATACATTTCGGACTCCAAAGTGAGCTCATAATAAGTGTGAATGCTCCAGTTTAGGATTCCTTTCGGACTCTTTTATGACCCGAATGTTTACTGGGATTATTTATTCAAAAATTGTTGTCAATAACAACAAATTATTTTATGAAATTTGACATCTCCTTGTTAATTGAGTGTGTGTGAAACACAAAAATTTATTGTTAAATTATAAATGTAATGTACTACATTAATTTTCTGTCTGAAACCAGTATTATACACAAGGGCGTAGGCAGGTAGGGGCAGGGGGCAAGTGCCCCCCCCCTGGCTATTGCTTATTATAATAGCATCAGAGAATAGTACAGAAATTTACATGTCAAAATAAAACAGTGAGATTTGTTTCGATTCGTATCTACAGTTCACTAAATATTTTAGCATTAGCATTGATAAGCAGAACCTAGAGCCCGGTTTCACCAGCGTGACTAAAGCTAAAACTAAGCTTTGCCTTAAGTTAGCCCAGATTTGGGGCTAATTTACTTTCGGGTTTCACCAAATGAGCGACTTGAATAATTTTGCACACAGGAATGTTTTATAAATACACTCAAATAAATTTTGGTATAAATTTTAAACTTTTTTGGTCGACCGAAAAATTATTAAAATTTAAACTTTGAAAAGTTGAAAAGATTTTTAAACTTTTAAGGTTTAGATTTTACTCTAAATTAAAATTAATTTTAAGACTTTCAAAAGTTTAAAATTTAAACATTTTTTTGGTTTAAATTAAAAAAAATGTCTGCACCCAAATCCTCTTCATGTTTTTCCCTATTGTATCTTCTTTTCTATCCTTTTTTCTCCTTTTCCTCCATATTGTTCTTCCCCCAACATACCCTTAATCCTTTTCCATATTGCGCCTTTTTCCTATCTTCTTCTTCTCCTTTTCTTCCTTCTTCATTTTATCTGTTTCCATAATTATTTTGTGTTTGTTTGTTTCTCCATTCAACCAACGCCACACAGCCATTCATTCAAATTGTCTAATAACTATAAATGAGCTTTTTATATTGTTCATTTCTCGAAAAAGCAAGTTGGAATTTCAAATAAAAAATTAAAATTTTTTTGTTGAAACCAAATTTTACGACCAATGAAAGTTTAAAATTTAAACCAAACCTGTTAAATAATGATTATTAATCGTAATGATTACCGGCTTGATTGATTATTTTTTCAACTGTCCATTTAATGATTGATTACCCATTGTTTTCAAATTTTAATGATTATTTTGCAATTACCATTAAAAAAAATCAAAAAAAATCATAAAAAATCAAAAAAAAAGAAAAATAATCATAAAAAATCAAAAATAATCAAAAATAATCAAAAAAAATTATTTTGATTGTTTTTGATTATTTTTGATTATTTATGATTTTTATACTCAGCTGTACTAGTACACAGAGTATTATAGTTTTGATTTCCTAACGGTGGATTGTAACAGAATGAAATAATCGAGATAGATATAGACTTATATATATCAAAATGATCAGGGTGAAAAGAGAAATCGATTGAGCCATGTCCGTCCGTCTGTCCGTCTGTCCGTCTGTGAGCACGATAACTCGCGCAAAAATTGAGATATTTTGATGAAATTTGAAATGTAAGTTGGTATCAAGACAGGAACGGATGGTATTGAAAATGGGCGAAATCTGACCATGACCACGCCCACCTCCCCTATATGGTAAAAATCGGAAATTTTGTATCTCAGTCACTAATAGAGCTAGAGTGATAAAATTTTACACACGTATTGAGCTCAGGCCCTTATGAAGAAATATGGTGAAATTTTGGAAAATGGGCGGTGCCACGCCCACTTATTAAGGGGCAAACATTGAAAGTTTTATGAGTCATAACTCAGAAACCGTTAAAGATATATCGATGAAATTTGGTAGGCGTGATATACTTGCTTAGGCAAATGTTTGGACGAAAAATTGCCAAAATCGGTTGACGACCACGCCCACTTTTACATATGGGTATCATAAAGTGGCCTAATAAAAACATTTTAAGCGATATCGTTGTCAAATATAAAGATAATTCATTGAAATTTTGTGGCATGAGTTCTACAATAGATCGGAACCAAAAAATAGAAAAATTTCGGAAAATGGGCGTGGCACCGCCTCTTTTCAGACAAAGGAATCAACGAGATTTCGGAGCCCATAACTCGACAAATAATTGAGATATTATGACGAAACTTGGTTTATACACTTTTATAACTTGTGTTAATAGACACGCAAAAATTTATTGAAATCGGTTTATGACCACGCCTACTTTTTAACAAAGATATTTCTGGAACACCCTTTGGGAATTTGTAACAAGACTTCTTTGTAACTAGAAGTCATAAAGGAATGAAATTTTGCACAAAGAATAATATTCATAAGCTTAGTTGGATGACTGATAAAAATGTTGAAAATGGGCGTGGCTACGCCCACTTTATGCAGCACTCGCTTTATATAAAATACACCCTATATCGAACAAACGCAAACAAACAATGAAAGCATACAGCTGAGTATCTAATGTTCGATTCCACTCGAACTTAGGCTTTCTTACTTGTTTTTGATTTTTTTTGATTTTTTATGATTTTTTTTTGATTTTTTTTTGATTTTTTTTAATTTTTATCAATATGGTTTAAAGAAATATGCACATTTGTACGTATGCAGGTATGTATATAGCCCTTTAAGGCAGACTCCCGACGGTAGCTTGATGGTAGTACCGGGGGGTTCGATACGATGAGCGTAGGTGGTGTAGTGCGGTTAAAGTCCCACACTAACAGGATAAAGGCTCTATATGCTTCCTCCTCGTATATTTGTGCAGAGAGGCATACACATTTATACATATCTTACAAGCTTGGAATTATTGTTAATTTGTCATTGACCGTACATGGTACGATGCACGTTTATATCTAATTATTTATCTTTATGAAAAATTGTTTAAAGTGGCTAAATCAAACATTTTAGTGTAACATTTGCTGACTTTCGAGACTTTATGACATTCATGAATGAGGAAAAGAAGCGATACATAGTCTCATTTTCATTAATTTATACAGTGAATTATGTGTGTTATTTATGGAGATGTTATAGTCCAAAATGTCTATATCTGAACAATCCGTTATATGGGATCTATACGTTATAGTGGTCCAATTTCTCTTAAGAAGTCACCCAAGTACCAAAATTCAAGTAGATATCTCAAAAAAATTAGGGATTAGTTTGCGTTTATACAAACGACTCAGCTCATGATCCTCATCATAGCGGTTATATTTTGGTGGATCTGTCATGCCTCCTTCTGCATTTTCCGTCAGTTTGTCTGTATATTTTATTGCCAAATTTGAAATAATTCTGGTCCAGGGTTATTTTCAGCGTATTTACGGTCTCTGTTGCAATGTCTTTGTTCGTTTTCTCTGTCAGTATTTTAGTTAGAGCTTTTAGTATTTCTGTCTTTGGTATCGAGGGGTATAGATCCTTCACGTAAAGTGATACCTGTTTTGAGTCCTTGGGTACGTTCAGAATTCTCAGTTTGTTGACTAGTTCCGTTGTGTTTTTGATTGCTAGTAGCATATTTAGCAGAATATGGTCGGACGAGCGCATGGCCGACAATTGGAACTTAAGTGTGCTCTGCCCAATCCACAAAAAAGGAGACTCCACAGTACGCGCCAATTATCGTGGGATAAGCCTCCTGAATATCGCATATAAGGTCTTAGCAAGTGTATTGTGCGAAAGACTGAAGCCTATCGTCAACAATCTGATTGGACTTTATCAGTGTGGCTTCAGACCTGGTAAATCTACCATCGACCAGATCTTCACAATACGACAAATACTGGAAAAAACCCATGAAAAAGGAACCGACACACACCATCTCTTTGTCGATTTTAAAGCCACTTTTGATAGCACGAATAGGAATTGCCTGTATGCCGCAATGTCTGAATTTGGTTTCCCTGCTAAACTTATACGGCTATGCCAAATGACGTTGACTAACACCACCAGCTCCGTCAGAATTGGGAAGGACCTCTCCGAGCCGTTCGAGACCAAACGAGGTTTCAGAAAAGGTGACTCTCTTTCGTGCGACTTTTTCAATTTGATGCTGGAAAAGATAATACGAGCTGCAGAACTTAACCATACAGGAAGCATCTTATATCACAAGAGTGTGCAACTGCTGGCGTACGCCGATGACATCGACATCATTGGCACTAACACGCGCGCCATATGTTCTACCTTCTCCAAGCTGGATAAAGAGGCTAAGAAAATGGGTTTGGCGGTCAACGAGGACAAGACGAAGTACCTCCTGTCATCACACAAAGAAACAGCACGCCTTGGCAGCCACGTGAATGTTGATAGCTACAAATTCGAAACTGTTAAGGACTTCGTCTATCTGGGAACCAGCATTAACACCAAGAATGATGTCAGCACGGAGATCAAACGAAGAATCACGCTTGCCAATAAATGCTACTTCGGACTAAGTAGGCAACTGAAAAGTAAAGTCCTCTCTCGACAAATAAAAATCACACTCTACAGGACGCTCATCGTTCCAGTCCTCATGTACGGCGCAGAAGCATGGACAATTTCAAAATCAGATGAGATGGCACTTGGAGTATTCGAGAGAAAAGTTCTTCGTAAGATTTATGGACCTTTGCGCGTTGGCGTGGGCGAGTATCGACGGAGATTTAACGATGAGCTGTACGAGCTTTACACAGACATCGACATTGTTCAGCGAATAAAGATCCAGCGGCTGCGTTGGGCAGGTCATGTCGTGAGAATGGACGAAGGCGCTCCGGCCAAGAAAGCATTTCTATCGAAACCCGCTGAACGCAAAAGAAAAGGGAGACCTCCACTGCGTTGGGAAAATCAGGTGGACAGCGATGCTGCCTCCCTAGGTGTTCCCAAGTGGCGCCATGCTGCACGAAACAGAAGCAATTGGCGCGCTCTGTTGGACTCGGCCAGAATCGTCTAGACGGTTAAGCGCCAATCAAGAAGACGAAGAAGTAGCATATTTAGATGTTTTGAAAGTCTATATCCTGGTGCCGATTTATGGTTTACTATTGGTCGCATAGGTGTTCCTGTTTTGTGGATTTTAGGTAGTGCGATCAGTGATGGGGCAGATGGATTCATTGCTGTGAGAGTGTAGGCTACTTTGCTGTCTCTTATATTTTTCGCTTGTTTTATTGCACGCTTTATTGCCATTTGGTATTCTTCCGTTGGGTCTTTTCTCATCACTCCGCAGCCCATTTCTTTGATTAGTTGACCTGTTTTTGCGGTGTATTCCTCTTCCTCCATTAGCACAGTTGTATTTCCTTTGTCTGTTTCACACTTCATCAATTTTTTCAAAAAAGGAAAAATTCTTAATTTCATATAAGTTGTATTTATTGTTCATCATACGCCATACCGTTTCAGTCCCAGTTATTGCCCTATTGTATTCTTTTAAAAGGCAGAACTATTACGTACTTACGTTCCGACATTGTTCCTCAAATAGGATTATTTGGGAATTTGTATTCGTCTTCGCGTGCCTACTACATAATAAAGCAGTAGACGATTTGCTATGTTGCAAATAGATTTACGTAAAGATAATCTCTGTCATAATCAGAATTCTTTATTCGCTCTTCCCTGTCCTTATACTGAACCTAGAAATGAATCTTCCCCAGGTGTAGGAAGGGTTTGTATCCGTATCTACTAGTACGAAAAACTTCGAACGAGCCAAGGTCTATACAAATTTTGTACTTCTAAATTTGTCGACATTTTAATTAGTGCAGTTGTCGCTGTAGAATACACAATGACTTGGATACACCTGTCCCCATATTTACTACAGGGTTACGTACTTTAATATGCGTTCACATACATTTGTACAAACAAACTTTATGCCTCTCTGACCAAACATACATGCCTACCTGAATACTTATGTGCATGCGTATCCAAATTTCTTTACAACAATATTGAAAAAAATCAAACAAAATAAAAAAAAAATTAAAAAAAAATCATAAAAAATCAAAAAAAATCAAAAATAATCATAAAAAATCAAAAATAATCAAAAACAATCAAAAAAAAATTATTTTGATTATTTTTGATTATTTTTGATTTTTTATGATTATTTTTGATTTTTTTTGATTTTTTTTTTGATTTTTTTTAATGGTAATCATTAAAATTACTTTTTTTCAGCAAAAGAATTAAAATAATGATTACCAATTAAAAAACAAAACAATTTAATTGATTACTAATCCTAATCGGAATTTAACAGGTCTGATTTAAACCTTAAAAGTTTAAATGAGAAAAAGTGTAAAATTTAAACCAAACAAGTAAGGAAGCCTAAGTTCGAGTGGAATCGAACATTAGATACTCAGCTGTATGCTTTCATTGTTTGTTTGAGTTTGTTCGATATAGGGTGTATTTTATATAAAGCGAGTGCTGCATAAAGTGGGCGTAGCCACGCCCATTTTCAACATTTTTATCAGTCATCCAACTAAGCTTATGAATATTATTCTTTGTGCAAAATTTCATTCCTTTATGACTTCTAGTTACAAAGAAGTCTTGTTACAAATTCCCAAGGGTGTTCCAGAAATATCTTTGTTAAAAAGTAGGCGTGGTCATAAACCGATTTCAATAAATTTTTGCGTGTCTATTAACACAAGTTATAAAAGTGTATAAACCAAGTTTCGTCATAATATCTCAATTATTTGTCGAGTTATGGGCTCCGAAATCTCGTTGATTCCTTTGTCTGAAAAGAGGCGGTGCCACGCCCATTTTCCGAAATTTTTCTATTTTTTGGTTCCGATCTATTGTAGAACTCATGCCACAAAATTTCAATGAATTATCTTTATATTTGACAACGATATCGCTTAAAATGTTTTTATTAGGCCACTTTATGATACCCATATATAAAAGTGGGCGTGGTCGTCAACCGATTTCGCTAAAATTTTGAACATGTATTACTACAAGTAGTGAAAGTGTATAGACCAAGTTTCGTCATAATATATCGATTATTTGTCGAGCTATGGGCTCAGAAATCTCGTATATTCCTGCTTCTAAAAGGAGGCGGTGCCACGCCCATTTTCCAAAATTTTTGTATTTTTTGTTTTACGTCCATAGTTGGACACCTTCCATAAAATTTCAATGATATATCTTTATATTTGACAGAGATATCGCTTAAAATGCTTTTATATAAACAAATTATCTGCGTTTTGTTACATACATATGTATTTTTATATAAGAAACCTTAAATTAAAAATTAATACGTATACATATAATTAACTTAGTTATTTTTCTTCAGTTATAAGCTTTTTTACATTTCTCTTTTATTTTTCATTTATTTTATTTTTACATTTTTAAGAATTTTTGAATTAATCGTTTGTTATTTTTTTCTTTATAATTATTGTTTTTTTTATTAGTTTGTTACCCTATTTTATTTTTGATTGATTTAATTTTTTTTATTTTCCTTTGTAGTTTATTTTCTATTTATTTCTCATTTTGTATTTTTATATTTTGTATATTATTTTATTTATATTTTTATTTCATTATTTAATTTTTATATTTTAGAATTGTTGTTGGTATGAAGGTTAGTAATAAACACAAATAAAATAACACAAGATTCAAAAAAAAAATTGATATTGCTCGGAAAGCATGTCAGGTGGAGTACTCTCATCGATTCGTATGATCTCGATCAAAGTTCTGTTGGGAAATGAAACAAATGAATGTGGATATAAATATGTAACTACAAACATATGTATGTACATACCTATATGGTATAAGGTACCAAGACCAGCTAAAGTGGAATTTTATTTTTTTTAGTCACGGATTTTCAAGTTTGGACCCTGGCATTTTCAAGATACCTTAAACTTCTTTTTAATCAAAATATACAGTAATCTGCGCAAATTAATGCAGTTTGCAGAAACGTTTATTTGATCGAAATCGAGCTTTTTTATCCAAGCTACTTTGGTTTAAATGAAACATTCCAAAATCACTTTCATATTGAACAACATTTTTTATTGTTGCAAGTACAAAATTCTAAAATTTATTATTTACATATAAAAAAAAATAAAAATCAGCTTTGTTATCCTACAACATCCTATTTTCATATTCTGTGGCCGGAGGGGTATGTTAGGTCAAAAAAACGCATCTAATATACATATGTTCATAAAATCCAGACAGCCATATGCATTTACGTTTGTTTTTATTGCAATTTGCGTAATAATTTTAATGCAGCACCATTTGCATATTTATACATACATACGAGTATGAGCAATTAAGTCTATTTTTACAAATTAATGAGCTGAGCCAACACTTTTCCCAACTCGCACACAAATAATTTTGCTCATATTTTGCATATGTTGGCATTCAAATTTGCGTATGAATGCCGTTTATATGTACTTTTATTTAAGAGTGTCTGTAAATTTATGCATTCAAACTAATAGCCCAGTTAGTCAAGAACGTGTGGTCCGCTCGCTGGCGCAAACGCCCGTATGTAATTTTTAGGATTTTTTGAGCCCGTAGCAATCAGCTGTTTTACTCACACATATTTACATATATATATAGTTTGTTTACATTTTGGCAGGGTTGCCATTTAGTCATTTTTGAACAACAAACAAGATTTTTACTAATCTTCAAAGTGTTATGCGGATTACTCTTCAATACACAACCGTGCATTATTTGCCAAATGACAAGAAAATACTAATTTAATCGTGGTGACAAATTGTGGATCGTATTAGTGTGACATCACTTTAATTGATTTTGTTAAAGAAACTCAGATTTATTGTGGCAATTTATAACTTTTTGATGTAGAAAAATTGCAGAAGAAGGCCACAAAGAGTTATCAATTAAGAAAATACCGCCACCATTGTGGATAAATACAATTTTTGCTTTAATTTTCAGTAATATCTTCATTTATTAGGAGTGTTCAATATCTCAAAATTTTTACATATTTTTACGAATAGTTACGAATTTATGTTCAATAACCCAAAAAATTCGCAAGAGAGCCAAATTGAGAGAGTAAGACCTCGAGAGAGTTGATAAACGCTGCAAGTAAAATTTTCACTTGCAACTGCTAGCAGCTTTAAAAAAATAGAAGTGTCAAAAATATATGATCACAAAAATTTCAATTGGAAATATACAAACATTTTAAACGCAAATTTCTAATTGTGTACAAAATAAGTTAGCGCAAAAGCGAATCTTGATGATGTTGTGGAATAGCCAAAGTAGAATTTTGTTTTCCTAATTCAGTTTTTCCATTCATTTCCAATTTCAAAAATTTCAATTACAACCTAACCTAAAAATCAAATTATCAAAACAGCGTATTAGCTGTTTTCTTGCGAATGTTTACGATTTTGTGTTCAATTACTTTGGTTGATAATTTTCTCTTTTTCTCGTTTTTACTCTTCATTTGACATTGACGCTCTTTTTGCAAGTACTTGCAAGTAAAGTTGTTGAATTATTTATTGTTGTTATTTATTTTATTTACTTGCAAGTAAAGTTGTTGAACAAAGCTATTATCTTGTTATTAATTTATTTATTTTATTATCTTGTTATTAATTATATATATATATACTTACATTTTGCTTGGGATTTAAAAAAAATTTATAAACATTTTCTTTCCTTTCTTTTCAAAAATTAAAGTAATAATAAATGGTTCGTTTAAGTAGACATACTATTTTTTCCATGTGAACACATATATGTATATTCGATAACATTTTACAATCTTGTTAAGTTAGTTGTATAATGCTGTGAAAATTACTGTTTAAATATTTAATAACTAAAAATGTTCAACTGGCAACCCTTCTACCTTGCAACCATGCGAGCGATCAGCTGACATGTTTTTACGTAAAAAATCAAAATGATTTTGATTTCTGCGGTACGGGCTTCTGCGTCCTACGTCGTTGAATAATCGGTTACATACAAATCCCATTAAATAGGTTGGATCAGCTGACACGGTACACGGGTTTACGTGGTTCCTTATGGGCTATAATTCACCGTTCAACATTGAAAATTCTGCAAATAAGCGCGTTGAGTTTTGGTGTTGCGCACACGCGCTTTCACACGCCCAATTAGTTATGTAATTATGTTTGTGTATATGTACATACATATGTTTGTACACATGTATGTTGTTATGGTGTTGTATGTTGGTATTTACACAGTAATTGCTGGGTAAATCAAATGTTGACAACAATTCTAATTTTATTTACAAGCGCGCCACCTGATTGTTGGTTTTGAAACATGTTTAAGGGAAAATTAATAGGCAGTTAGGTATGTATGTACATAGTAGAGTATTTGTATGGTAATTGATTTATGATTACAACTTATTTGAATGTACATATTAAAATACTAATATATATATGTATTGCGTCTATTTATAGTAATAATTGGCACTGCCAGTTGTTTGCTCTAAATTTTGTGTACATACATACATTTAAATACTGGATCATGTGGTTTTAGCTCTTTGTGTGGGTATTTTATTTTTGTCCAAATTTTTTCGCTTTTCTTACATACATATGTACATATGTGCATATAAACAAGTATATGACAGATGGTAACTGAACCCATAATGTCGGATATCAAGACAAACTTTGTCGAAATGCGATCAAAAGCAATCGCGTCACTTATGTTCATTAAGGAAAATGTAATCGTGCAGAGAGGCTAGGGGTGCCCTACCACCAAAGCTTCAGAAGCATCTTTGGGCGATTTTATGTGTTGATTGATTGGTTGGTTTGAGTGGTGAGTCCAATAGACTCCAATTCGTTTCGAAACCCGTTCTGATACCAAGACTTGTAACTAAAGAACCAGAACCAGAGTAAAGGAGAATACCTATTCGGAAACCAAGGTAGGTCCTACGCCTTATATCCATCCTCTTGAGTTTGGGTATTTAAGACGCCCGTCGGGCCTAACATTCTTGAGTTGCGAGAGGTTGTCAAAAAGGGCTTGCCAAGGAATTTCATTCTGCTTAGGCAGTGCGAAGAACACTGGCATAGGTGCTCCACCCGTCTCCTCCGCTCCAGCAAGATTACACCTGCTTTTGTGATTCAATTCCAATCGGCTCGCGTGTGTACCAATAGCCCAATCTCCCCTTGAATGGCGCAGTTAAGCGGGAAATGTTCCTCCTACCCATCTTTAGCATGGCTAAGGAACGCATATCGGTATAAGAAAGCCACAGACTTCTGCAGACTCTGCAGGTGCGCAACCGCTTCCATCTGTTTTTAACCTACTCGAACCAGTGCCGAGAGATCCGGCTCAGGGGCGCAAGAACTTCTAGCGCCCTCTGCGTTACTAAGAGCTGAGCCTGGCCTGACCAGCTCATCAGCCATTTCGTTTTCCTCGATGTCGCGGTTCGCCGACATCCAAATCTGAGAGACGCCATGTCGGCTTGCTAAGCCCATGAACACCCTATACTTAGCGACCAGGCCCGAAGTAAACGTTGCAGACTAGGGAGCCTTCAGAACCGCCTTACTATCCGAGACAATTTCTATCCTGTTTCCGAAACCGCCACTTTTCGTTGTAAGTAGAACCTCGCTGGCCTCTTGTATGCCAAAAACTTCATTGAAAAACGCTCGCTGTGTCCGGGAGCGTGATTGATGTGGAAGTGTCCGGCTGAGCTGCGTAGATGCCCGCCACCACTTCGCATGTCATCTTCGACCCGTCCGCGAAAACTGAAACATCGAATCGCTGAGCTCTTTTACCATTTCCGCAGTCCTTCCTGTGCTGGTTAGACGCTTATGAAAGTCTCACTAATGCGGTTTTGCAGTTCAAACCACACTATGCAACTACTGCAATTTCGTTACATCACGCATGTCACATTATCATCGTTGTGCCAAAATTTTATTATGCACTCATTTTGTTACATTTTTAAATCGTTTTTCGCCACACCTTTCCGGGGTACTTAATTAACATTATGATGTGGTTGATTAATAATGAAATGTCTATTAAATTTATATATGTATGTATGTATTTTGCGCGCTCAATAATTAACGGCTTTTATTATTAATAAAAATGCAACCTGAGGCGAAAACATAAGCGACCACAATAATAATTGTTAATGGAAAAATCACATGGGTGAAGTGCCATAACGCGCCACCGAAACGGTGCAAAAATGAAATTAACAATTTTGTACACATTGCTGATGTTGTTGTAATGTATATTGTAGTTGCTATTTTGCCACATGTATGATGCACATAATTACTCATTGTTCCTGTTTACTTTTTGCTTCTTGTTGCTTTTTTTGCGTTTTTATCTCATGCGGTTGCATTGGCGACAAAAGTGTGGTGTACAAAAAAAGTGTTTGCTCTCAAGCGGTTAACTGATGCGAGTCATAAAAATGGTGTATTTTGTGTTTTGTGTTTTTTGTTTTTATATTTTGTCCTGCAGCTATGGTTAGCTTTTAAAGCAAATATAAAGAAAACAACACATATAGTGTAGGCAACAAAAACAAAAGGTGTAAATAATTACCAAACAAAAAAAGCGCCACAACTGTGACTGCGGCCAAAAATGTTCACACGCTTAAATCAACAGCGCACACGTGGCGCGCTACATGCTGCAATTCTCAGTTGACTGCGGCAAAGTCAAAACACATACATATGAATACAAACACACATAGTTACACATACATCGACAGTGTTAAAATACCCTGCAAAAAAATTTGCGATCAGTCCCGAAAGAGATTTGTCCTCGATTGATCTCTTTCGAGAAAAATCGGTCCACAATTAGTCCCCGATTGTTCCCGTACGGGTATAAATGTAGACTAATTGTAGACCAATTGTTCCCGAACGGGTATAAATGTAGACTAATTGTAGACCAATTGCTCCCTAACGGGTATAAATGTAGATTAATCGCTTTCATTCCGAACGGGTATAAATGTAGATTAATCGCTTTCATTCCGAACGGGTACAAATCTAGATTCCTTAAATGTAGACATTTTACAAAAATATGCCATGTATTTAAAAGATTGTAGAACAACCGGTAAAACGAATTGAACACCCTTTTTAATAACAATTTTAACAAAATGTTGCCTAAAATATCCTATGAAAAAATCCTTTACATTACGCTCATATCATGCATACTCAAAACTTAGAATTTTTTAAATTTATTTATTGAAATTTTTTTTTTGTATTTTTGTACCCGAGATTGTATTTTTGTACCCGTTCGTGCTGAAAGCTATTGATCTACATTTGTACTCGTTGGGGATGAAAGCGATTGATCTACATTTGTACCCGTTCGTGCTGAAAGCGATTGATCTACATTTGTACCCGTTCGTGCTGAAAGCGATTGATCTACATTTGTACCCGTTGGGATGAAAGCGATTAATCTGCATTCCTACCCGTTCGGGATGAAAGCGATTGATCTACATTTGTACCCGTTCGGTATGTTAGTGATTAATCTACAATTGGTACCCGTTCGGGTATACAAGTTGAACAATTAGTCTCTTCATAGGACATGCTCGAACAAATGCGATCAATTCACTCCATATAAAGGGATGTAAAATTGTATTAGTCGCATGCTCCCGTGCGATTGATCCCGGACACGTCCCGGATTTATCGCATTTTTTGCAGGGTAGCAACATATCTGTATATACATATGTATGTATGCATATGCTTGCATGCTTGCAGCTCTAATAACAAAAGAAATAGCAAAACAATAACAACAAAAAAAACAAAACAAATATAAATTGTTGTTATTGTTGATGTTGCAGCTGCACTTTCGCTATACAATTTCCGGTGGCTGATTTTTTGCGTTGCTGGTTTCGCAATTTTCAGCCCATAAATAATGGAGCGGCATTAAATTGCACTGTTACGTATACGCCCATGTGTGCTAAAGCGCCTTTAGCGTGTAAATGCGCGCGTTGTGCATTGAAAAGCTTATCGGCACTAGCATCGCAGTTTTATATGCATTCGTTCATGCGTATATATATGGAGATACATATGTATGTATATATGCATTGGTTAAATAGGTACGTATTTCGGTGTAGTGCCCCTGCAGCTAATATAAGCGACAGTTCCGAAAAAAACAACAGTCTAGAACTAAAGAGTTCACAACTAGCTCAGAACTGGTTCAAAAGAGATGCACAGCGAGACAGTTTATTATTGTGACCTAATGAAAAATTTATGTTTGCAGCTATTAGCTACTTTAAAAGGTGAGCAACAACCAATGTTGCACTTTAGAATAATGCACCCGTTTGCTGTCTTTTGCTGGGTAGTATCAAATGGAACTTGGTTAAAAGGACGTACATACATACATATAACCAAATATTACTTGGAGTTTGTAGGTAAATGTGGATAATTCCATCTTTTGTATGGTTAAGTTTAAAAATTTTGGTATTTTATAGTATAATGCCGCATATAAGTTTTTTCAGTATGTTAAGAGTTCTGCCGAATGAGGATTATTTTTGTAAAGCGCAGCCAAAGACAAAGCATTTTTGAACTTGTGCTGTAGTGCTTCCATTTGAAATATCACCGAACTATTGATCTTTGAACTATTCCAGGACTTTCCATATAGGAAGTAGTTTAGAACGTGTTCCAAATTTCTGCAGAGGAGGATAATTGTCACTTCGTAAGGATATCGCCGTTTTTAAAATTACAAATGGCATTGGGATAGAACGAGAACCAACGCTGTATCTTTTTGAACTAGTTATGCACTAGCCTGCAACTAGCGCGATTTGCTGCAGGGACCCAGTGAGCACAAGCACGGAGTGTGGAAGCTTATGCTGTATTCAATTGATTTTTTTTTTTTTTTTTGATTTTTGATTATTTATTATTTACTGTTTATTAATTGTTTTATTCATAATTATATATTTGCTATTTATTATTTATTGTTTTTATTTATTTTTTTATTTATTACTATATATTTATTGCATATTGTTTACTTTTTATTTACTAATTATTAATTGTTGTTTACTATTTATTATTTATTAATTTTTTTATACTTTTTTATTTATTATTTATTGTCTATTATTTATTATTTATTATTTATTATCTACTATTTATTATTTGTTATTTATTATTTATTATTTATTATCTATTATTATTAATTTACTATTTCCTATTTATTTTAATTTTTATTTATAATTTATAATTTTATTTACTATTATTTTTTATTTATTATTTATTATTATTAATTTACTATTTCCTATTTCTTTTATTTTTTATTTATAATTTATAATGTTATTTACTATTATTTATTATTTATTGTTTATTATTTATTATTATTTATTAACTATTAACTATTTTCTTATTTTTTGTATTTATTATTCATTGTTTATTATTTATTATTTATTATTTATTAGTTATTATTTATTACATTCATATTTATTATTTATTGTCTATTGTCTATTATTTATTTATTTTTTAAATATTATTTATTATTTATTATCTATTATTTATTGTTTATTGTTTATTATTTTTTATTTACCTTTTTATTTATTATTATTTATTTGCTACTCACTATTTTTTATTTGTTATTTATTGTTTACTGTTTATTATTATTATTTTTTTATACTTTTTTATTTATAATTTATTGTCTATTATTTATTATCTATTATTTATTATCTATTATTTATTATTTATTATTTATTATTTATTATTTATTATTTATTATTTATTATTTATTATTTATTATTTATTATTTATTATTTATTATTTATTATTTATTATTTATTATTATTGATTTACTATTTCCTATTTATTTTAATTTTTATTTATAATTTATTGTCTCTAATTTATTATTTATTATCTATTGTTAATTATTTATTATTATTAATTTACTATTTCTTATTTATTTTAATTTTTATTTATAATTTATAATGTTATTTACTATTATTTATTATTTTTTATTTATTATTACTTATTGTTTATTATTTATTATTATTTATTTTACTATTAACTATTTACTATTTACTATTTTTTTATTTATTATTTATTGTTTATTATTTATTATTTATTACTTTCATACATTAATTAACTTGATGCCGAGATTTTAAGGTTTTTCTCGTAAATTAATTTAATTAATATTTGCAAAATCTATCTTACCGCTTTCAGTTCTAAGTACGCATGTATGTATGCGAAAGCAAATACTCACAGTTTCTATTGAAAACTATTCATCTCATTGGACATACCCTTTAATTGCTCGCGCATTCAATGGCTACGCTTGCATTAAGTTACATAATTATGCGTTACATTATAGCTTCACGTGTTCAATTTGTTGATACATACAGTCATTTCTGGTGATATATTGAATATTTTTTAACGAAACAGCGCTGCAATTTTTGCTTAATTATTTTAAATGTAATAATAAAAGGTACATACACACACACATACACGCTTAACATTTACAAATTCTTCTTACAGCAAGCGCTCGGTATAACAAGCTTTAATACTTATCTACTCAAGAACGACGAAGTGTGCAGCAGTTGCACTTATGAAATTTATATTGAAAACTTTGGAATAATTGAATCTTTGTTATTGAATTCTTGAATTCCAAAGAAGTTGTTCAACCGACAAAGGGGGAATTTTTTTTTAATCCTTCAAACGCTTATGAATTCACATTTCCATTGCCATTCAAGGGGAAATTCGCCAAGAATTTTACGTAATTTCAATATGAAATTTATATTATAATTGACAAGCGCAGCTGGTAGAGGAAATTTAATTCGCTAACAAATATAACTGGAAAGGAAACTGACGCATTTAAATTGCATTTGATTGCATTTATGTACATACATATGTAGAAACTCGCATGAAAGCGAAGGGATGTGAATATTTGCGCACCCGGGCGTATGAGTGATTTATGTATGAGCGAGCGAGCGAGAGTGTGTAAATATAACCGAATGCACAAGCTGAAGGAAAGGCATTGAATTGAACTATATACATACATACATATGTATGTCTTGTTTGGTATATCCATAAAATAAATACCAACAACAATGTTCATTGCGAACTGCCTACAACAAAAAATTCAGCACGTTTGTGGAGAATATATGCAAAAGCATATACACACTAACGTTAATGTTGAAAATGAAAAAGGCAAAAGTGGGGAAAATCCAACAGCTTGCACAGAGTCTCAATGGCCGAGTGTGTTTATGCGTTGGGTCATTGCGGCTGAAGATGGAATGAACTCGGGTTCAATCCCCGGTGCATCCACTTCCGAAAAGAGTGCTGATGATCGAAAATGGTTTTTCGTGAAATAGCTATACACTCAACCTTCGCTGTAAATAGTTGTTGAATTTTTTTCCACTTACCCCAACAATTAAAAATTGAATTAAAATAAAAATTTCGTGCTAAGCACTAAAAACTCTTTCATAGTTATTTTTATTTGACAACTTTTACCCATTTTAGATTTTCTGAAATCCGTCTCGGCCCATAAAAATCAAATTCCGCTACGTCATAATTCATTTTATACCCATGTCGCGGCAGAAGTTTTTACTCAGAAAAATAAGGGGAATCATAATTCCAACGGCACGATATTGATTAATTTCTTTCTATACAAATCGCCCCGCTCTAAAACATATGCTGGAAAATCTTTGGGGATTTTCTTCGAAATTCATTACTCTACATTTGGAATGGGTTATTTTTTGATGTGTAAACATCTTTGCTGTAGCTACGAGTGATTTCGAAAAACAGGTAAAGTTTACGCGTAAACATGTAAATGTGTAAACATGTAAATGCGTAAACATGTAAATGCGTAGATGCGTAAACCGTAAATGACCTTGGCATTAGGTTTGTTTCTTATTAAACTAGCAGCTAGCTGTCAAGTGAGCAAAACGGAAAGAATTGCGCTCATAAAGAGCGAAACGAACAGAAAATCAAGAAACGGAATAATAGTAAAAATTAGCGATTAGTAATTTGAATGCTATTTTTGACTGTTAAGGGTTATTTTTTCTAAAAAACATTTAATTTCCTTTATTTCTATTTCAAAAATTCAGAAAATTTCAAAAGTAATAAAATCAAAAGTATTCATTTGTTTATTTTTTCAACAGCTGTTTCTTACTTTGGCACCAAATAATTTCAGCTAGGGAAAATTTTACTAGCTGAAATTTGGAGCTGTCAATGGCTCTCTTCTGCTATTTTTTTGACTCAAGAAACGATTTGCCAGCCGAAACTTGGCTAACTATTCATAACTAGCTAATAATAAACGGACCTATTGTCAGTGGTAGGTAGGTAGCTAGGCATGTACTTACAAATGCTTGCATGCATAGTCGTGCAAATGCAAATATCAGCAACAACAGCAACGAAGCGAAGGGAAGTTGTTGTTGTTGTTTTCTGCAACAATGCGACAAATAGGCAAAATAAAGAGGACCAACCTGTTTGAACATGTATGCAAATGCATGTATATGCATACCTACATCTACCTATCTAATTTTCTGAGCAATATTGGTATCAAATGAAAGGTTTTGAGCACGACTTCGATATGAAGCTCTTTTCATTGTGATCCCTAGACCGGGTCTCCAGATATGGGTCAAAACGAGGACCCGGATGATCCTTGAATGTTTCTGAGCAAAATTGGTATCAAATGAAAGGTTTTGAGGAAGGCTTCTACAGAGAGCTCTTCTCTTTATGACTCCTAGGTCGGGTCCCGAGATATACATAGGTCAAAACGATGACCCGAATGATCCTTGAATGTTTCTGAGCAATATTGGTATCAAATGAAAGGTTTTGAGAAGGCCTTCTACAGGGAGCTCTATTCTATATGGTTCCTAGGTCGTGTCCGGAGATATGGGTCAAAACGAGGACCTGGATGATCTTCCATGTTTCTGAGCAATATTGGTATCAAATGAAAGGTTTTGAGCAAGGCTTCTACAGGGAGCTCTACTCTTTATGAGTCCTACGTCGGGTCCCGAGATATGGGTCAAAACGAGGACTCGGATGATCCTTGAATGTTTCTGAGCAAAATTGGAATCAAATGAAAGGTTTTGAGCAGGACTTCGATATGAAGCTCTTTTCATTGTGACCCCTAGACCGGGTCTCCAGATATGGGTCAAAACGAGGACCCGGATGATCCTTGAATGTGTCTGAGCAAAATTGGTATCAAATGTAAGGTTTTGAGCAAGCCTTCTACAGGGAGATCTATTCTTTATGGTTACTAGGTCGAGTCCGGAGATATGGGTCAAAACGAGGACCCGGATGATCTTGCATGTTTCTGAGCAACATTGGTAGATATCAAATGAAAGGTTTTGAGCAGGCCTTCTACATGGAGCTCTTTTCTTTATGGTTCCTAGGTCGGGTCCCGAGATATGGGTCAAAACGAGGACCCGGATATTCTTGCATGTTTCTAAGCAACATTGGTATCTAATGAAAGGTTTTGAGCAGGCCTTCTACATGGAGATCTATTCTTTATGGCTCCTAGGTCGGGTCTGGAGATATGGGTCAAAACGAGGACCCGGATGATCTTGCAATATTTCTGAGCAATATTGATATCTAATGAAAGGTTTTGAGCAAGCCTTCTACAGGGAGCTCTATTCTTTATGGTTCCTAGGTCGGGTCCGGAGATATGGATCAAAACAAGGACCCAGATAATCTTGCATGTTTCTGATCAATATTGGTATCTAATGAAAGGTTTTGACCAGGCCTTCTACAGGGAGCTCTATTCTTTATGGTCCCTAGATCGGGTCCCGAGATATGGGTCAAAACGAAGACCCGGATGACCTTGCATGTTTCTGAGCAATATTGGTATCAAATTAAAGGTTTTGAGAAGGACTTCGATATGAAGCTCTTTTAATTGTGACCCCTAGGCCGAGTTTCCAGATATGGGTCAAAACGAGGACCCGAATGATCCTTGAATGTTTCTGAGCAATATTGGTATCAAATGAAAGGTGTTGAGTGGGGCTTTCATATAGACCTCTATTCTTTATGATTCCTAGGCCGGGTCTCCGGATGATCCTTGAAATTTCTGAGCAATATTGGTATCAAATGAAAGGTTTCGAGCGGGGCTTCAACACGGAGTCCCGAGATATGGGTAAAACGTGGACCCGAATGATTTTGCATGTTTCTGAGCAAAACAAATCAAAATCAGAAATCAAAAATCAAAAACCAAACAACAAAACAAACAAAGTTGCATTTTAATTAAAGGAACAAGGGAAAGGGAATAAAAATCCGATTTCGAAACTGTTTACACATCAGTGTTCATGAGTACTCGTTACTCACGCTTTCTTTTTTTTTTTAAATTCAAACCGCTAAAAACGCTCATTAACTTAAAACTCAACACATTTCCTTCCACAAATGCATTTTTTTCTAATTAATGTAGTTTTATGTTATACTAAAACATTTTTATGTATGTTTGTATGTAGTTATGTATGTATGTATGTATGTATGTATGTATGTCTGGTTCCATCTACTTGTGCTCATAAACGCTTAAGCACCACGAAAGGAACTATTATCTTTTAGTAATGACTTGCAGTATCAATAATGCTCAAAAATGTATCAATAACATATAATGATAATGATGATTAAATACACGTAAAGTTTTAACGCAAAAAAACGCAATATGAGCAGCAAGTGAGTGAAATACGTAACATTTAATGGACGCAAAGACAGCGTAAACTTTGAACGTTTGAGCAACTGGGTCACGGAATATGAAAACTTTCTAATATAAACATCACGCACTTGCTTGAAGCGTAAACGGAAAGAGCTCAAAGGACGAAGTTGTGAAAGTGCTTAAGTTTTTCCATTATAGATGTGATATACATACATATGTACATCGATACATGTGAATTGCGGAGGCAGCCACCTCAACCTAACCTAATATACAACAATATTTATTCAGAATACGATAACAAAAAAACATGCATGTAAATTAAATAGAAAATTTTCTTTTTTGACTAAGTAAATACTACAAATTAATTACGAGCGATTCGTCGAAATACAGTTTGTTAGGACTGCAATAAATTCGCAGCATAAAAAATGTTAGAAAAAAATATTTCAGACAAACAAGCCAAGCTAACAAATAAGCTTAATTTGTCAATATTTGTATTTGAGCTTATGCGTTGGCTGTGTTCGTTGTGTTCAATTTTAAGTTTTGCGTTAATTCAAGGAAAGAGGCAGCAAAGCGTAAAAAATTGAATTTTACATTCATAAAATTATATCTAATAATATAATACACTGACGCGCATGTAAATCTTATGACTTTTAGGCTGCGTTACTTTCCTAAATTGCATGCACCTAAAGATTTATGGCAACGTTTTTTTTTATTTCAAAGGTATTCTGTCATTTTAAAAGAGCAAAAATTGCTTTTTACTTAATTCATTTTAATTAACTTAATTTTATTGCAAATAAATTTTTGACTACATTTTCTACTCAATTATCGCGATAGTAATCAGTATTTTGATATAATAAAATAAATAATAAAATAAAGTTATATATAGTATGTTTTTATATGCTAATGAACCCTCTGGAAGTAATTAATTGCAAAGGCTTATAATTAGATTTCAAATGCAGAAGTATGTAAATAAGTAGGTATGTAGGAATATCTGTGGTCCCCTGCAATAACTGCTTAAGTCGACTTAGTAAGATTTTATAGTTGTATATAAGTAAAACTCCATATTTCCGTAAAACCACATGCTTGTAACTTAATTCAATCAAAAGGTATTAATAAAATCATTTAGGCTTAACTTAAAATAGAGGTACATGTATTAAACTTGCTATAACGGCCAAAAAACGCATTTAACTATAAAAAGCTATTTATCTCGAACTCACATTTTAAGACGTAAGCAGTTAAACTAGAAAAACTACTTGATGAGTAAGCTGCGCGGTCGGTGTTAAGTCTTGTGGTAAATTAAATAAAACCAATAATAAATATGTACTCGTTTGAATGCAAATACTACAAGTATATACCCAGTAGGCCCAAAACTACTACAAATCATCAGTACATTCCTACTTATATTTCCTTTAGCGAACATAACAACTTCCATGATTATGCCCCAGACTATCGCACCCCGATTAGAGCATTGAAGTTGAAATAGTTCGTAAACATCCGCATGCTTTTTCATATGGTCGTTATGATGCTCTTGTTAGATATTCAGCATGAATTGTAGCATTATTTTAGTGCTGAATATGCAGCTGCCCACCATCTAACTTTATTATGTAGTACATTCGTAGAAAATTTACTGTTTCGGCTCACTCCTTTTTACTCCTACTTTAGTCAGTGGAGAGATGAACTATGCTCCATTTTTACTTGCCTATTAAAATACTTTGGGAGTATTTGCGGTATACCTAACAAAAGCAAGTATCTTGGCATGGAAAAAATCGCATCGTTTCGCAAATAGGCCTTTGGGGTATCTAATGTGTCTCATATGTACGTGTGAGAATAAGGTGTCAAACAATCAAAGTTTGGTGGGCTAAACAAACATCAATCAAATTCAGAAATTAATTTTATTCGTCAAAAGTTGTGGCTGTCATTTGCAACCTTATCAATTAACGACATAATTGAGTGCCTTTAGAAGTAGATGGACGGAAAACAAAAAAAAAGTAAATGCGTTAAAAGGTTTTTTCTTAGTTTCAATCTCATTCTACTTCTTTTGACAATACACAGTTTGTTTGTTAAACACAGCAATAAAAAAATTTAGCAGGCAGTGAAATCACATATCATTTAGTGAACTACAAAATCGCCATATACTTTATTGACGCTATTTTCATTGGCCCTATAGCTTGTCAACGTGATGTATTATTTTTACGCTCTCGTTAAAGTTTTTCTTCAAGATTACGTTGTATTTCGAATTCACAACGAAGGGAAAACACAACGGGGGTGATGGATCAAAGGTGAGACTTCGACAAGGTGTGCTTGTTGACATCGTTATTGGGTAAATACATGTTAAAATAGTATTTATCTATGCATGTAAGGACGTGTCGAAAAATCAAATATTGTCATTTTGTCCATATCAGCACTTTTCCTCTTTGCATGCTACGCTGTCCATTTTAGAGTTGGCAAATAGAGTAGCAATTTTAATTAACTCAATGTACAAATGCATGACATGCACATAACACACACACGGCCGTATGCATATATATTAGGGTGGGGCGATTTGTATGGAGGGAAATTAATCGATACCGCGCGATCGGTATTTGGATTCTTCTCATTTTTCTGAGTAGAAAACTCCTCCACGACATTTTCCTAAAATTAATTTTGATATTCCGGAATTTGGTTTTTATGAACCAAGACGAATTTTTGAAAATAAAAATTTGGCAAAAATCGACAAAAAAATATCCAGGTCAATATGCACATCGAGTTGAAGCAGAATTTTATGCTAAATCCAGATATGAAATCGAAACTAAAATCGGATGATCCGTTTTCGAGATATAGCCTGATTTCCGGTTATGGAGGCTGAATGCCGAAAATCGCATATTTTCGCGATTATCTCTTGCTGTGTACAATATATCTTAAATTTTTTTTTGCAAATTTCTTAAAGATAGCTCAATACAATATATGAGCAATATTTTATAATATTAATTTATCTTCCTGTATAGGAAAACTAGAATGCACTCTTTTTTCCTTAGCCCAATATCGCAGTATGGGATCTCCAAATTATAGTCATCCGATACCGATGATTTTCGCCGACAGCGCTTTGTGTACAATAAATGCTCCAAATCTAAAATTTCAGAATTTTAGCTGCAAAAATTTAAGAGTTATTCCCTAAAACGTATGCTTCTGAGATTTGTTTTTTGCTTCCAATAGTACGCTATTTCGTATGAGTAACCTTGAGTTATTTTAGAGTTGAGTAAAGTAAAAAAACAAGTCCCAAACAGCATACGTCTACGTTTTGGGTTATAACTCCTCAATTTTTGCAGCTAAAATTCTGAAATTTTGTATTTAGAGCATGTATTGTACACAAAGCGCTGTCGGCGAAAATCATCGGTATCGGATGACTATAATTTGGAGATCCCATACTGCGATTTTGGGCTAAGGAAAAAAGAGTGCATTCTAGTTTTCCTATACAGGAAGATAAATTAATATTTTAAAATATTGCTCATATATTGTATTGACCTATCTTTAAGAAATTTGCAAAAAAATTTAAGGTATATTGTACACAGCAAGAGATAATCGCGAAAATATGCGATTTTGGGCATTCAGCCTCCATTACCGGAAATCAGGCTTTATCTCGAAAACGGATCATCCGATTTTAGTTTCGATTTCACATCTGGATTCAGCATAAAATTCTGCTTCAACTCGATGTGCATATTGACCTGGATATTTTTTTGTCGATTTTTGCCAAATTTTTATTTTCAAAAATTCGTCTTGGTTCATAAAAAACAAAATTCCGGAACATCAAAATTAATTTTTGGCAAATGTCGTGGAGGAGTTTTCTACTCAGAAAAATGAGAGGATTCCAAATTTCGATCGCGCGATATAGGTTAGTAAATCGCCCCACATACATACACACATATGCATGCATGTCAACAAATAAAGTAAGTTATTTACAAACATGACAACAATTTGATGAATTTTCTGGTTTTTTGTCATGTTTAGATTTTCTTGTTAAAATGCCAATGCGTATGCAGTGAGAAGAAGAATAAGAATAGTACAAATATAATTTAGCTGAAGTTATGCAATTTATGCAATAATACGTGCATACTTACGTAGTTATCGAAATTGCTAAAAATATTTTTACACACACAATGGGGGCCATCTACATTCATATGTATGTTTATTACATTTTGCATAAAAACACAATTGTTATTTGTAAAGACAATGAAATACATTTTGGAAATTTTACTTATGATAAGTTAGAAATTAATATGGAACAACTTTAGGCTCTTCAGCAAAGCTGTGCATTCCATATTTTTGTCTTGGAATATTTTCGTGTTAGATTTAAATATGTTAATGCCTTCAATTAATTCTTATTATATCATTACATTATGCATTTTTCAGGCACATTACTGTATATGAAAATATTACACTAGAGCTCCGGCAATATCTTTGCATACTTGAGCGTCTTGAGTGAAACATATTTATTCGTCTTTTTGTTTGTCTAAAATTTAATAAAGGGATATACTTGTACATGTGTATTTAATATATTAATTTAATTGAAATATGCAAATAATCTGTGAAGAAATGTCCAGAGTTGATTGATGTAGTAATACATACTCGTACATGCAATGAATGTAATTTTCTTTATGAGGAATAATATAGAACTACATATGTGAATACACATAGCTACATATGTATGTATGTATATAAAATGTAATAACTAAGTTAAGCCAATACCAATTAAACTTGTGTATTGATGTTTTTTAGTTTACATGTAAATATATATACATAGATGTATGTATGTACATATGTGTATGATTACAGGCACGTATGCTCTTATTAATGTGTGAAATTCAAAGCCTACTCAATTTAATTGCCATCGAGCTGCGCCTAGGCGATGGCATATATTCATATACATATATTTGTGTACAATGTACATACATACCAGTGGCGGACCTAGCATAAATTGCCTGGGCAATCCTATGTGTGAAGCATAACCATTAGCCATTTATGTAATTTCCTTTGCTGTATTATTTAAAAGTCTGATTGCGTTCCGTCATTGACTTTGATCTAGAGTTCTCGATTTCTTTTTAACATTTTCGAGTGGCCCGAATAAATGCTTTTCAATGCTCGACCGCTCGTTTGTTTGTTTATTACGCGTATGTTTGTACGGGCATTTGAACAATTCGGGTATTTGAAGATCGTTTTTTCCCGTTCATTTTGTTTTTTTTTTTTTTCATATATATTTTTTATTTTTGTTTTCCTGATACACATTTTTTTGTTTGTATACTCAGAGAAAAGGAATCAAAAATAAAATTTTTATTTTTATAATGCACGTTTTAAAGCAAGTCATTTTTATTTTATAAATGAAAATTTTTAAATTAAAAATTAAATTTTTTAAATTAAAATGTATTTAGGATTTAAAAAGAAATATGTTTAAATTAAAAATTAAAATTAATGGGAATTAGGAGTTGGAATGCAATTTTTAAACTCACTTTTTTTTTAAAATGCGCACTTTGCTTTTGGTTCTGAACTCGGATTCTTTGTCACAAAGGGCCATATTTTACTGCTGCATTTTTACATTTGCTACGTTTTTTGCGCAAACAAAAAAAATCCATTTTGAAAAAAAATATTTAAAAAAAGAGGTACGTTTAGTTTTATACTAAAAATGAATTTTTTAAAACATCTAGTTCTAAAAAAAAAACACTCATCGATTATATAAGCTTCACTTAATGTTATGGAAAAAGCAGAATAATAAAATTTTACATCCTTCTCTTACACCAACTATTTCAAATACACATTAAAATTTCTCACTTTAAAAAAAAATTATTTTTTGGAAAATTTGCCATGTTTGGGTATAATAATAATATAATACAATGGCGCTATTATAACTCTGACGAGTTTTATGTCCGAGCTTCTTTCCCAATTCCAGGTGTGCTCCTTTTTGTTTTTCCTACTAATTGGGTGGACCTACAGTTTTATGCCGGCTCCGAACGGCGAATGCATTTTTTGTGAGAAGCTTTTTCATGGCAGAAATACACTCGGAGGGTATGCCGCCCACTGCCGAGAGGTGACCGCTGCTCTTAAAAAATCCAATAATTGGATTTTTACTAATTAGAAAAATTTTTTGGTGTTTTTCTCGGACCCTGGTTTGAACCCGAGACCTCTGGCATAGCAGGCGAGCACTCTACCCACTGCACCACAGCGGCCATAGCGGTTTGTGTATGGATAACTCAAAACTGAAAAACGATAGAAAGCTGAAAATTGGGCCAGAAGTGTAGAATTTTATAGGGAACAATACTGCGTTTTTATTTTTTTGAAAAACTCATTATTTAAAAATTGAATTTTGAGCACGCTCGGCCCCAGTGTGCGACGCTTACGAACAATTTTCTATTCATTGCTTGTTTTTTTTTTTTTACTAAACAAAGTCATTCATGCGAAGGCGGCCATCGCCGTGCGCTAGTCATGGGGCATAGTAGTCATGAAAGTTGTTATGTTCCCTAAATGAAATGTAAGGAGAAATGTGTTGATGATTTGTAGTACCTTTGGGCTTACTGGGTTGACTAGGGTGGTCCTCAAACTGAAACTATAAGTATGTCTCCACATAACGTCGTTCGTTATTTTTAACGTTGTTCGCTTTCTCATTTGTTGTTGGAACTCGACTTCAGTGCCAAATGACGATAATTTCCATACACAATTCTGAAAGCGAACAACCATTGAACAACCTCGCCAATGACGGTAAAATCGATGTGTTCTCCAATTTTGTATTGGAAATCCATCGAATTCTGACAAACAGACAAAAACGAAAACGCAAAATAATCAAAAATACATATTGACTCAATTAATAAGCTCTGTTCATGTAAAATTATACATATCTTTATTTAGCTCACACTTTTTCTACATCGTATATTCTCAGCAAATATATTCAATTACAGTAAAGAAGAACAAGAACGAGAAATGACAAACTGAACGATGATAGCTACGTCGAGACATGTTAGTTCACGGAGAACTTGGCAAGATTGTTCGAGTACGAATTGGAGACAGGCTTTGCGATCTTTTTCAGTCTCACTATCTCATATGGTAATAATTAGGGCAGGGAATTTCATGTAATAAAAAATAAAAAATATGCGCATAAAAAATGCAACAAAAACTGAGAAATATGCATGAAAAATCAAAAAAAAAAATGCAGTAATTCAAATTTTTCAACTTCAGATAATTCAGTCTTGAACATTTCATAATTGCAAAGGTTAATCCTTATTCAACGATTCATTAGCGTACACAATGAAATATTTTTTCATATTCTCAAAAAGAAAACTTTGCCGATTCGGTCGAAAAAACTCTTATAAATAGAAAATGAACGTTCTACATCCACAGAGCTAATAGGAGCATGTTTGAAAACGGCTCTTTGTCGGCAGGTATGCACCGTATCGAAAATACTAATAATAGCCGTGTTCACACGAAACTCTATTCGTCTTCAGATAACTGTTATGCATGAATTTCGTTTGTATAAAACTGTAAACTAGCAAATTACAAAAATTGGCAATATAATGCGAAATATGTAATAAAAAAATGCAAACAACGCAAAATATGTAAAAATATGCATATATGACCAAAATATGCAAAATATGCAAAAACATTTGAATGCCATTTTTAAGAAAATTTCACGATTCGCAAAGATTGTTTATTTATTTTTCTCTACCTAAATCTAAGAAAAACATGTATTTGCATAGATTTCCATGCCCTAGTAATAATATGGTTAATTTTCACCCCAATTAGTGGCATTTACAGCGTATCACAAAGTCAAAGTTTAGATTTCCTTCAATATCTCCAATCAGCATAAAAAATTATATTTCATGCACACATTTATTCGATTATATTAGTATCGATGATATAGGGATTGAGGTTTAGAAAGATGATGAATGAATAAATGTGTAACACTTTACACTTAAATACCACCCTAATGTAGACGTAATAATAAATACGTACGTTGAAATATTATGGCACATCAAGATAAATTTTATTAATGAAGTGATGAAGTGTTAAAAGATTTCCCTAAGCAATTTCTTTTGCTTGTAAGTTGGCTTGTACGTAATGAAAATGGGGTTAATTTATTTTAGAGTACTCTTTTGCTACGAATTTTATGTCAAAACGATTGCGTGGCAAATTTATTACATATAAAAATTTATTAAGTGGGCTGGCTGTTAGCGTAAATATATTAATGATACATGCATAAATATGCCAACATACCAGCTAGTCGTATGTATTCTTCGTAATTCTTTAAGGAACTTAAGCATTTGCTAAATTTAAAAACGATATTAAATTTTTCTCATTTTTATACCTTTCATGAGAATGAAATGGTATTATAACTTTGTGCCGAAAATCAAATCTTGAAAGTACTAGAAGGAGGCGTGACAGACCCATCAATATATATACCGATATAATCAGAATCATGAGCTGAGTCGTTTAAGCCATGTCCGTCTGTCCGTCCGTCCGTCCGTCTGTGTGAACGCAAACTAGTCCCTCAGTTTTTGAGATATTTGATTGAAAGTTGGAACACGGGTGAGTTTTGATGCTCAATCGATCATTTGTCGGAATTGGCCGAATAGGACCACTATAATATATAGGTCCCATACAACCGATTGTTCAGATATACACATTTTGGGGTATAACTTCTCCCTTTTTACAGCTAAGGACACGAAACTTTGGGGTATTTGTACCTATATTGACCCAAAGAAGGTTACCGAAAATTATCAAGATCGGACCACTATAACATATAGCTGCCATACAACCGGTTGTTCAGATATACACATTTTGGTGTATAACTTCCCCATTTAAACAGCTAAGGACATGAAATTTTGAAGTATTTGTACACATGTTGGCCTAACAAAGGTTTCCAAAAATTGTCAAGATCGGACCACTATAACATATAGCTCCCATACAACCGATTGTTCAGATATACACATTTTGGGGTATAACTTCTCTCCGTCATCCCTTGTCAAGTTTGGTTTGGAGACAAACCGGTTTCGGCTAATATGCGCCATCTTCAGTGTCTTTTTTTGTTATAAAATTCACCATGGATGCAGAGAAAAATGGAAAAATCAACTACTTAGACCTCACAATTAAAATAAACAAAGAGACTAACAAATTTACTTACGAAATATACAGAAAACCCACAGCAACGGATACAGTAATACACAATAAATCTAGCCATCCTCAACAACACAAGAACGCCGCTTTCAGACATTTATTAACACGACTTGAACGGACCCCGTTAGAAAAGGAAGCTTACAACAAGGAACTCAGCACAATATACACAATCGCGGAGAACAACGGATATCAAAAAAGTTTGGTGAAGAAAATACAGAAAAACATAACTTCAAAGAAATCGGAAAACAAAGAAAAGGTAGAGAAGAAATGGGCAGTCTTATCATATACCGGAGCAACATCTTACAAGTTGGCTAAAGTTTTCCAAAATTATAACATTAATGCAGCATTTAAAACGAGGAACAACATGGAAAAACTTCTACGAAACAACATTAACAAGGAAGACCCCTTTGACAAACAAGGCGTATACAAATTGACTTGCGAATGCCAAAATAGCTATATAGGACAAACAGGACGCCAAATCAAGACGAGATATCGAGAACACATAAGAGATTACAATAAGAAAATAAGGAAATCATCAACGACAGTGGAATCAAATTTCGCCAACCACATGGCAGAAAACAAATGTACAGCCATGAAAATAGGAAAAACAGCTAAAATTCTCCACATACAACACAAGGGAAAACGACTTAACGTATTAGAAAATATGGAGATATACAAACAGAAGACATTCGTAGGTAAAATAATAAATGAACAAATAAACACCGCATCAGATACATTATTTGAACCGCTTAAGCTATTATACCGAAAAGAGGACAGAAAACCTAAAACCGACATAAACAAAACAACACACACACGACAATAACGGACTTTTACCTGCCTGTTTAATGAGGATATAAAAATAGATTCACATACCTAAACGCACAGACTCGCACGCACGCACGTATGCACGTCGCCCGAACGCATGAATGCACGAACACACGAACACATCACACGAAGTACGTGACCAAACGATGGAAGTCAGTTACTATAAGTACTATCGAACTTACACAAAATAACTCAGAACGAAAAAAGACACTGAAGATGGCGCATATTAGCCGAAACCGGTTTGTCTCCAAACCAAACTTGACAAGGGATGACGGAGGATCGTTCCACAATACATCATATTCCTACCCTGTCGGAAAAACAAGCAACCAAAAAGTATATAACTTCTCCCTTTTTACAGCTAAGGACACGAAACTTTGGGGTATTTGTACCTATATTGACCCAAAGAAGGTTACCGAAAATTGTCAAGATCGAACCACTATAACATATAGCTCCCATACAACCGATTGTTCAGATATACACATTTTGGTGTATAACTTCCCCATTTAAACAGCTAAGGACATGAAATTTTGAAGTATTTGTACACATGTTGGCCTAAACAAGGTTACCGAAAATTGTCAAGATCGAACCACTATAACATATAGCTCCCATACAACCGATTGTTCAGATATACACATTTTGGTGTATAACTTCCCCATTTAAACAGCTAAGGACATGAAATTTTGAAGTATTTTTACACATGTTGGCCTAACAAAGGCTTCCGAAAATTGTCAAGATCAGACCACTATAACATATAGCTCCCATACAACCGATTGTTCAGATATACACATTTTGTAGTATAACTGCTCCATTTAAATAGCCCAGACACCATTTTTTCTAATAAATCGTTCCATAAATAACCCACAAAATTGAAATTATAAATTATACTAAATCAGGCTATGTACAACATACATAGGTAGCTTTTCATTTCCCCACTCATGAAAGGTATGTAGTCTTCGGTACGGCCGAAGACAGCCGCGCTCTTACTTGTTTTTTTTTGCATAAGACTTGGCACTGCTGTTTCGAATGTACGTATGTATGTATTTGTGTACACCATTGTTTCTATTACTTATTAACCAGCAAAGCTCGCAATACCTTGTAGGTGTGCTAAAATGCTACGTGGTGAGTTATATGAAATTTTAAATTTCAAATGAATTTTTGTTTTACATTTGGTTTAATAGAACTTATTTTGTATGGCTGCAAAGTAGCACAAGGGCACAGTATGTAGTACAAATACAGCAACAAATTCACATCAAATTATTTACATCAAAACGAATTTTTTTTTTGCATTAATTTTTCAGTATTTATTTTGGGTGCAAGTGCTTTTGAAACGTTCAAAATTGTTGTGAATGTGTTGAAATTTCTGCACGCATGTGTGCATGTGCCAACTGCAAAAATATGTGCCTATGCAATATGCACATACTTAGCTTACATATCAATGAACAAATTTTCCGTGCAGAAAATTCATTTGCCCAAAAATACCAGTTTTGCCTGATTCCAAGTGCCCATTTATTGTGCTCTGTTACAAGTAGCCTTTGCGCTAAAGCTGTTGCACTATGGCTGTTGTATTCATTCATTATTGTTATGCAATGATGTTGTTGTTATTGTTGTTGTTGCTGCTGCAGCCATTGTTGTTAATGTTTGTGCCAGACATGCATAACCCAATATTTCAAGTAGTTTGTGGTTGCAGTTACGGCCTTTACTTCATATATGCACTTGTATACCTTTGTATGTATGTATGTATGTATATACATTAGAGTGGGCCTTGAAAATATCAAATGAGCTATTTTATTCGGTATCACCCCCTACATCGCATCGGTAATAGCATAGTCAGAGATATTACATATATATAAATTTTGGTCCCGATCCCAGATGGTTAAGGGTTCTCGCACAGGGGTTAGTTAAATTTCGGAAAACTCTATGAAGACTCAAAAAATTAAATTATTTCTTGTTTAGGGTAAGGGGTGTTGCACAGGGGTCAAAGTTAATATTACCATAAAAAAGCCAAAAAATTACATAATTTTGTATATTTACTGCATACAATCGATAGTCCTCTACTCGAGGCTACCAAATATAAAATTCGTGGACAGTTAAGGTGCATTTTCGATTATATCAGCATCGATCTAGGGGGTGTGGTTGAAGAAATATGCTATAAAATTTTTCGCCATACATTTGGGGGCCACTCTAATGCACATACATATTATGTATGTATGTATACTATATTAATTTTCCGTCCGTTTCCATATTGCATTTGCACTTGCCCACTCTTGGTTAGCCATGCCAATTTGTTTGTATGTTTGGGGTATGTTTGGGGGTAACGTTTTCATATTGAAAAGCATAAGCATAAACATTCAATTTGCATATTACATAATTTTATCATAGGCGGCTGGGGAAGGAAACAATTTTGTCCTGTGGAAAAGGATGACACGCACCATTTCCATGTTTTCAACTTAAATGCAGCTTCTTGACATCTCCAGCCAACACACTCCGCCCTCTTAACGCATACGCATTTTTCGTTGTTAGCAGCTGATGGAACGTTTTCATTCATTAAAATGCGCAACGAGTGTGTGAAAGCTTGAAAAATATGCGTGTATTTGTTTGTTTGCAGGGATGTGAAAGTGTTTTATGGCCACTTAAAAGCGTTAAGAGGCTTTTGTTCACATTTAAAGTTATCGTACGCATTCGCTGTCGCTGCGCAAAATGCGTCAGGTTAAGCAAATGTTGGAAATGATGCCGTCGTCGTAGTCGGAGCAAAAAAAAAAACACAGACAGATGTACATACATAAATATGTATGTACCTATGTATACTTACATATTTTGCATGATATTTACCAAACGGGACGGGATTTTTACACACGAAATTTTTATGATAAGGCAATTATTAACATACTTGCTCTTTACTATGTGCACAAGGCATTAAGTGAGAATGAATGAGTGCTAATTAGCAAGAAAATTAAGAAAGGAGTAGTTCTTCTTTTAGTTTTTCGCACAAAAGTAGACTAATACAGAAAGAGCAGATACATACATAATCAACTCGAAGCACATTGCTACATTGTGCAGAAATGTCTACACAGTAAAAAATGATAGTTTATTTCTAATATCATTTGGTACTTAGTTTAATCATTCTTGGAATTAAATTTGAATTTTAATGCCAAAAAGTCTTATTTTTAAACTATGAGAAGTTTTACAATTCTATTTATTTCAAAATAGTTTAAAAATAAAGCCTTGAAAAGTATTAAAATTCTCTCTAAAGAAGTTTAATCATTTATGGTTTAAAAACAAATCCTGAAAAGTATAAAAAACTTTCTCTTTCTCAATGTACATTACTATCAAAGCTTTTTTGGTTTGAAATCAAAACCAAAAAAATATTAAGAACAAATTTTCAGAAAAAAAAAACAAAATAAATAAACAAAATTTTTCTAAAAGTACAATGCGAAGGAGTAATTAAATGCCCGAATCGAATTTTTTACACCTGATGAAATAATTGTATCAAGTAAGTAATTCAAGAAATTAATAAAATAGCATGAGGGTAAATTTTACTTTATTTTTACAGACATAAGGCAGTTGAAGGTCTCTCTTGCAGTATCACTGCAAGAACCGCCACGGTGCTGAAATTTCCCTGGACATCTCCAAAATATTGGTGTAAAAGTTGACAATATGTATATACATATATCGAGTCCTAACTTCCATAAAAGTGTATCCAACAAAGTTATCGATTTCAGCTTTTTAATGGAAATCAACAATTTATTATAACATGCATCAACTCCCAAAAATGTCATAGCTGTGCAATATGCAGTTTTGAAGTAAGAGACTAAATATGTAAGTTTCAAGGCTACATACAAACTGTATGCAAAACAAATTAAAAAAAAAACTGAGTCCCGTAATATTTAGATTTTGATGGATACACATTTATGGGGATTGGGGCTCGATATATGCATAAGGTACTTTAGTGTTTGCTGCTCATGGAAACTTAGGGACAAATGTTTGTTTTGGATTTTTATGTACATAAATAAACAATGTTAACGTTATTAAATTTCGCATTAATCTTTGGGATAAAGGGTTATTTGCGGTATATCCACTGGAAATTTTATGGGGGTTTATTTTTAAATCCAAAAAAGTATAAAATTTTTTCCAATTTTCGGATCTTATACCATTTCAACTATTTTTAATACCAGAAATATTCTAAAAATAATCAAAATTTGGTTTTGATTTAATTCCAAAAAGTTTTTGGCATTGTTATATGTAAATACCAAAATGGTATTAAAATTAAACTAAAATTTTTACTGTGTACAACTGTGTCAGTGCAAGTTATGCTCTGCTACAGAAATTGGTTTCATTTTTCAAGTGAACAGCCTCTGATGGGCTGTGGCCATAGATACCCTGCAGCGAAATCAACTAGTTGTAAACTAATTGACAACTAGTTGGCCATACAGCTCAACTAGTCAGCCATCTATCTTTTTTCCATATTAGCAACTGGTATTTTTAACACGGTGATGACCTAGGAAATGGCAATTGTCAGTATCCACACCAGCATCATACCACTTGACTGACTAGTCAGTATCTACACCAGCATCATACCAATTTGCTGACTAGTCAGTGTAGATATCAGAACTATACCAGTTGACTGACTAGTTTTACATGCTACTCCAATGAAAATAAAAATTGCAAAATAAAATTTCTAATACATTTATTTAGTTATTAGAATATGATATTTAAATTAAAGAATTCAGGCACATTGGATTGTGATCTTGCATATTAAATATTTAGGAAAATTAACATTAACATTGTGAATAAGTAACACGTTGACCATTCTAAGCTTGACTTTTATATTGATGATTTTCTGACTTTATACAAACATATCATGTACTTTTTTCTATGGCTGAAGTAGCATCTAATATACAGGGCTGTATTAACATCTCAAACTATTTTATATTTGTGGCATTCACCTGATTTAATGATCTAACAATTTGCAACCAACTAAATCTACAAGAGGCCTACTACGCAGGGTTCGAATACTACAACAACAATAAAGAAATTGCTTTACTTTTACTGCATACGTGTTCATTGCAACCTCCAGAAACCCCGGATACATTCGTTTTTAATTTAAAACCCTTTTTTTTTGGCAAAAATTCTTGTTTCATAACTAATCTCAATTTGTCCCCTATGAATCTAGTTGGCCAACTCCCATAATTTATCTAGTCAGTTAATTGGTAGGTTGGCTGACTAGTTTGGACTTTCGCTGCAGGGTATGTATATTAGATGAGTTTTTTTTTGTATGGGATTCTTTAAACCTTCTCAGATCCTCCCTCCGGCACCGGAATATGAAAATAGGATGTTTTAGAGTAAGTAAACTGAAAAAAAAATTTCACTTTTCCAAAAACTGGATGGAGCTACACCGAAAACCGCGAAAATTCCCAGAATTTCAAGGTATGTTTAGATTTATGTCTGAAAAAAGTTAGGATTTTGCACAAGAAAAAAAATTGATACCCACTCATACGAAGAATTAACCGCTAAATCGAATGGCATATTCAGTTTTTTGGTACACTACCCAGGGAAGGTAATAACGCGGCCTAAAGGGACCATTTTCTTTTTTTCTCATGAATCTTCAACTTCTTGCCCTATACTCTTCCCGAAAGCGAACGTTATTTTTTAACTAAATCACACGGTAGGCTGCGTTATTTAAGGCGCTTTCCAGAAATGTATAGCTATTAAAAATCGAATAAAATTTGGATGAGTTCATCAAGTTTAAATGAAGTAAAGTCGGGTATAAAAGGGTAACATATCTTAAAATTTCTTAAATTTTTTTAACAATTTTGCTCTTGAAGGCGGTTTTTTGGGTTTTAAGTGATAGTTTTATGTGGATGGATAACTCCACAAATGCAAAAAAAATAGAAAGGCCGAGACCGCGGATAACGGACAAAAAGTTGAGCCGGATGATGCCAAAACATTTGTGGGCAATATGGGTATCAAAATAAAGATTTTACCTAGGACTTTAATGTAAAGTCAATCCATTTTGCTGTGTCCACCGTTTCGACACATATAAGTCAAAAATTAGACTCAAATGTCGCCGATATCCTTTACAATATTCTGTAGTCATCCTGGACCACTTATTCGCCAGTATATCAGAAATTGGCTAAGAAATTGGCATGTAATAAGTTCCATATGCAAGCCCTAGTTAAGACCTTTAATTTGATACCAATATTGCCCAATAATATTTTGGCGCCATCCGGGGCCACGGTTTTTTCCGCTATCCACGGTCTCGATCTTCCAAATTTTTTTTTACATTTGTGGAGTTATCCAACAAAATAAAACAATCACTAATAACCCAAAAAACCGTCTTCAAGAGCAAAATTTAAAAAAAAATTGAGAAATTTTAAGGTATGTTACCCTTTTATACCCGACTTTACTTCACTTAAACTTGATGAACTCATCCAAATATTATTCGATTTTTAATAGCTATACATTTCTGGAAAGCGCATTAAATAACGCAGCCTACCGTGTGATTTAGTTAAAAAATAACGTTCGGGTAGAGTATAAAAGAGTATAGGGCAAGAAGTTGAAGATTCATGAGAAAAAAAAGAAAATGGTCACGTTAGGCCGCGTTATTACCTTCCCTGGGTAGTGTACCAAAAAACTGAATATGCCATTCGATTTAGCGGTTAATTCTTCGTATGGGTGGGTATCAATTTTTTTTCTTGTGCAAAATCCTAACTTTTTTCAGACATAAATCTAAACATACCTTGAAATTCTGGGAATTGCGCGGTTTTCGGTGTAGCTCCATCCAGTTTTTGGAAAAGTGAAATTTTTTTTTCAGTTTACTCACTCTAAAACATCCTATTTTCATATTCCGGTGCCGGAGAGAATATCTAAAAAAAAACTCATCTAATGTATATACATACATACATACATACATAGGTACACTTTTGTACATACCCTGTAGAGAAAATCTCTAGTTCCGAACTAGGTCGCTTCTAGTGCATTTTTCGCCACTACTATTGCGAGCTAAATCAGGGTTTGAATTTGCTTGCTGCAAAACAGCAATAGCCGATGTTTTTTGCTTATTGCTGAATTCAGCCGAGCCAAAAACGAAAACACGAATCATTCGCTTCAGTTTTCAGCTGAGTCGTGTTTGCTTGTATAGTTAAGCCAAGCAACTCAATTTGAGAGGGTTGCTTTTACTTCCAGCAATTAGTTGAGTAGTAAATTTTTGCTTACAGTTGCTTATTTTGCTGAAACTAGTTTTTAACCCTTTCGACCCCGCTCATAGACCAGCAGTTCGAAAATTTTTTCTTCATGATTTCCGTGCTTATTAGGCCCAAATTAGGGATTGCTGAAGATTTTAGACTTTTGGAATTATCGGGTCGTTAGTTATTGAAAGTTGCTTATAAGCAACTTTGGGCCGTTGAGGAAACATTTCAATCATTGGGTAATTAAAACAAATTTATGATCATTAGGTTTTAAATCTTTATTTTATAAGAATATTAAGTATGATATGACAAGAAACAATTTTTAATTGTGTTGGAATATAGATTACACCAGATTTCGCGCATTTTGATAGTGGTGTTCCAATTTTACAGTGGCGATATCGGCCTTTTTCTTTCAATATTACCCAATGTAGTCTCCCATCATATCTTTTAAAATTTTTCGGATCGTGAACTAATTTACTGCACTTGAAATTGGAGATTGATGCACAATCCGATGACGGAGTTGATGGTGTGGTATCTACTTGGTATTGTTCCAATATGTTTTCACTGGGAGGACCTCTTTTCCGCTGTACTGAGCTGGGTGATGCGGCATTTAGCAACTCATTTGCTATCTAAATATGAAATTTGATAAGTGGCATTTGTTTTGCCTTAGGCTCAACGATCTTGAGGTCCTTACGATACAAAAGACAATATTTGTTTACGGCCGTTCCTAAAGTCCAATAAAGTATTCGCATGCACCATTTAATGGACCGATGACTAAATTTATAAAGCTCCATTAGTATATCAGAGAGATGCACTCTTCCCATATGTTTGTTATATTCCGACATAAGGGCTGGCCTACTTACATCAATAAATTATTTTTGGTTTTGCGCTCCAACGACGACAGGTACCAATTGGTTCATCCTCAACAAATGTAGATAACAATTGTACCGATTTATTATTCAACCAGCGAACTGTGGCAATCCCAAATCATTTACTAAACCTTCCTCCTCGTCAACTTCCCACTCTTCATCAGAAGACAACCCCCAGTCAAATGCTAGAACTGCAGCTATGTCTGCTTCACAAAGACCTTTACGTTTTCTCACCTGTTTTTTACTACCACCGTTGCCCAAAGTTGCTTATAAGCAACTTCAGTACAAAAAAAAATATTGGGCTAAATAGTGCAACTTTTTCTGAAATATTATTTTACTTGCTTTTTATAGAATGTTATAGCTTTGAAACGGCATACTAATTTTTTTCAAATTCAATTTCGAATATATTTTTATTTAATTTTTAATTTTGCTCTACAATTTAGGCACATGCGCTTCACTTGACTTCCAACTAAATAAACCTTGACAGTTATTATCATCGCAGCACAAGCGGAACTTTTTTAGTGTTTTTCTTTTCTTGGAACTACTAGTTATTCATTTCATGTATTAGTTTAAAACCTTTCAACCTGTTTGGTTAAAAAAAATGGGCTGAAAATCGAAGTTGCTTATAAGCAACTTTGGGGTCGAAAGGGTTAAGCAAAATTCAACATGAAAAGATGTTTACAAATGGACATACATACATATTATGTGTACATACATACATATACATAAGTAAATATGTATAAAAAATCGAAATATGCGTAAACAAATCGTTTCAGCAAAATAAGCAAAAGCAGAAAAAATGCAAAGACACAACTAATTGCTGGAAGTAAAATGAAATCCCCCAAATCGCGTTGCTTTGCTTAACTATACAAGCAAACACGGCTCAGCTGAATACTTGGCTGGCCGAGTTTGCTAATTTACTTTTCGTTAGCAAAAGCAAAGCAAAAGCAAATGCAGCAAAAGTAGCTAAGCAATTTCAAACCCTGGCTAAATCTCTTTTGCATGTTATCAACTGGCGAATATAAAACGGCGATGTCCTGGGCGGTGTTAATTGTCACTCTCTGCACTACATATTCGCTAGTTCCGAACGAGTACTAAATTCTACAGCATACCTACCTGGGTAATACTGAGTAGTAATTGGACTATTACGTACTTAAATATATATACTTTATATTTTGATCTTGAAGTAATTAGTACGTACTAAGTATGTACTTTCAGAATTTTCGAGTACAAGTACACGTACAAGGAATTGAAAAAGAATTCATGTTTTAGCAAATACTTCAAAGTATTTGAAAAGAAATGAAAGTACTTGAAACGAATTGAAAAATGTACTTGAACCGATTTTTCAATTCTTTTCAAATACTTTCAATTACTTACAATCGACGACGGAACGTCAAGTTGAAACCAATATTTAAAAAAACTAGAGTGCGCCTATTGGTGAATTGTTCTAAAAAGTACCTACAAATTCTATATTCTATTCATGCAAGTGGCGCGCTGGCACACTGGCTAACGCGTGTGACAATTAATCTGGCAAGCGCGGATTCGAATCGTGTCGGTGTCGAGGCATTTTTTTTTTTTAATTTTTATTTATTTATTTATTAAATAAAAATGTGAAAAGTACCTAAAAAGGAATTAAATGAAAAAAATTAAAAATAAGACTGAGGGATCGGAAAAGCATAATTAGGCGAAAATTTCATTAATTAGGGATGCAAATTGTACTCTTTATACGACATGCTTCACTAACCATCTGAGAATTGTAGAGAATTCTATACAAACCCGACGGCAAATGAACGAATACATGAAATTTTTGTCAATTCGAAATTGCATACAAATCAAAGTGTGTCTTATAATGGTGACACAATTCACTCCTTCTCAACTGGTGAGAGTCTAACTGCAATGGAACTAGTTCCTTTTTGACACCTTTTCGCTAGTTCGGAACTAGAAATTTTGCTCACTAGTTATTGAGTTTCCTGCAGGGTTCATACATATGTATGACAAGCTTTATGAGTTTCCTACCTTTTGTTGCAAACTGATGCATTTCAGTCTATAGAGTGTCCGATAGATATGTACGTACGAATGTATGCTTGTAAATATGTATGTATGTATGTATGTCATGGAGTCAATTTCCTTGGTCATCAGCAATGGCTTGTGTGCCTCATTGGCAATTTTCAGGCAGGCGATGTCAGTTCATTTGGCACCAATTCTCCTTTAATTTCTTTTTGGATACACGAAGCATCCAAGCTTTTCGGACGGTGTAAATGTGTAAGCTTTAATCTTACGCACACACGCACACAGAAAAACACAGAGGTGCAAACAATTCTCGAACAATTAAGCATCAGCTAACTGCACTAGCTGATTTATTTGCGTTTTGAAGTTAGTTGAAGTGAAATTGAACAGGAGAAGAGATCAATCCGGCACAAATCTCTATCGTGACTAATCGCACATTTTTTTTACAGGGTTACTACAAAATTTTCAAGTATGAGTTATTTTCTTGCTTGTTACGATTCAAGCCTAGTGGGAGCGGATCATATTCAAGTAGCCTGAAAATGTTAGTAGGTAACTTGCTGAAGCTCTCTGTGTGTTCAGAGATATGTCCCTGCTAGAATTGTGTGACCGAAAGTACTAACACTATTACAAAAATATAATATTACCACCAAATTTGCACTCGTATGTGTTTCTAGCCAAGTTCAAAACCAATGAGATAGATAAGGATGAAATCGAATTTGAAAATACACATACGGGAACATGATGAATGAAACGGTCACAAAAGTTCCCGATGCCCTTAAGAATGTGATAGGAAATATCCCAAAACTTTTGGTCATGCCTGCTGGTCATATGACCTGTCAAATGACCTGCACAGTTCTTGCAGGGGTATGTACGTACAAACTTGGCTGCATGCTTATTTATTTTTCTTCTCTGTTTAATTGACTGGCATTTTACTAGGTTTAATGCTATTTATTTAAATTTTGAAAAGAGCTTTTCGGCCGATGAAAAATAAAAGGAACTAATTTCTACCGACTATAACATTAAAAATTCCTCACAACTCAAAGAGAAGTTAAACACATTGACAATTGAAAATGACGAAATCTTAATATCTTTTGACGTAATTTCCCTATTTACGAACATCCCAGTGAGCCTAGCAATTCGAACAATTATGCAAAAATGGACACCCCTTCAAAACCATACCAACTTGACTAAAAACCAGTTTTTAGACATCATAAATTTTTGTTTAAGGGACAATAATTATTTTATGTTTGACGGAACGGTGTACCAACAAATTTATGGTATGCCAATGGGAAATCCATTATCACCCACTATAGCTGACATTGTTCTGGACAAAATACTTGACGACGCTATAACCGATCTCAAAACAAAAGACATATACATCAAATACATAACTAATTATGTAGATGATGTATTCGCTATTGTTAAGATTAAGGACGTGGAAGAAATTTTGACTACATTAAATTCGCAACACAAGAAAATACAATTTACGACTGAAAGAGAAAAGGACAGTAAGATAGCCTTCCTAGACATAGAAATATTTAGAAACAACAATAATATTTTGACGAATTGGTATGCGAAGCCAATAGCGTCCTTAAGAATGATTAATTACCCCTGGACCCAAAAGAAAAACACTATGACGAATTTTATAAATAAGATCTACACATTGAGCGACCAGGCGTTCAGGAAAAACAACGACATTAGAATAAGAAATATTTTAACAAAAAACGGATACCCAAATAAGATGATTGATAGGTGGTTAGCAACAACGAAACAGAAACAAATAACACTCCAAAATAATGCAAAAACTACGAACGAAAATAACAACAAAATCTTTAGAGGCATTACATACATACAAGGTTTAACAGATAATACAACATTACAAAAATGCATACATAATGACAAATTAATATTCGCACATAAACCCAATCGCACACTTAACCAAATATTCAGTAAGACAAAGTTACCAAAGAGCAACAACACAACGTAGTTTACGAAATCAAATGTAAATGCAACAATGACGAGCGATGCAACAAAACCACGTTACCACGAAACGAGCACTAGGCATTAGAATAGGAGAGCATAAAACAGACGCTAGAAACAAAAAGACAACAACAGCATTAGCACAACACTTGACAAACAATGGTCACACGGCGGACTTTGACAACGCGAAAATATTAGACATAGAGAGACGAACAAAAACAAGGCTGACCCTGGAGAGTTTGCGCATACAACAACGAATACAGGACGCTATGAATTTTAAAGAAGATGTTGACAACATTAATTGCGCCTACAGAAACATAATAAAGAAACAAAATAAATGTCAAAAATAATTATATATGTATGTATGTATGTATGTATGTCAGGCGCGGATCCAGGATTTCGGCAAGGGGGGGGTTTTGAAAATTTCTTTTTTTGGAAGATGTTTTTAAGGGCAGACGCTGAACATAAGTAGATTTTACGAATTTATGCGGCCAAAATTGAAAATTTTAAAATTGGTGCAAATACAAAATCCAAAATCGCTCTGCGTTTATAATAGACCCACCATTTTGAAGCTTTTAAGCATATTGGCCTTTCTTGAAAAAATATTGTTAATTTTTTAATTCAAAAGCATTTTAGTTATATTATCGCCTCCCGTCAATTTCTCTACGGAAAAATGCAAAGCCAGAAATTATCAACAATGGGTCGTATTAATAAAAACGAAGCAAATATTTTACTCAAGATTTTAGAAATTTGACATCAATTTGTATGAACCAAATTTCAAAATTTGAGTAAAAGGTCTCAAATTTTAAGTAAAAGCAAATGCTCAGCTTTTATTAATATGACCGAGTGGATTAAAAATTGGCCTATTTGGAAAATTACCTGCTTTCGTATTTTTAGTATTTCCAATTTTTCAAAGTCAAGGAAATACTTATCATAAAAAGGGGCTAGGAATCCTAAAGCTACATTTTTTAGAAGAGTTTTGAGTATGCAATTTTGCAGCTCATCCAATTTTAATATAATAATATGCAACATTCAACTTTTTGAAAATTTTCATTGGATTTTCGGAAATTTTAATTGGAACGGTCTCACCCTACACCCTACAGAAAAAAACTTATAAAATCGACGGAATTTTTCACAGCATTGAGAATTTAATTTTTTACACTAAAATTGGTTGGCTACATAACAGTACACTTAGAAATCTCCTCAAAATCTTCTATAAATTATGGCCTTGCTTTGAAATTTTTAATCCACTTTCAGAAATTTCTACGATTTTTCAGATTTTTTCCATAAGCTCAGAAATCCTGCTTAAAACAATTTTTATTGAAAAATTTTCTATATTTTTAAATTAACATAAAAAAGTAAAATTTTCGACAGAACTCTTTGAAATAAATTTAAAAACTTTGGCGTATGATTTTTTTTTTGAGTCACTCTATATATTTTTCAATAAAATCGACTTTTAACTCAAATTATTAAAAATTTTGCATTAAACAAGCAATTTGGAATAGATGTAGACAATAAAATATTTTTGGCCGCATAAAACTTGAAAATCTAGCTATGTGCGCTGGTGAAAATATGGACTAATACCACCTACTATTATTATTCTATATACTAGTTGCGCCATTTCCCGCACCTTAAAAACACCAAATTCAAAACACTCCAAATTAACAATATGTATGTCATCACATAAAGTGCAGGAGATTTCAATTGAAGTTCTAAATAACATGTATAACGTATGTATGTATATTTTTGCATTGGTACGTGGGAATGAGTATCGTATGGTATTGGTGGCAAATTGATCCTCAATTTCACTTACCCTTGCATTTAAAGCCAAAATAAATAAGAATATATGTATGTAGTACTTTTTGGTTATATTTATATTTTTAATAGAATTTTTACTTTATTGAAGTTCTTGTGTTTATATACTCAAATTTTTAAAAGATTAATTTAAACAAGTATTGCGAAATGCCTCTGAAAAAGGCAATTTCTCCAACGATTCAGACATTTCTAACCAAATTAATTCTGCACAATCCCGATAAAAGTAGGGATAAGAAAGAAAAGAAAATAAATTTGCGATTTGGCAATTTGCGAATAGCATTTGACAAATTTGATTTTATCAGTTTGGGAAATTTGGGCGCAGAATCTATAAAGGCATTAATTTGGGATCTATGATAAACCACAAGGGGGGGGTTTGAACCCCCAAAACACCCCCCCCCCCGTGGATCCGCCACTGATGTATGTATATGTATAAATATGTAGTTGCGCGAAAATAATGTAAAAAGATAGATGTGTTGTGATAAATTTTTCGTTCAAAATCTTTGAATGGCTGTAAGTGAACAGTTTTTATAAATTTTGTACAATTTAAGTATGTATGTAATTTATGTATAGCTCATAATGTGATTGTTAATTTCGTTATAATAATATGTTGTGTATACATATATATTTTTTTTAATGTCCCAATTTGCCAAACGACTTCGAATCGAATTCGATTCCGGCTCGGTCTAGTGAAAGGTTCGTTCGCCGGCGACTATCGCGTGCGACCTGCCGGCGAAGTCGTAAGTGGATGAAAAGAACAGTTCTCTGGCGAGCCACATAAACGAGTCATTGACGACGTGCCAAGACGACTCGTAGACGACGTACAATAACGACTAGATAGCGACGTGTAAAACCGACTCTTTGGCGACGTACAATACGACTTGATAACGCTTGATAACGAATGCTGGATTATTGGAACGTCGGGTAGTCGCTAATGCAGTGAGCATAGAAAACACTTCTTAAACACAAGAAATTTAGTTAAAAGGAACATGGTACCCTTACGACAATGGTTTTATTGGACGAAGGCAGGTTTATTTTAAAGCCATAAATACAATTCACCATCTTCTTTTGAGTTTCTTGCATGGTTTCCAGTTTTTCCAAAACAACATCTAGCGTTTTATCTGTACTTCTTTCTGTAAAGAATAATAGAAAGCACGAGACAGACGTAATTAACGCCATGGTACTTGAATTATGTTTACTTACTGACTCATGAAGCACATACATACATCGCCTGAATCGCAAAAATCGCTGCTCAAAATGCGTAATCTTTTCATAATATTTTTTGTATTATTTGTAAACAAATGAAATATTTTTGTTCAATATATTTTCTAAGTTAAAAGTTGCTTAGATTTCTTTAAATTTTTCTTGAAAGTAGGTAATGCATGTAAATCAACGTTACTTTTTTTTTGCAAGTGTTTGAAGTGAATATGTATGTATACATATATGGGTATGTTCAGAAACGCAGCATGAAACGCAACATCGGCAGTAATTATTTTTTTTTGATGATTGTGATGAGCGACGCTTCATGCAAAAATTACGTTTATGAACGCTCTGCTTGTACTACAAAATCAGGTTGCGCTTCAAACTGAGTTTCTGAACAAAGCCTATGTATACAAACTAAATCAAGTAGGCCTTTGTAACGCTGCGCCGCACATTGGGTTACAGTATGTTTCCACTTCGGACGGCAGTTCTTCAAGCTCATCGTGCAGTTAGTAGCCTAAATTGTAACTAAGAGGTGCGGGGTATCAGTTGAGATGTATATATGACTTCATTCCCGCTTTGTTACAAAATACACGCCACGAATTAAACAAGCCGACATCGTGGCGAAATTGATCCAATGTTATAAATCGAAGTCGGAACGACTTTGATTTTTTTATAAAATAAAGACTTCGATTCGAGTTCACCCCGGCGAGTTCCCCAAAACGACGTCGAATCGGCCTCGATTCGAACTCGACTTCACTCAGTGGCAAATTGGGGTCTTTTCAAATAAAAAATTAGACTGCCTGATGAAGACGAGAATACCGTCGAAACACGTAGGAGAATGAAGGGAATGTAAATTTGCCTTTTATTTTTCATCGGCCGAAAAGCTCTTTTCAGAATTTAAATAATTATTGAAATCTATGGCCTATTACTAATACAAATTAATGCTATTTAGTTACGTCCCCAGAAGTCAATTGTTTCTAATCTTCTTTGTATATTATGCCTTTTGTAAATACGTACATAGGTATGTATGTAGGTAAGTAAATAAAAGATTGAATGCAGTTTTTAATACATTTTGCTTTTTGTTGTATTTTTCTCAATACGAGGGCTGCTCGATATATTTTTAGCCTAACAATGAAAAAGTGTTGCCAGGTGAAATCTGACATTTCCATTGCAAAGTCTGACATTTTTTAGCATAATCGTACTCAGAACGTTTCGACGTACGACCATGATTTGAGTTGTTTACAGTGACTTTAAAAATTTAATTTGGCAAAAAAATGGAATTAACTCGTGAACATTTTCGTGCGATCAGTTTTCACAAATTTCGACGTGGATTATCACGACAATAGTGCATTGGTGAACTTAAATCTTTATATGGAGGTGAAGCACCATCCTATGGCACTGTGAAAAATTGGTATAATGAATTCAATGGTGGCCGACGCTCGCTCAAATACCAATTCCGTGAAGGTCGTCCAAAAACGGCCGTTGAGCCAGAGAACATTGATGCCGTGCGTGAACTCATAATGCAAGATCGTGACGTGACATACCGTGAGATAGAGACATCCTTGGACATTTCTCCCACAAGCATACATTCGATATTGCATAAACACCTGGCCGTAAAAAAGGTTTGTTCTCGTTGGATCCCGCACAATTTGACTGTCGCTCAAAAAAAGGCTCGTGTCGATTGGTGCAAAGAAATGTTGCAAAAATACGATCGCGGTTCTTCAAAAGAGGTTTATAAGATCGTCACAGGTGACGAATCATGGATCTATGCGTATGAACCTGAAACAAAACAACAATCGACCGTGTAGGTCTTCGAAGACGAGCCAAATCCAACGAAAGTTGTTCGTGGAAAAAGCACTTCGAAGCAAATGGTCGCCTGTTTCTTCGGCAAATCTGGTCATGTGGGGACTGTTCCGCTTGAGCAACGTAGGACGGTCAATTCTAACTGGTGTACACCACAATTTGTTTGCCTGAAGTCTTCGGAGAAATTCGAAAAACGAACAAGGGAAGACGAATCATTGTTCACCATGACAATGCGAGCTCTCACACATCGGCTCAAACGAACGCCTTTTTGATGAACGTCGAATTGATGAGTCAGCCGCCGTACAGCCCTGACTTGGCACCCAGTGACTTCTTATTATTCTCGCACATCAAGAAAGAAATGCGTGGTCAACGATTTTCGTCGCCAGAAGATGCTGTTCAAGCGTTCAAAAACCATGCTTTGGAGGTGTATCAATCGGAGTGGAAAAGTGCTTCGACAATTGGCGTGAGCGCATGCAAAATTTATACGCTTTTCATGCTGGAGAATACTTTGAAAAACAATAAAACCATTTTTGATGATTAATATTCGCATTTTTATTATTAGGCTAAAAATATATCGAGCAGCCGTACATACATATTCTGTTTGATTTTCTAATAAGCTAATTTTTGAGTAATTTTGCATTTTACTGCAGGTTCTGACATTCCAAATTTTTTCGATACCTTGAATTACGTTGTATGTTCATATGTATGTATGACCGTCCGCTAATAAGGAAGCTATCGAAATTGAAGTGTGCTTCTTTTTAATTGACGTGTAACTGTGTAACCTAAATCAAACGCACGCCGTCAATTTACTGTCAAAAATTTCTCATGCCCATACAACTTGTATGGGAGTAACCGAAATTGAACGGCGTGCGTAAAAAGCAAATTTGACGCCCAATTTTTGTTTTGCGTGACAGTTGAAATTAGGCATTGTGGGTGATTGTTTGCAAAAAAATTGACACTTGCTTTTGATATCGTGTCTGTTAGGTACATATTCCACAAAATAACAAGATTTTCTCTGATTTTCTGTATTTTTCTATTTCTTTATCTGAACACGCACGCAAGTCAATTTCGGTTCAACGCATATGAAAAATTTGCGTGCGTGCGTGCGTTAAATTGACGACTTGCGTTTGATTTAGGTTACACAGTAACCGTCTAGAATCTAGATGACTTTGGCCGACTTCAATAAAGCGCGCCAGTTGCTTCTGTTTGTCGTGCTGCGCCCGGCGGCAATTGGAACCAACATCGGAGGACGAGTTTGTCTTCAGCTGATCTTCACCTGAACTTCTTCGCTGAACAATGTCGAATATAAATATGTTTGTTTGTACATAAATATAAATACGTAACACTGGTAATCACCTTATATAAATTCATCCATTAAATAGCTTTTAAAATTTAAATCGATAACAACTGAAATTGCCATAATTAAAAAATATACGTGCGTATGTACATATGTATGCATGTTTATACTTGTTAACAACTTTAACAGCTTAATTATAATATTCAATAATAAATATGCTCTTATTCATTAAATTATTTTATTGTCAGTCAATTCTCCAATTAAATCTGCTCCAGACAAGTAAACAACAAATTAAAATTTTCATTTTCGTTCAACATGTTTAACAGTTGTTTAAGAATTCCGCCTACTGGGCAGCTACATTGTGTAGGGATGACGAGGAGGGAAGAGATCTAATTTTTGGAAAGAAGAAAGGAGAGGCTGAAAGATGCGAGTTTGCGGAGCTTGAGATGCTGGCGGATAGATATGGTGCGTACTTAAGTTGTAAAGGGACCAATTCTCCTTCCTAGTTAACGACAACAGTGAAATGGATGAAGGAGAAGCTACACGGCGCGAATTTATTATTTAATTATTTGCTAGATTATTCAATAAAAAATCTCCAACAAATTTACAAAATTTTACTCAACACGCACAAAAGCTATTAATTATGAAATGGAATATCTCTCAGACCAACTTTGACGCACAGAGTCCTATAGCGGAGGGTCTGAGTTTTTTTTATTTGGGGGTTCAAGTTTTATAATTTTAGCTGGAGTTGCAATCACTTTATCGAAAATATCCTATACAAAATTACTTCAAATGCAGTTTTTGAGTTTGGACATCTTCTACAGAATTTAATAAGCAATTTCTTTGAGATAGACTTTAACACTCTAACCCAACGAAAATGGCTGTTTTTAATCCGTTTGGGAAACGCAAGGAGAGAATATCAATTAAAAATGCTGAAAGAGGGTTAAAATGTTCTTGAAAATTATTCGCCATAAAATTTCACTAGGGGTCGCCTATAACCTAACTATGGCAGGTCGATGCAAGAGAGAATCGCTCTACTTCTTCCAGGAAATAATAAAGGTAGTGAAAAAATGTAGATTTTCAAAAGTTCGCCCTTTCCATGTCCTTCTCCGTTTCTTCTTCGTCTAAGTCTCCCCTTTCCCTCTACCTTTCACTTTATATTTACCTTACCCTTTCTGCCGCTGTGGTGTAATGTGTAGAGTGCTCGCCTGCTATACCAGAGGCCGCGGGTTCTAACCCCAATCCGGACAAACGCCAAACAATTTTTCGAATTAATTAAAATCCAATTATTGGGTTTTTAGAAATAGCGGTCACAACTCGGCAGTGGGCAGTATTCCCTCCGAGTGTATTTCTAACATGAAGAAAGCCGGCATAAAACTGTAGGTCCACCCAATTAGTAGGAAAAAAAGGAGCACACCTCGAATTGGGAGAGAAGCTCGTCCATAAAACTTGTCATAAAACTTGTCCTCTTCCGCTTTTCAGTACCTTTCTCTTTTCCTTTCTGTCTCTATTTCCAACACCAATAATGCTCCGAAACATTCCGTGGTTATTCGGGTCTACATTTTGACCCATATCTAGAGACCCGACCCGACGCAACCTTTCTCAGTTTTCGAGATATCTGAATGAAATTCAATGGCGCGAATATATCTAATTATAACAAGCTTTAGTTTGAGTTGCTCTCCCATTTCGCGGTGTGCTCTTCATTTTGCTGCAGGGCGTGAAATGGACTTATTTGTATGTGTATGTATGTATGGATCTACATTGCGTTACATTTCAATTAATTATAATTTATGTTTCCGTTTAAAACAAAAACCAAAAAAAACTTCATAAACAACATTTAACTTTTGTAGGTAATAAAAATTTCAAAGTTAAATGAAAATTATGAATTTTTAATCTTTATTTTGATTTGGTAACTAGTATTGTTATGCATGCCATTTGCGTCTAACTAACAATTTGAAAGTGAAAAGTTGTGAAATTTTTAAACGTGCTCCATTATTAACTCCCCAATATGTAATTACCTACTATTCTCACGCCCATTCTCATGTATATTCACATACACGCACACGTTCTTGCAACTCATGCTAAATAGATTGGTTGTGCCTGCTTGTGGGCATAATGTGGTGTGGCGCGCACAAAAGTATGCAACAACTAACAACTAATTTTACATGTAGACTCACATACATTTTACATACAAAACATACAACCAGACCTGGATAATATCAAGTACCAGTACGACTTGTGACAAGTATATTTTAAAGGAATTGTACTGGTACTGGTACTGGCATTCCCAAAATTTTCAAATACAAGTAAAAGTACAAGTACAAGGAATTGCAGAAGAATTGAAGTTTTAGCAAATTCTTTAAAGTATTTGAAAAGAATTGAAAGTACTTGAAAATAATTGAAAAATCTACTTGAATCGACTTGTTAGTAATTGAAAGTACTTGAAAAGAATTAAAAAATCGATTCAAGTACCTTTTCAATTCTTTTCAAGTACTTTCAATTCTTTTCAAATATTTTGAAGTATTTGCTAAAACTTCAATTCCTTGTACTTGTACTTGTACTTGTACTTGTACTTGTACTTGTACTTGTACTTGAATATGCTGAAAGTACTTAGTACGGACTAATTACTTCAAGATCAAAATATAAAGTATTTAAGTACGTAATAGTCCAATTACTACTCAGTATTACCCAAGTATGCATACAACCACTCCTACAGCTAATATAAGGGACCGTCCCGCAAAATAACAGTCTAGAGAACTAGAGAGTTCACAACTAGCTCAGTACTGATTCTAAACGGATGCAAAGCGGAACCGTTTATTATTGTGACTATGAAAAATGTATGTTTACAGCTATTCTTTGAAGTTGAGCAACAACAAATGTTAAACTTTATAATAATTCCCCCTTTTTGCTGTCTTTTACTGGGTAGTACCAAATGAAACTTGATTAAAAGGGCGTACATATGTGTTATATTACTTGGCATTTGTAGGTGAATGGTGAAAATTTCACCTTTCGTATGGTTCAGTTTCAAAAATTTTGTATTTTATAATTCGGTATGTTAAGAGTTCTGCCGGCTGAGGATTATTTTTGTAAAGCGCAGCCAAAGACCGACCGACCAAAGACCTGAACTAGTTCTGAAGTGCTTTCTTTCAAACAATTGATTTTTTAATTATCCCAGTACTGCCCATATAGGAAAAGTTTAGAACGCGTTCCAGACTTCTGCAGAGGGCTATAATTGCCACTTCGTAGGTCATTGCCGTGTTAGAAAAGGCAGTTGAAAACATTTCGTTGGGATAAAACGATAGTCTGGAACTAGTGCGATTTGCTGCAGGGTATATACAGTTATATGTACATACATACATATGTATATGTACATTCATTCTCCGCTGCCAGCAGCATATAAAATGAATGCCCAACATTGGGTTAACTGCATTGGTTTGTGAAATTTCGACATTTTCGGCAGCTATTTTTCTCACCGCCAGCGCATACGCACCGCAATGCAACAACTGTTGAGCCCTCGAGTGCCCATCGAACACAGTTTCTTTCGCATACCACGCTTTTGCGCCCGCATTGTTGGTTTTTGGCCCACAGTGCCCGCAAGGCACAAAAATCAGTCGCGCGGCGGGTTAACGCTGCTGCGTTTCTGCGTAAATACATTTGCTGTCGCCGTCGCCGGATGCAATGGGATTTGTTACGGTTTCATGCATTTCGACGATCTATTTAACGCGCTAGAGGCATTCTGTCCGGGTGTTACCAAGCTCATATGCTTGCTAAAGATGATCATATTTTTTGTGAGACGCAAGCAATTCCAGCGTATCGTTGGCAGTCTGCAGGCGCATTTATTGCATGGTAAGTGGTCAGTGTGCGGATGTTGATGTGTGTACGTGTGTGCATGCTTGTACTGTGAATGGTTTTCGAAATGCAGATATTTGTGTGAGTGTGTGCGCATGTGATAAGTTTCTACCGAAACGTGTCCAGCATGCCGTTAAAAGATTTTTTGTTTTCTTTTGGTTTATGTATGTATATTCGAAATAGACACAAGTTGCGAAAAGCGTCGCATCATGGAACCGCTTGCCTCGTTTGGATCGATTTTGTCTTTTATACTGCTCATGACTGGTAGCATAACCAACACGTTCTTCAATATTATGCCATTGGTGAAAATGGGCTATTTTAAGTGGCAGTCGATGGATTTTGAGTTGTTGTTGCCCTTCAAAACTGTGTAAGTTGGAGATTATTTAAAAAGTTTGTTGTTAAGCGTTTTTTATTTTAAAAAGTGTGTTTGGTATTTAATTTCGTGAATGGTGTTTTCATACTTATGGACATTAGGGTATGAGAGAATGCCTGACCTATGAAAGTTTGTCGCATAAATGATGGCGATATCGTATTTTTTTAACTATAAAAACAACACTTTTGGAGAAAAACTAAATTAAAATTTTTTTTTTTTAGAGAAACTATAGATGAGAAAAAGAAACAGCAGTTAAATAAGTATTAATAATTAAAAATATAAAGATTTTTTTCCAAAGAAGTTAAAGTTAAAACTTTGTCGTTTGCTGGCCGGTTTCCTCGTGTTTGTGTGGGGAGTCGCACAGACTCTAATTAGCGCCGAAACGCCGTTTTTATACCACTGCACGTAACTAGAGAAACAGAACAAGAAGAATAGAAAGATAATATTAATTCGGAAAGCAGGACAGTGGTCCTACGCCCTATATCCATCCTCTTGGGTTGGGCAACTAAGACGCCCTACGCCCTATATCCACCCGGTTGAGTTCAGGTATGTAAGAAAGTCCCTCAGGCTTAATATCCGTGAGTTCCGAGATATTGTTGAAGAAAGGAGGCTTTCCAGGAAACTTCATGCTACCGAGGTAGCGCGAAGGAAACTCATATAACAGTTGCTCCACCCGTCTCTTCCGCTGCAGGAAGATTACCGCTGCGACACAGAGTGTTATTATCCAATCACAATCGGGCTGCGTGGATACCAATAGCCCAATATTCCGTAAATACTGCAGCTAAGCGGGAAATGTTCCCCTTATCAATCTTTAGCGTGGAACGCAACTCACTATATGAAGGCCACAGACTTCTGAAGACTCTGCAGCCCTGCAAGCGCTTTCATCTGGTTTTAGCCTCCTCGAACCAGTAACGAAGGATTCGGCGCTTGGGGAAGCCCAGGTGCGCAAGAACCTGCCGTGTCTCTGCCATATCAAGATACGAGCCCTGATTGGCCAGCTCATCAGCAATTTCGTTTCGCTTGATGTCGCGGTGTCCCGGCACCCAGATCAGAGAGATGCTAGGTCGATTTGCTGAACCCATGACCGACACTCTACACTGCCCCACCAAGCTTGATGAAACCGTAGCAAATCCCAGAGCCTTCAGAGCCGCCTGACTATGCGAGAAAATTCCAAGTAGAACCTCGTCCTGTATGGCGAAAACTTTAGATTGAAAAACGCTCGCCGTGTCCGATGTCTGATGAAAATGAAGGTGTTCGGCTGAGTTGCGAAGATATCCGCTCCTACTCCGTAAAACATCTTTGACCCGCCCGTGAAAACTGAAACATGAAATCTTTGAGCTATTTTACCATCTCGCCAGTACTTTCTGGATGGAAAGACAATCTCATAGTTTGCATTGCCACCATTTTGATGTCTTTATTCCTAGGTCCAATAAAATGTTGAGCATCATTGTTATGTATGAACCAATTGACTAAAGAGCAACTGGCTATGTCTTTTGGATTTTAGAGTTCATAACCGCAAAAGGTTTTTTGTGTAATATGAGACAGTGCCTGACCACAACAAATATACTGATTTTCCTAACCTTTTTACTCTCAATATTCCTGTGATTGGGTGCAGCTGATGAGCGAGATTGTCACGCCTTCAGCTGCCATTTTAGTTGGAGAATTGCCATATGTACTTCGTATTCTTTGACTGCGCTTTCCGCTTGATATACATATTGGGTTAATCCGGAAGGCGAAATAGGGCGAAATTTTAGGTTTACGTACGAAAATAAGTTGCGAAAATTAAAAAAAAAACATCACAATGCTTTAAACACTTAACTCTTCATAGAATATTACAAACAATGAGAATATAGATTTTTACTTATTTTCAAAACAGCAGAACAAGTAATCCCCCTCCTCCTCCGCTTCCTAGCATATACTTAATGATATGTACTTAGATGGTGCAAATACTTTAGATAAATCATATATTCTGCTAAATTTGTAAAATGGAAAGTCATCGTTTATGACAAGCAGCTGCTTTTGCAACCAAAAATTAAATAAATTTTATACCAGTACTTGCAATTTTTACACATACCGTTATACCCACATATTTATCTATACACCCAGAGAAAAATCGAGTATTAAAATTAAATTCGACTAGTAATAAATTTATTCTTATATCTAATATAACAATGATATACTTGAATTAAGAAAAAAAGTTGTTAAACCAAACCAAATTTGTGTTCAAATCAAGAATATTCGCAATACTCTAATTTCTAGCTTGAAAATCTTTAAACAAACGAATTTTTAAAAAATTCAATTCTACGACGCTGACGAGTTTGTTTCGTGGCATGCACTCACAGCTATAACATTGAATCTAGCAACGAAAATAATAGGAATCAGTTTTTCTTTAGTTTTGGTTTTTACAATGATGACAACAATTCGAAAAAACGGACGTATAAAAGCATCACTAAAGTCCATATGATCTTGAATGTCCCACTATATGATGACGTTGGATTGAAAGTCAGCGAGAAAATAAAACGAAATAGTTAATTTTAAATTAGGAATAAAAAATTTTGTTTTGAGAAATTTCTGTATTAATTTTAGAATAATTATTATTGAAAACCTACCTTAAATATGGACGAATTCAGCTTTAAAAATTAGAATTTTCGATTTTAAAAAAAAATTCTCGAAATAAGAATTTTCTACTCAGCATAATAATATTCGGTATTACCGTACTTTCGTGAGCAAAATTCTTAATTTGGGCTTGATTTAAGTACAAAATTCTTGAATTTTTCTCTTAGTCTACAAATGTAGATACAGCTTTATACACACACATAAACACAGCTTCAAGACTAAACTATTCTTAAAACATTTTTCATATTTTCTTTCTATTCTCTCTTCTGCTCTGCTTTTTTTGCTTCAATTTTGCTCCTTTGTTATACATATGATGTATGTATGTACGTCATTTTCCAGCATGCCAAATATCTTTGTCAATTTGCCCTATTATCCAGGCACATATTTGTTGTTGACGCTATCCGGCACAATGACTGTATTCACCTTTAGTGCTGTGGATGGATTTTTTGCTTGCGCTTGCCTGTATATGTGTGCGTTATTTCGCATGTTGCAACATGACATACGCGTTGCATTTGCTGAGTTGCAAGAACGTAAGTATTTTTTGGATGCATGGTGCTCAATTATGGCAGGGAGAATATGTAGGTACAAAGGCACATAAATTCACATATACGTATGTACTTAGCTAATATGCAATCCTTTATATCCAGTAGTGTTTAAAAAAATATTTTTTTCGCTGTACTGCCGTTATGTTGCAACGGAAATTGATTTGGCGTATACTTTGGTTTGGTGTATATGGCATATACATATGTATGTATAAGTATTTCTTTTACAACTTGCACTTTCCTCCTTGTTATGCATGCCAATCACGTACACCACATTGGGCAACAATTTACTAAATAACCCTGCTCACCCAAATGCTTCTGCTTCTTCGGTCTGCCAACGTCAAATAGTGATTGATTCAATTTACGAATTTTTGCACAGAACATCAGCACAACTCACAATCCCTGCACCTCTAAAATTTTACAAAATACAGATCGTTGTTTAAACTTCATAACCGCCTAAGTGAGACTTTCATAACCGCCTAACCGACATTTGTGACAAAATTAAAATTGAATTTTTGACGCCCAACTCTGCGACTTCAGAGCTGAAAAGGACATAAGAAGGAAATATTGAGCTTCCCGAGCTTCACAAAGACCAAATTTCTGGTATGCTTTTACAAAGCTGTTCGTCAGGAGTTAAAATTGGCAAATCTAAATCTTGACATAGGCGGTTTGGAAAGTTTCACTTAAGCGGTTATTAAGTTTACACGACGATATATGAAATACTAACTTTTGCTTTTACATTCTGTGTGATCTTTCCTCTGTGGCACGTTATACTTGCAACGTTGATTAGCAGCGGAAAGTTTATCTGTGGCACAAAATATGCGGTTGCAACATCGTTTGGTGGAACTTATTGAACATCACAACACCATCATCCAGCTTTGCTGTGATTTTACGACGGAATTTTCGCTAATCATTCTGATGCATTTTCTATCGGCGGCATTGATTTTGTGCTTTAGCATTTTTAATATGTTGATGGTAAGTTTTAGGGCAGAGTGAGATATTGATGTTTTTGTTATCATACATAGCAGATACTTATTAGTTGTTGTTGTTTGTTTATTAAGTAAGTGTTTGCTATTGTATTCTAATATTATTTTGTTGCGTTAAATAAGCGCTTGTGTGCTGTTGTCATCAAAGTTATTTTGCGGAATAACTAAATTGGCCAGAGCATAACCTTGTGAGCTGCTTTGTGTTTAGATGGTTTTAATTAAATGAAATTATAAACTTCATCAAGAATTTTTCAATGCAGAAAGGTCGGAAGTTTTATGTAACTACCCAGAGTATGTGATTTGGCATTGTGTAGAAAAACTTTAGTGCAATTTTAACTAAAATATGAGCTTTAGCATTGTGTACAAAAACTTATGTGCATTATTAGCTTTCGTCAATATTGTTTGATCGGGTTATGAACCACAAATGACAGTATGTATTATCTGTGTGTCCTATTTTACTTAAAATGCCGCATCTGATAGTTTTCGGTCACTTTTCGAAACCCTATCCTGCTGAGAGTCTTTCTTGCTGAGAGTCTATCTCGACATCATTACCATTAGCATTATCGCATTAAAATTGCATTTGTAATCACCATTACTCTCACCATCAATATTACGGATGTATTATTATTATTTAATTTGTCAGAAATATCATTTACTAACCTATTAGAATAACATTTTCGTTAATATTCCATTACCATTACGATTACCATTAATATTACCATTAACATTACTATTACCATGACTATTACCATTACCATTATCATTACCATTACCATTACCATTACCATTACCATTACCATTACCATTACTATTACTATTACCATTACCATTACCATTACCATTACCATTACCATTACCATTACCATTACCATTACCATTACCATTGCCATTACCATTACCATTACCACTACCATTACCATTACCATTATCATTACCATTACCATTACCATTACCATAGAATGTACCCGTGCAGTGACATTGCGCGACTTGGCTGCATTTACATGATCGATTATAATTTTTCCATTCTACCATGGATTTTCATCGTTTTCCCAATAGGATGGAGCTTCACGTAAAGGAGTAAAACCGCAGGTCAATTTTTTCTTCAAAAATCGTAAAAAATTGTAAAAAATTCAAATTGAATCGTCAATATTTCAGAAACTATAAGAGTTAGAGAAAAATGTTATAGGAGCTATGAAAAGGAAATTTAATTTTCTTTCGCTCACTGCGTTAAAGAGCTATACAGTATTAAGTGAAGCCATTGGAATTAAAAATGAACCCGATTTTCGGAATCAGCGACCGATTTTACATATACATAGATAGCATGGTCGCGTGCAGAGTATTTTTTGGATGTAGAGCAGTGTTATCATTACCCCTTTACCCTTTAACTACTATGTCATTGTAATTCGAGCCAATGTTATTGTTTTTACCATGATTTACAATTAACATTTCTATTATGCAACTTTGTATTCTAATTATGGTACATAATTACCTTTAACATCACCATTAGGATTACAACTGCAAATCAGATCTGGGTAATATCAAGTACCAGTACGACTTGTGACAAGCACATTTTAAAGGAATTGTACTGGTACTGGTATTGGCATTCCCAAAATTTTCAAGTACAAGTACAAGTACAAGGAATTGAAAAAGAATTGAAGTTTTAGCAAATCCTTCAAAGTATTTGAAAACAATTGAAAGTACTTGAAAAGAATTGAACAATGTACTTGAATCGACTTTTCAATTCTTTTCAAGTACTTTCAATTACTGACAACCTTGAAACCAATATTTAAAAAAAATTACAAAAATAAACGATATTTGATATTTTTTACATGTCGCTTGTAGTCCATATTATGTTTATTTAACAAAATGTATTTGAAATTTAACATAAACAAATAATTAAATTTAATTTAAAACAAAAAAAAAATAATTCAACATAAGTAAAATTATAAGAAAAAATATACCATATCTTAATCCTAAATATCTAGAAGAACTGTCGAAATTCACAAATAGGCGCACTCTAGTTTTTTTTTAATATTGGTTTCAGCTTGACGTTCCGTCGTCGATTGTAAGTAATTGAAAGTACTTGAAAAGATTCAAGTACATTTTTCAATTCTTTTCAAGTACTTCCAATCCTTTCCAAATACTTTGAAGTATTTGCTAAAACTTCAATTCTTTTTCAATTCCTTGTACTTGTACTTGAATATTCTGAAAGTACTTAGTACGGACTAATTACTTCAAGATCAAATTATAAAGTATTTAAGTACGTAATAGTCAATTACTACTCAGTATTACCCAGGTATGCTGCAAATATATTAAAAATTACTCTTTTTACAGCATTCGGCTTCAGTTGGCATGCTTATATATATTTTCTATAGCATCGCAGCTTTAACTCAATTATTACTTTATTGCATTGGTGGCACGTACGTTAGTGACAGCGTATGTCTATATATCTTATTACTGCCAAGAAAGATAAACGCTATTTCATAAAATATTTACACTTTTTTATAGAGTCTGGAAATTGCCACAGCCATTTACGAGGTCGCTTGGTACAAATGTGATACACGCACGCGTCGTTCTCTGTTGATGATGCTGCGACGCGCGCATAAGTCTACAACAATTAAGGTGCCATTTTTTGCGCCTTCGCTACCAGCTTTTCGATCGGTAAGTTAGTGTTGGGTATAAGAAAATAATAATATCTATAGATATACATGTACTTATGTATCTGTTTTATACTTCCTAACCTTTTTTCATTTTTCTTTACTTTTTCTTTACTTTTACATGCATATTTCTTCCATTTCCCTATATCCTTTTAGATCGTAAGCACAGCCGGATCCTATATTGCTCTTCTGAAGACATTAGTATAAATCAGAAAGCTTTCGTCGATTACTAAGGAATTTTTAACTTGAAAAAATGTTTTATAAATTAATTTGGATTCACCAATGTAAAATATTGGAAATTTCAATAAAAAAAAAAAATATCTATAAGGAGTTTTTAGTGTAAAAAATATACATTAAAAATTTATTTGAAGAATATTCACTGAGAAATAGTTGAGAGTTGTTATCATTTACGAAATTTTTTCAAAAGTACATAACTAAACTTGTTAAGGATGGGGCGTAAATTATAACAGAAGATTTAGTAGAACCTTTAAGAATACAGCAAATTTTATTATATGAATTGAAAAACAAGTAAAAGCGCGGCTGTCTTCGGCCGTACCGAAGACTTCATACCTTTCATGAGTGGGGAAATGAAAAGTTACCTATGTATGTACATAGCCGGATTAAGTTTAATTTATAATTTTAATTCTGTGGGTTATTTATGGAAAGATTTATTAGAAAAAATGTTGTCTTGGCTATTTAAATGGAGGAGTTATACACCAAAATGTCCATATCTGAACAATCGGTTGTATGGGAGCTATATGTTATAATGGTCCGATCTTGACAATTTTCGGTAACCCCATTTGGGCCCATATGGGTACAAATACTTTAAAATTTCACGCCGTTAGCTGTTAAAATAGAGGAGTTATACACTAAAATGTCCATATCTGAACAATCGGTTGTATGGGAGCTATATGTTATAGTGGTTCGATCTTGACAATTTTTGGTAATCCCGTTTGGGCCCATATGGGTACAAATACTTTAAAATTTCACGCCGTTAGCTGTTAAAATGGAGAAGTTATACACCAAAATGTCCATATCTGAACAATCGGTTGTAGGGGAGCTATAGGTTATAGTGGTCCGATCTTAACAATTTTCGGTAATCCCTCTTGGGCCCATATGGGTACAAATACTTCAAAATTTCACGCCGTTAGCTGTTAAAATGGAGGAGTTATACACCAAAATGTCCATATCTGAACAATCGGTTGTAGGGGAGCTATAGGTTATAGTGGTCCGATCTTAACAATTTTCGGTAATCCCGTTTGGGCCCATATGGGTACAAATACTTTAAAATTTCACGCCGTTAGCTGTTAAAATGGAGAAGTTATACACCAAAATGTCCATATCTGAACAATCGGTTGTAGGGGAGCTATATGCTATAGTGGTCCGATCTTGACAATTTTCGGTAACCCTGTTTGGGCCCATATGGGTACAAATCCTTAAAAATTTCACGCCGTTAGCTGTTAAAATGGAGGAGTTATACACCAAAATGTGTTTATCTGAACAATCGGTTGTAGGTGAGCTATAGGTTATAGTGGTCCGATCTTAACAATTTTCGGTAATCCCGTTTGGGCCCATATGGGTACAAATACTTTAAAATTTCAGGCCGTTAGCTGTTAAAATGGAGGAGTTATACACCAGTGTATATCTGAGTAATCGGATGTTGTGGAACTATATGTTATAGTGGTCCGATCTTGACAATTTTCGGTAACCTTGTTTGGGCCAAAATGGGTACGTCTAATTCAAAGTTTCATGTCCTTAGCTGTTTAAATGGGGAAGTTATGCACAAATTACATAAAAAAATTTCATGTATATCTGAATAATCGGTTGTTTGCTATATGTTATAGTGGTCCGATTCGGCCGGTTCCGACAAATGATCAGCTGCATATAACAACATACCTGTATTCCGAATTTCATTCAGATATCTCAAAAACTGAGGGACTAGTTTGCGTTCACACAGACGGACGGACGGACAGACGGACATGGCTTAATCGACTCAGCTCGTGATTCTGATCATATCGATATATATTTTGGTGGGTCCCCCACGCTTCCTTCTGGTACTTTCGACAAAAAATTTTTGGCACTAAGTTATAATACCATTTCATTCTCATGAAAGGTATAATAAAGCATTGTTGCAGTACAAAATGATTTATTATTCATGGTCATACATACGCAATGGCACACTGTCGCATAAACAAACAAAGCAACGCAGCCAGTGCTTGTGTTGCTTCTTCGCTGTCTAAACAACGACTGAATCACAGAGCGCAAGCCTATGTGTGTTATAGGCCCGTCACATAGCATACGTCAATCCTTCTACGTCGACGTATGTGACTGACAGCTCACGTACTTGACGGAGAGGTCGCCACATAGGAAACGTTGGCGGATATGCACAAATCAGCTGTTTGATTAACCTTTAACTACAGAGGTGGTGGCAAAAATTTAACTCTTTAGAATATTTTGTAATTTCTCTTTTAAGTTGCCCTCTTGAAATTCAGTTTTCAGTAACTTCACATCTCCTGATAATTCTTGACCATTTTGTTTTATGGAGGAATGTTATACAAATGAGAAAAAACTCGAAAAGCAAATTGCAAAAAAAAGTGAAATTCAAGAGTAGCTAAAGGTTAACAATCAAAAGCAATCAGCTGACATAGCGACGGATTGACGTATACCAAAAGTTGACTTTTGGGCAACTTCGGTACGTTGCGGCGACGGATCCGTCGTACGTGTGACGACGTACGTTTAAATGCCGACATTTTACTGAGCTGTCAGTCACATACGTCGACGTAGACGGATTGACGTATGCTATGTGTCGGGGCTATTATACTCATTAACTCACGTGAGTCGATTTGCCGGGCCTTGGTATACATACATACATATTCGTATTTTTTTTCTCTCAATGTGTTGTTATAGTATTTTTTAAGTACATGTCAAATATTTTTATAAAAAAATACCTTTAAAAAAAATTGCCGCTTTCAAATGAAAGCTTCTTAGCAGAGTAGTTTCCGTACATATGTACATACATACCTACATACATAATTCAAAATACAATCCGCTAAATGCTTTTCCCAAGCTTTCTAATGGAAACCTTTCAGCTGAAAAGGCTTAATCATCTCCACATATAGTTATTATCTAGAATAGTATTAAATAAAAATGTTTCAATATAAAGAACCAGTCTAATGTAATCCGCTGTCCTCAGTGTTGTTACTGTTGCGTTAAAAGGCATGGCATCTGATGTTACATTCGTGTTTCATTTCAGCAACGTTGCATCTGTACATTTCCTCGAAGCATCATTAATAGGCCCGTCACATAGCATACGTCAATCCGTCTACGTCGACGTATGTGACTGACAGCTCACGTACTTGACGGAGAGGTCGCCACATAGGAAACGTTGGCGGATATACACAAATCAGCTGTTTGATTAACCTTTAACTACAGAGGTGGTGGCAAAAATTTAACTCTTTAGAATATTTTGTAATTTCTCTTTTAAGTTGCCCTATTGAAATTCAGTTTTCAGTAACTTCACATCTCCTGATAATTCTTGACCATTTTGTTTTATGGAGGAATGTTATACAAATGAGAAATAAAAATAGGTAAAAAAACTTTTTAAGTTAAACGGTTTTATGTTATACATACATTGCAATGTTTAAGATAAATGTACTAAAAACCAAAAAATAATAAAATAGATACAGTCGTGGGAATTATAAACATTTGCATAGACTAGACTAAAATAAAACCGTGGGGCACGTCAATTGTCTACAATCGTTGATTAAAATGTTTGTTTTGTAATGTTACACTATAATTAGGCAGTTGTTCAACCGACAACGATGGACGTGTGATAAGTAGGGCTAGAATGTGGAAAAAAGCTAGCAAGCTCGATTATAAGCGAGTTTTAGGGTTTCATAGTGGTGAGCGAGTAGTACTTTTATCATATGTTTTGTCGATTAAAGACAAACTACGAGCAGTGAAACGATTCCTCGTGTGAATGTCCAACGATAAACTAGTTGAAACATCTCTTTTATTAACATGGAGTGTATAACTATTGGAATTTCCATGAGCAAGAAAATAGTAAGTATTTTCCTCACCGTCTGCGGGCCAACTGCCTAACGACGAATTAAACGATTCTTCTATCGCACATTAAGTCGATAATTTGTAGACAATTGACGTGCCCCCCGGTTTTATTTTAGTCTAGTCTATGCAAATGTTTATAATTCCCACGACTGTATCTATTTTATTATTTTTTGGTTTTTAGTACATTTATCTTAAACATTGCAATGTATGTATAACATAAAACCGTTTAACTTAAAAAGTTTTTTTACCTATTTTTATTTTCTAGTTTTTAGTTTTTATTTAGCATTCTGTTTAATTCATTTCAGTGCTTCATTATTGCAAGGTTTCTTGCCCGTTAGTTTATTGCAGTCCAACGCCTCTATAACGACCCACGCGATTCCTATCGGAAGTTTTTTTTAGGAAAATATTTCCTTTCAAGGTAGTAATACATGTTCCGAATTTCAGCCAAATCGGACCATAAATGCGATTTTTGTAAATATAGCGACCCACGCGCCACCTAGCGGAATTTTTTTTTTAAGAAAATATTTCTTTTCAAGGTAGTAATACATGTTCCGAATTTCAGCCAAATCGGACCATAAATGCGATTTTTGTAAATATAGCGACCCACGCGCCACCTAGCGGAATTTTTTTTTAAAGAAAATATTTCTTTTCAAGGTAGTAATACATGTTCCGAATTTCAGCCAAATCGGACCATAAATGCGATTTTTGTAAATATAGCGACCCACGCGCCACCTAGCGGAATTTTTTTTTTAAGAAAATATTTCTTTTCAAGGTAGTAATACATGTTCCGAATTTCAGCCAAATCGGACCATAAATGCGATTTTTGTAAATATAGCGACCCACGCGCCACCTAGCGGAATTTTTTTTTTAAGAAAATATTTCTTTTCAAGGTAGTAATACATGTTCCGAATTTCAGCCAAATAGGACCATAAATGCGATTTTTGTAAATATAGCGACCCACGCGCCACCTATCGGAATTTTTTTTTTTTTCATAATATTGCATTGTCATCGGGGTTATACATGCGTGCAAAATTTCAGATTAATCGGTTGACAGGAAGAGGGTGAAATTTGAATTACTAAATTTGACCCAAGAATAAAGAATAAATAATAAATAAAACAAACGGGGTGAGCTAAATAAAACCGTTTAAAAACTCGAAAAGCAAATTGGAAAAAAAGTTAAATTCAAGAGTAGCTAAAGGTTAACAATCAAAAGCAATCAGCTGACATAGCGACGGATTGACGTATACCAGAAGTTGACTTTTGGGCAACTTCGGTACGTTGCGGCGACGGATCCGTCGTACGTGTGATGACGTTCGTTTAAATGCCGACATTTTACTGAGCTGTCAGTCACATACGTCGACGTAGACGGATTGACGTATGCTATGTGTCGGGGCTATAACATCGGCAATGACATGTGTATACACAATCGAAGACACGGTTGTTTTTATTGTTGTTTTGTTTTCTTTTGTGCACACTGTGTGCTAAAGCGCCTAAGGGGCCAACCACAAAGCAGAAGTGCAAAGCGTTAAGGGCACTAAATCGCTCTCAGGCAAATGCCGCACCGAATATGCCGTAAAAATTTCAACACTCTAATGCACATTGGCTCACTCACACATCTGTGTGCATGTACAGACCCTGTAAAAAAATGTGCGATCAATCCCGAAAGAGATTTGTCCTCGATTGATCTCTTTCGGGAGCAATCGGTCCACAATTAGTCCCCAATTGTTCCCGTATGGGTATTAATGTAGACTAATTGTAGACCAATTGTTCCCTAACGGGTATAAATGTAGATTAATCGCTTTCATCCCGAACGGGTATAAATGTAGATTAATCGCTTTCATTCCGAATGGGGAAAAAACTAGATTCATTAAATGTAGACATCTTACAAAAATATGCAATGTCTTTAAAAAATTGTAGAACAACCGGTAAAACGAATTGAACACCCTTTTTTAATAATAATTTTAACAAGATGTTGCCTAAAATATCCTTTGAAAAAATCCTTTACATTATGCTCATATAATGTTGAGTATGCAACTTACAATTTTTTAAATTTATTTATTGAGATTTTTTTACAAAAGTAAGACATTATTTAAATATGCATGAACATTTACAATTTTTTAAGGAAAAATCTACATTTGTACCCGTTCGTACTGAAAGCGATTGATCTACATTTGTACCCGTTGGGGATGAAAGCGATTAATCTACATTCGTACCCGTTCGGGATGAAAGCGATTGATCTACATTTGTACCCGTTCAGTATGTTAGTGATTAATCTACATTGGTACCCGTTCGGGTATACAAGTTGAACAATTATTCTCTTCATAGGACATGCTCGAACAAATGCGATCAATTCACTCCATATAAAGGGATGTAAAATTGTATTAGTCGCATGCTCCCTTGCGATTGATCCCGGACACGTCCCGGATTAATCGCATTTTTTGCAGGGGATGTATATTCAAATATTAGTACAAAGCTAATTTTTGCTTTGCCACACACATCACATAGCAGCTGCAGCGCGATTAACAAATCGTGCCAACGCTGAAAAGTATGCTTCTTCGCTCTAATGCTGTTTTATGCGCTCAGCTATTTACCTACATACATACTTTTCCATCTCTATTAACGCTTCAACGCCCGCATGCAATACTGGCGGGTGTACTGTTGTCGCACAGTGGTTTAATTGAGTCAGAAAAGTGTTTGCTTATTTTTACAAGCGAAATTGGATTTTTGTTTTTGGTATTTAAGTGGTTTAGTGATTATACTGATCTTATGCATTTTCGGCGACTTTCTTTAGGCGAATATGATACCCCTTTAGGTTCATTTTACAAAGATTTTTTCTGAGTAGACCCCTACTAAAAAATTATGGCTATTAATTTCCTGGAACATTTCAACCCATTTTTAGAGCGTCTTAAAAAATTAGTATTTTTAAGGCCGCTAGAGGGTTAAAATGTTCTAGAAAATTTTTCTCCATAGAATTTCAGTAGGGGTCTCTTCAGAAAAAATCTTTCTAAAATCAACCTAAGAGACCATAAGAAGCAAAAAACATATCCTCGGAATGTTAAATGTGTTTTATTTCGAGTTCTGCTGAAGCGATCAAAATACTTCCTTTGCAAAAGATTAATAATTGTTGACTACGTTTAATATGCAGACATAAAAATGTACATAAGGGTGGTATAAATAAAGTACTGGGTGGTAGTGACCGCAGTGACCCACATGGGGTTAATACGATTATACACTAGAAAGCGCCTTTTCAAGCCAAAAACATTGTTGTATTAAGGCCCTTGGCAACTTACAATCTGGATTGAGAGGAAGTGTATATGTGTGAGTGTCGGGTGATTGACGCAAATATCAAAAAATTTTGATTTTCGTCGCCGCGAGAAGATAGCGAGCCGACAACAAGTACGTGTAGCGCGACGGCTGCCGATTGCACTAACACACTCAAAAAAACACTCAAATTTGACAATCCAAATTGTAAGTTGCCAACGGCCTTTAAACTTAGAGATCGGACTATAAATACCGAAGATATGAATAAATTTATTTAGGCGTCCAGAAAAAAAAAAATGTTTTTACTGGAAATGGGCTTGTACGGCGTACTTTTTTTTGCAATACGGTCTAATGCACCTCCACTAACCCACAGTGCGCTCACCACCAATTCAATTGCTCTTTCAGTGGCAGTTATTCTATTTGCAAATTTGTCGCTAGAGGATACTTGAATCACATGTATGCATACATATATGTCTGTAGGTATACCATCCCTGCAGCGAAAGTCCAAACTAGTCAGCCAACCTACCAGTTAACTGACTAGATAAATTATGCAAGTTGTCCAACTAGATTCATAGGGGATAAATTGAGATTAGTTATGAAACAGGAATTTTTGCCAAAAAAAGGGTTTTAAATTAAAAACGAATGTATCCGGGGTTTCTGGAGGTTGCAATGAATACGTATGCAGTAAAAGTAAAGCAACTTCTTTATTGTTGTTGTAGTATTCGAACCCTGCGTAGTAGGCCCCTTGTAGATTTAGTTGGTTGCAAATTGTTAGATCAATAAATCAGGTGAATGCCACAAATATAATATAGTTTGAGATGTTAATATAGCCCTGTATATTAGATACTACTTCAGCAATAGAAAAAATTGCATGATATGTTTGTATAAAGTCAGAAAATCATCAATATAAATGTCAAGCTTAGAATGGTCAACGTGTTACTTATTCACTATGTTAATGTTAATTTACCTAAATTTTTAATATGCAAGATACCAATCTAATGTGCCTGAATTCTTTAATTTAAATATCATATTCTAATAACTAAATAAATGTATTAGAAACTTTATTTTGAAATTTTTATTTTCATTGAGGTAGCATGTAAAACAAGTCAGTCAACTGGTATAGTTCTGATATCTACACTGACTAGTCAGTAAATTGGTATGATGCTGGTGTGGATACTGACTAGTCAGTCAAGTGGTATGATGCTGGTGTGGATACTGACTAGTCAGTCAAGTGGTATGACTCTGGTGTGGATACTGACAATTCCCTGCAAAAATTCCGAGTACTCCATTCGTTAATCCATGGAGTGCTCGCTATGGACCAACCGAGTACTCCATAACTTGCCACATTTCATACAAAAAATATGGTCCATTTAACATTGCATGTCATTGCAATGGAGTATATACTCCAGTCCCGCATAACAATCAAATTAATCCATGGAGTACCTACAACTAGAGTACCTAACAGTTAGCCGAACATAACAACAAAAACCAAATGTCCATCGCGACGACGACGAATGACGTGTATGCATTCAAACATATGTATGTATGTATGTAGTTATGTATGTGTACACATATCGTCGTCGTCACGACAAATACTTGATTTTTGTTATGTTCGGCTAACTACGAACCGATGCAGATACACGAATCGGTCGTTTGGGCTACTTAGCGGTCACTTTGAAAGTACTCCAACCCTACCACAAATGGAGCATATAATCCAATGATTTTTGCAGGGTTGCCATTTCCTAGGTCATCGCCGTGTTAAAAATACCAGTTGCTAATATGGAAAAAAGATAGATGGCTGACTAGTTGAGCTGTATGGCCAACTAGTTGTCAATTAGTTTACAACTAGTTGATTTCGCTGCAGGGATGTTATGCCAACGGTGTGTGTTAGCAAATAATCGCCATTAGCGCAAGGACAACGCGTCAATCCATGATGATTTTAATTATAACACTGCGTCACCTAAAAATGCACCACCTACAAATGCTCCATCAGCGAAATTTTTCACACTCGTTTGCAATTGTGTGCAATTGAAAAAAATATATGAATGCACGTATGTGTGTGTTTGTGTATTTGTGGCTTTTGTGCATATTCCCTCGCAAAAAAAAAAAAACTCGCGCACTCAAATCTATTCAACGGCATAAATGTTTATCTATTGCATTCCTAGTTCACGCTAACGCGCTTGAATGCTTTTCTGCATATCTCCGATTTCCATTTGACATTCAGCCTTTGAGTAATTTGAGTTCCTTAACAACCCGCCAGCAAAAACGACTATCAATTGCAACACAACTACATACAAAACGTCAAGTGGTCATTTGATTGAGCTGTTTTTCACTTAACCGTCCTTCGGATCGTTTGCTGTGGTTAGTTGAGTCATGATGAATTGAATTGCAAGCATTTGAATTGAGAGCATATGGTGCGCTTCGTTTAAAAATGATTGGAAGCTCATAAAAACAGGCAAACGTGTATGTATGTATGCACATATGTATGTACATATATACGCATATGCAAACGCACAGTTTTTTGCTGCATCGCGGTTGAAAAGTGCATTATATGCGACTTCTGGATTTTTCTGCCATAATCGAATTAGAATTCGGAGTATGCGTAGCAAATTTGATTGCAATAAGTGGATTGAGCGATATTTGGTTCATGAGAGTACCAAAAAGATATATGTATATATGTATATACATATCTACTGGATTTTGCCGTCACTATGCATATATGTATGTATGTAATATTATGTGCAGACATGCCAAATCAACTGAGTTAATTAGGCTTTAAATTGCAATACTTAATTTTGTGAATGCTAGTACCTGCATGACCGAGCTTAACTCGGCCTGCAAGTTTTTCCGCAGGTCTTCGCAAAAGTTAAATAAAAATTAAAAAAAAGGGTAAAAGGAAAAATGGAATTTCAGAAGTACACCCCGAAGACCTCTTGTATACTAAATGTCACGAAAAATTTTTGGAGACCTTCCCGAGATCCAGAACTAAAGTAAATCCGTCTCTTTTCCACCTCCTCATGTTCTTCTCCCTTTCTTCTTCGTCTTAGTCTTCCACTCCCTTTCCACTTACCTTTCCCCCTCCTTTCCCGCTTCTCTTTCAGTTCCACTGTGCTAAAAAGTTCACCTATAATCAAAGAGACTGCCATCTAAAAATGCTATATGGCCGAGGAGAGTGAGAGGGGACAAAATTGAAGAAATTTTTGCTGGAAAATCTTCTAGATTTTAGCTTGAATTTCTTCTTAAATTTCTTGAAAAGGATACCGTCTGAAAACGAGGAGATAACTTCTTATTTATAAATTTTTTATGTCATTTTGTCAAAAAAATTAAATTGTTAGAAGAAATCTGCTTGTTTTTATGAGAAAATTTTTATAAAGCAAATCAATAAGGACATCCTCTAATTTTTACTAGAACCTTTTTGAATTTATTAAAAAGGAAAACTTTTTATTTTTAAAAGAGCCCTTATTAATTAAAATTTTGCTATAAACGTCTTAACGTACGTACATGTATGGATATACTCGTACATACTAGAAATATGCATAACAGTTATTGCATCAGCCACTTTTTTTGTATGTGTGCAATAACATGTTCAACAAATTAAAAGGGAGAACTTTTTATTTTTAAAATAGTTCGTATGTGTTTCCTCCGTTCGTCAATTTCACTACGGCTTTGCACATTTCTACAATTCTCAAATGATTAGTGAAGCACTTGGTATAAAGAGTTTATTATGTCCATCTGCACTTATATGAAATGAAATGTTGCCCTTTGTCTGAATAAGTCCTAGGAAAATACTAGTTGACTAATTATGTTTCTCATGAAAATCAAGATTCTCTTCTTAATAATATTAAACAGGGTTTCTTCTTAATTTTACAGGTTATCTGCTAAATTTATATGAAAAGGTTTCCATATTTATTCTAGGTATCATCTTCTTAATTTTATATAAGAGGTTTTCATCTTAAATCCACGGGTCATCTTCTTAATTATATTGAAAAGTTTTTCATATTAGTTTTACTGATTATCTACTTAGTTTTATTAAAATGAGACATCCAGTCATATTAAGACGGGCATCTTATTGGAGAGAAAGCATAGAGAAATCCGCTAAACTTTGTTCTAATTTATAGGGCATTTTAGGTGGCCTTTTGGCTCTGTGTGTCAGAGCAATATCAATTGTTTATGGTCGCAAATTACAAGCTGATACCCCGAGTAACCTTTGATGACCGTTATGCAGACGATTCTCCCACAAGAGACCGAAGAAACTTATCTCCACAGACGTATCAAAAACAGAACATGGTACTGCATCCGGACGGCCGACTTCAGGTGCCATTTTGCTTTAGATACAAAGGCTACGGTTTTTCAATCGGAGATTTATGCCATACTAAAAAGGCAGAATGGATAATTGGTGAGAGGAGGCGTGGACACCAAATTTGTATCTGCAGCGACAGCCAGGCTCATGCCTATCTGGTTTGGAGGAGGACGATGACGGCACAGAGCATTCCCTCCGCACCTGTCCGTCTGTTGGCAGACTAAGATTTCGCATTCCCGTTTCAGATGTATTGAGAATGGCGGATGCAAATTCTCTACCACTCGACAGACATCTCAAATTTAAGAAAGAAAAGAATCTGAGACGTTTGCTGAGGAACTCTGATTCCAGCATCCCACATGGTTCAGAACTTGCACGCGAAGTGTGCATATATCAAGGAAAATTGTGTTTATAGTTATCGTGTTCCATTGTCACAAATTCTTAAATTTAAATTTATCAGGCATGCTTAATAAAATGCAATATTTGGTAAAATGTCTGACGTAAAAAATTGGCGTGAGAGAAAATTTAACAAAATTAGGACCGGTTTCACCATTTCCGGTTAAGTACTTAGTCAGAGATTTTTGCCCGGTTAAGCAATTTATTTGACAGCTCGCCATACAATTAACGTCAAACTAACCAGCAATTAAATTAACCGGTGATGATGAAACCGGCCCTTAATGAGATTCATTCTGTTAGGAGCATTTCATAAAAAGTCATAGAAATTTTAGCTACTATTTTATTGAAATTATAGTAGATTGAAATTATGCTAAATTATACTCTACTGCTTCGTTATATTTCACTAATCAGTCGATACAGAATCTCCAGCATAAATCGACATAAGAAATTCCTAATGAGTACAGCCATCAAAATCTCCTCTAGTATTAATAAAAGTGAAACTGCACAAAAAATTCAGATCATCAATTGCCAATACTTCTTTTATTTTCAATTTTAATTACTTGCCATTTGATGGACATACGTACTTATGACTTTTTCGATACTCTGCGCGCGCTATAACTACAATTTGCGCTAAGCTTAATAAAAGTGACAATCGAAAATTTGAGCGAAAAAAAATTTAGTGTAATAAATGACGAAAAGCTCTTAAATGTATGAAAAAAGCAAATAAATGCAATTTTACAATTAATTTCATTAGCTGCTTGGCATCAGGGTAGGCAAGTGAGACAGTTGCTGATGTCAAAGTAAAAAAAATGCACATATTGGTAACGGAAATTAAATTTATTGCGCAAAAGAAAAGCGAAAACATATCAATGCGCTGAAAAGTTTATATGTAAAATGGTTTTTGTTGCAACGCTGTTGGTCTTTTTTTTTGCCGCCAGTGTGTGTTGCAATCGCTCTTCTATGAGCGGCAAGTTCTTATGTTACGTATACGCAGTGGTGCACTTACCTGCTTGTGCTTTATACAAACTTATTCCTTTCATCTCTAACACGCTTCTTTTTTACGTTTTTTTTGTATTCACTCATGCATGTATTGTAGTTGCCACCCTTTGTATAAATTATCATCATTTAATTAAGCATTTGTGCAATTAATTTATTCAATTTCTTCCACAAAGTCACTTGTGTTTGTTCATTTTAATTCCATTTATTCAATTTATTTTTTCGCATTTGTATTTAAACACTTTTTTTATGTTTTAAATTTTACATATGTAGCTTATACCTATTAGTTTAAATATACATATGTATGTGTATGTGTATGCATGCCTATTTACATACATATATACATACATATTATTTCATATAACTATTTCAGTTTCGCTACAAATTAAGCAATAGGAATACACATGAAAACTACATATGTACATACAGTTGTATTTGTATTTATGTACATACACACATGCGCTTAATATTTAAGTATTTTACGTATTTCGATTTTACTTGCTTATATATAATTATGACACGGTTGTGTGTGTGATTTTAATAGATAAATATGTACTTAGCTAGTGAATATTTATTTAATGATTTACAAATTTTGTTAAGAAAAATGTATTCTTACAACTGATGCATATATGTATGTATGTATGTGTGCACATATGTACATGTGTTCCTATGTTTTATTGTTTAAGTGTGTAGTTATGCAGTGAATTGTGTGTTTAATTAATTTCTTTAGCTAAGTACATATTTAAAATTTTTTTAAGCCTAACGATTTTGTTTTTCTTTCCTTTTGTATATTATTTTGTTTTACTTATTACACGTACACGTTTTTACAAGCAATTTTTTTTATTTTAAACTTATATATATTAAATAGCAGCAAAAGCGGCCTGCATAAAATAAATACTCTAACTATACATACATAAAAAAAAAAAAAAAAATTATGTTTCAACTGAATTTTTTTTGCACGTACTCACCAGTGCACAAATGCGCATTCTTTAAGTATATTTACATTTATATTAAATTCATACATATATACATATATTTATATACAAACATATACAAATCTTATATTATACTAGCAAATACCCGTTGCTTCGCAATGAGGAATAATAGTTAACCAAAGTCAAGTCAACTCAACTCATATCAAGTCAAGTCAAGTCAAGTCAAGTCAAGTCAAGTCAAGTCAAGTCAAGTCAAGTCAAGTCAAGTCAAGTCAAGTCAAGTCAAGTCAAGTCAAGTCAAGTCAAGTCAATTCAAGCCAAGCCAAGTCAAGTCAAGCCAAGCCAAGTCAAGTCAAGTCAAGTCAGGTCAGGTCAAGTCAAGTCAAGCCAAGTTAACTTAAGTTAAGTTAAGTTAGGTTATTCCAGGGTTATCTGGGTTCACTTGATGACCTTGTCTAGCGATCACTACAGCTCTATGTCGAAGCCGTTCCCAACACTTTTCATTTGATACCAATATCGCTCAAAAACATACGGGTCCGCATTTTAACCCATATCTGGGGACCCGGCCCAGGCATCACAAATAACATAATTCCACGTCGAAGTCGTCATCAAGACCTTTCATTTGGTAGCAATATCGCTCAGAAATATTCGAGGGTCATCCGGTCCACCTGTTGACTCTTATCTGGAGACCCGGCCTAGGCATCACTATTAAAATAGCTCTATATTGAAGTCCACATCAAGATCTTTCATTCGATACCAATATCGCTCAGACACATCCCGACGTCATCCAGATCCACCTTTTGACCCATATCAGGAGACCCGGAATGGAAATCATAATGAAAATTGGTCTGTGTTAAAGCCCTGCTCAATATCTTTAATTCCATACTAATATCGTTCAAAAACATTCCGGAGTCATCTGGGACCACATTCTTACCCAGACTGGGGAGGATGTCTAGGCATCACAATGAAAATAACTCTATGTTGAAGTCCTGCTCAACACCTTTCTTTTGATACCAATATCGCAGGTGTAGGTGCAGGTGTTCTTGAGTTATTGCATAGTATGCATGTGTAAACAGGTTTTTTAGTGCCACCGCGACAAACAACAAACATATGGTCGCCTACGCTGCGCTGCCTAGCACGACTGCGACGCCTCCACTGAACACGGCAAATGACCAAACGAATCTGTCTATGCTTGCGCTTTTTTGAGTTTTTCGAAATTTAAAACCGGGAAAAATGTATTAAAGTCTTAGAAATGCGCAAAAAAAGTACATGGTTGTCGAGAATTTACCATTTGTGACATTTTAAAAAAAGAATTATTAAAATCGGTCCAGTACTTTTTGAGTTATCGCGTTACATACATTTTTCATACAATCAATTTTATACAATTAGTATAGAAGTATAGATTTAAGACTTATCGTTCTATCTACTTATCATTATCTAGATTACTTTTACTTTAAAAGGCTTACCTACTCTCTTTAATATGATATTTATTTCTTCTCTTAAATACACTTTTATAAAATTAAGCTATATAATTTATCTCAACATATTTAAAGTGATCGAAAAATTAGAGAATAGGATGGAAAAGAAAATCCTTGAAACCGTATAAAAATAGCTCTAATTAGCTGTTGGGTGGGCTATACGCGAATATGCTCGTGGAATCAATGCTTTTCCAATTCAGAGCACAAACTATAAAAATAAATAAAAATCGAAATTATGTTGCTTAACTTTGAGCCTATAAGATATTAAAATAAGTATTGCCTTTATGAGCACTTGATTTTGCGAAGCGGAAGTATCTTTATTCATAACGAGAAAGAATTACCGCTCTGGCTGCAGCGCTTCCTGTAGCTTTTTAATACTAGCGAAAATGGCACAAACAATAACTCTGCGCAAGTAATTGAAGCAGTTGTGGCTAATGTGCATGTATAATCGGGCGTGAAATTAACGTTGAGAAGATTTGCATCAAAAACCTGCCATGTTCATTCAATCGTGGCCTTTGGCTTTTGTAGAACTGCTACTTTTTGGAAAATATTTTTTTGGTATACTATTTCCGCGCTAACTACTAAATATGTATTTACATGTACATATATGTACATATTAGCATATTAATTATTTTCACTTCAGTGCCTCTTAAGGAAATAAAATCAAAATAAAGGTGATTGTGTTGTTTTGCTCTTTTCTTCGTTATTTACATAGCTCATCATTTCCTACGCTTTTCATATTGTTATTTTTTCCAACATCATGTACCATATTCAGCAATCAATGTAATCAATCAGCTAGATAAATAATTGGAATTGACGAAATGTCTAGCTAACTAACTATTTTGTTTTTATTTCCTTATTTATCTTAGTAAATATGTATGTACATAAATGTTGATATATGTATGTATGTAGATATAGGTCACAAAAATATAAATACGTAAATTCTTGCATTAGCGTGAAGTACTTAATTTATAGTAGGCTGAAACTTATACTATATTTTTCGCTTAAAAAATTTAAGAAAGAGTCAGCTAATGACAACTTTCTTGCTATCAGCGCCTGCACTGTGGAACACATTTCCTTTAACGCGATGTGAATCTTTAGCGAAATGGCTGAGCTAAAATTTTTGGCGCCGAGGCGGATGTTGATTTTAAATTCGTATTATCGAAGCTCATATATCAATTGCGAATACTTATCACTATCAATTGGCAAGAGCGCTCTGCAGTTACCAATAAATTCCTTGTTGCATTCCTTGACGCATTTGTGTTATGTATGTTTGTGTATGTTTGCGACTAGAAACTAACAGCAAATAGAAGAAATGCGTCAATTTCTGCGATGAAAAATATGTTACGCGTTGAAATAAAATCCATCAAAAAAAAAAAAAAATTGCTTTAACTACTTAGCACTTGAAGATGGGGAAACAAGGAATATGCGAAAGAACATGGCGCAGATCGTAGCGCATTCCTCGCTCAGTGGCAGTTAAGCGTTTGTGAATGATGGAAAGACGGAACCGAGAGCAAAGCAGCTTGAGAATACTTGCGGCTGCTGCTTGTGACGCTGAAGTGTGCGGTTGCTGTTCGCGGTGTTGTTGTTGCTGTTCGTGTGTTGTTGCTGTTGCCACCACTATTTATGATGTACCAACTGCCACTGACATGTAACATTATCCAACAGCGCGTGCAATTGCTGCCAACAACTGTCAGAGGCAGCAATGCTGGCGCGCTTACTTTTTTGTTATTTTAGTGTTTGTTTTTATTGCAGATGTTACATGCATATTGTAGTTGTTGTCTCTTTTTTGTCGTAATTGTTGTCTCTTTTTTGTTGTAATTGTTTTCCCTGTTGTTTTAATTGTTGTTATAATTCTTGTTGTTGCTGGTGTAGTGGTGACGCCAAAAGCTTTTGACAGCAATCAAATATGTCAGAGGAATAAATGAAGTGTAGTGTAGTGTAGGCGGCCATAACGAACACCAACCATCAGCACCAGCACCGCCACACCAGCAACGCAATGATAATAATAATCCAATAAAATGTAAAAACAAAACAACACAACAACAACAATAAAAAATAATAATAATAATAAAAGTTGTACAAAAAGCGCAAACACAAATGAACGACAGAAAACTACAAATAATATTCGTATCACTAACATCTGCTAACATTTGAGAGATTTTTGCGAAGGATATGCGTAAGCTGCTCTACGCTCTACTCGAATATACGAGCATATATGTACACTAGGGTAGTCCTTAAAGTCAAATTAGCGATTTTCTTCGGTCTCGCCCCTTACATCGGCAACAACACGGTCAAAGATACTGTATACAAATTTTGGTCCCGTTCGGAGAGTTTTGATGGGTGTCGCATAGGGGTCAATGTTCGGAACACTCTATGGAGACTGAAAAAAATTTATTTTATTTTCGGTATATCTAATACACCAAATTGGTAGTCCTAGACTCAAGGAAGCCATATATAAATGTTGGTGCCGATCGGAGATGTTTAAGGGGTGTCGCACAGGGTCAAAGTTCAGATAACCACATGGGACCAAAATGTATATTTGGTATCCTTGAGTACAAGACTATCGATTTGGGACATTAGATATACAAAAATGTAATTTAATTTTTTAGTCTTTATATGGTAATCTGAATTTTGACCCATCTGCGACACCCCTTAAACATCTCCGATCGGGACCAAAATTTGCATTTGGTATTTTCGAGTACAGGAAAATTTTGGGCATTAGGTATATAAAAAATTAAACTTCAATTTTTGCGTTTCCATAGAGTTTTCTGAACTTTGGCTCCTCTGCGACACCCCTTTACCGTTTCCAATCGGGACAAAAATTTATATATGGTATCTTTAACCATATTAGCATCGAACTAGGGGGTGAGGCTGAGGAAATATGCTATAAAATTTGTCTCCATATATTTGGCGACCATCCTAATGTACACGCATTCCCTATGCTATTGTTGTTTGTGTCAACAGTTGTTGTTATTGTTGTTTATTTCGTAACTGATTCTGATGTTGATGTTGATGCTGATTGTTTTCATTTTGTATTTGTATTTGTATTTGTATTTGTATTTGTATTTGCTGTTGTCGTTGCCATTGCCGTTGCTGTTGCTGTTGCTGATGGCAATTCATTTCCATTTTGTTGCCTTGTCGTCGACACAATTCGCGCTGGGTAATCGTTGTAACTGTGCTATTTGTTCTTTTCATTGTTGCTGCTGTTGTTATTATTGTTGTCTTCACAAACATATCGTTGGCCACTGTTTTTATTGCTGCTGCCGCCAATGGTATTCTTCTTATTTTGCTTGTTGTAATCGCAGTTGCTGTTCTTATTGTTGTTGCTGCTGTTGCTGTTGCTGTTGTTGTTATTGTTGTTGTACTCGTTAGTATATTCGCCCTTGTCATTAGTGTTTTTATTATTGTAACAGCTACCAAAAGCATAAACAGCAAATTTATTTGACGCTTCGTTGTTGCTTTTATTGGCTTTACTGTTGGGCTGGCGCTACTTTTTTGCATGGCCGCTGGATTTTCATCTATTTTTAAAATGTGGAAAGGGAAGAGAGTGGAAAATAAGCATAAGTAGTTGAAAAAATATAAGTAAGTAGCTGCGTGCATAAAGTATAGCCATATTTATAGACGTATTTACATACTACATATGTATGTATGTAAGTAATTGTAAGTAATTGTAATAAGAAGTAATATATAAAGTTATAATTTAGGTTGAATGTGAATATCATATACCCGCCTGAGGGTTTTAAGAGATTTTAAAACAGCAGCAGTGCAATAGTTTCATTTTCTTCTTCTTCTATATGTCGCTAGCTTAGAGTGCAAATTGGATAAGTGCCTTTTTTCAAACTTTACAAGAGAGAGAGAAAACAAAAAATAAAAAAAATGTCGAAATGTAAAAATAATTTTCTGTTCATGTAAATCATAGATGCTCATGCCTATGCCCTTGAATCACATTTGTTTTTGTTTTTCCCCCCAGACATAGGCACAGATACAAATTCGCCCTTTGAATATAAAAATAAAATTTTCTTCCCCTGCCATATGCCCTCAGGTATAAAAAATTTCAAATGAATGTGATTGACGCTAGCTTCGCCCTCCCCATATGAAATTGAAAATTACACTAACAAATTGAAAATAAAATTTTTTTGAAAAAATTGAATTCTGCAATTGAAAAGCGACGTAACTCAAAACCCAAATAAATATAAAATAAATGGAAGAAATGCAAGAAAACCTTTTTCTTTACAAACGAAGCTTTGAAGTAAAACCTTGGGTAAGGAAGAAGACTTTTGCTGGGAGGAGACTAACATTTAGCAGTCCCTAAATACGTTATTCATGGATTCAAATAATTTTGGTTTGTGCAATTTTTTGATTTAGGGTGCGATTTGTAGGCAAACGAAAAAACTGAACAAAATTTCTGGTTAATATTGAAAAATGTGTGGCAAAAGTAAATTTCAAATTATTTGAAGAAAAATAAAAGTAGAATTTAATAAGAAAAATAGGAATTAGAGCTTTTTTTGCTCAAATATTATTGCGAGTCACAATCTATGCTAATTAATTATAGGTACGTATATAAATTAATAATTAAGGTAAGTTACATATATGACAGAAATAAAATATGACAAGTATCCACTCATAAGAAATGAAATTTTAAAATACTTATCCATGTTCGGAAGCACTTATATTTGCGAAAAAGCCTTTTCTAGCCTTAGTTAGTCAAAACAAACCAAAGAAACATTTTATCACAAAAGCATTTGGAAGCAATTCTGCAATTATCCACCTCTGATTCGACAATAAATATTGACAATTTATTAAACAGCCTTGAATAAACTTATCACTTATTGTTATTATGTAGTATGTAGATACATTTTTTTATATGTACGAGTCAGGCGCGGATCCAGGATTTCGGCAAGGGGGGGTTTTGAAAATTTCTTTTTTTGGAAGATGTTTTTTAAGGGCAGACGCTGGTGAAAATATGGACTAATACCACCTACTATTATTATTCTATATACTAGTTGCCAGTGGCGTAGTAAGAGAATTTTTCGGGGGGGGTCACAGCCAATGTAAAAAATTTACCAGAATTAAAATAAAAATTACCAAAAATCTAAAATTTTTTTTACAAATGATCAAAATGTAATTTTTTTCAGAAATTGGAAATTTGTAACGTGACATCTTTGTAACTTCTTCTTCTTCTTGATTGGCGCTTAACCCTTTCGAACCGGCTTTCAACCGCTTGAGTATATAACATTTAACTAGTTTCCCACAATTAAGTAGCTTATAACTAAAAAATCCACATTCAAATTATTTCCATTTTTATCAAGGTGTGGGTGGTGGTAAACCATTGTACCACCAGTGCTGTTGTGTGGTACAGCATATGTACCATCAGTCCTTAATCTGCTAAGATTTATTGATTATTTCAACGAATATATTTTCTTATATTTTATTCAAATAATGCATTTTACATAATATAGGTATTTATATTCACGAAAAAATACTTTTAAAATTAATATGGAGATGTATTAATTTGATTTATTAGTCTGATAACTTGCAAAGCAACCCATGCAAAGTGGTATATCGCATATCTGGCACATTTACTTTGTTCTCGTTTGCTTTTTGTTGCGCCGAAAATTTTCACAACGTCTTCTAGTATTAATAGGAGCTGGTAAATGCATAGATATAATGCCCAGATTCTTCTGTCCTGCAGATATGTGCCCCATTGCTTGAGACCTACGTCTGGTTGCAGTTTTCTTATCTTCAAATATTAGTGATTCTGCTAATATTATTATGAAATCGATAAATTGAAGTTTTTCTCATCGGAGATCGCAATAAATGACCGAAGATTTGGCAGCGGAAATCATTAAAAGACGATAGAACACTTTTTTCCGCGGTTTCTTTCTTGTAGGACATAACAAACATATATCCCAGCAGAATTGCTATTTCCCCAGCATCACTTTTCGATATATTTGGTGATTGTTTTGCGGTTCCAAATGTAAAAATGCGTTCGTTTGTACATTTCGCGGTATATACACACAAACTTCGAGGGAAATTTTTTTGAAATACTGAAAATGGTGACGAAGTACGTGGAATTTCGAGACTTATATTACACTCACGATGTTCGTTTGTAATATTCTTAGGTATAAAATTTGGCTGAGGACAAGACCATGACCTTTGGTTCGAAGTCATGGAAATCATGTTATCTTCGAGCTCTTGGTAAAATTCTTCCGATTCATTTTCATTTACACCTTCAGCTGCATGGGATTCCCTATCGAAAGATAAAGATGAAGATATTAAAGATTTTTCGCTATCCGCATTCGAGTCCGGTTCGTAATTATCAGCATTTCCGCCAGAAAAGTCCCCACTTTCATCCCCACCTTCATTGCCAACGTCAGAATAATCTCCATAAACATCCAGCGTCTTTGCTATTTCATCTTCACACAAGTTTTCGACATATTATTTCTTTGTAAAACAAAAAACAATAAGTATGTAAAGATTGACGAAGGGTACTGCTGGTACACATATGTACCAGTATAAAGGACTGCTGGTACGTATACGTACCAGTTTTGTAAAACTCAAAATATACAATAATAAATATCCAAAATTTGTCATTATCAATACTTATCCTCATAAACGAAGTCAATATCTTTATCTGTTATATAATTTTTACTACTTTGCACTTTGTTTTGAATAACTAATACTTGCAAAAAATGTACGCGTTCGCATGCTTCGCTGTTTCACTCAAAGCTGTGTGTAAACTGTGAGCGCGAATGAGCTCCTTTTTATATGTACCATTAGAAAAACCAGCAGGCTTCGTCCGAGTATATTCTTTTCAAGTTTGAGTGCAAACTTTAGGAGTTATCCCATAATAAAATTTAGTGGTACATATGGTGTACCAGGAGGTTTGAAATGGTAAACCGTCTAGACGATTCTGGCCGCGTCCAACAGAGCGCCCCAATTGCTTCTGTTTCGTGCAGCATGGCGCCACTTGGGAACACCTAGGGAGGCAGCATCGCTGTCCACCTGATTTTCCCAACGCAGAGGAGGTCTCCCTTTTCTTTTGCGTTCAGCGGGTTTCGATAGAAATGCTTTCTTGGCCGGAGCGCCTTCGTCCATTCTCACGACATGACCTGCCCAACGCAGCCGCTGGATCTTTATTCGCTGAACAATGTTGATGTCTGTGTAAAGCTCGTACAGCTCATCGTTAAATCTCCGTCGATACTCGCCCACGCCAACGCGCAAAGGTCCATAAATCTTACGAAGAACTTTTCTCTCGAATGCTCCAAGTGCCATCTCATCTGATTTTGAAATTGTCCATGCTTGTGCGCCGTACATGAGGACTGGAACGATGAGCGTCCTGTAGAGTGTGATTTTTGTTTGTCGAGAGAGGATTTTACTTTTCAGTTGCCTACTTAGTCCGAAGTAGCATTTATTGGCAAGCGTGATTCTTCGTTGGATCTCCGTGCTGACATCATTCTTGGTGTTAATGCTGGTTCCCAGATAGACGAAGTCCTCAACAGTTTCGAATTTGTAGCTATCAACATTGACGTGGCTGCCAAGGCGTGCTGTTTCTTTGTGTGATGGCAGGAGGTACTTCGTCTTGTCCTCGTTAACCGCCAAACCCATTTTCTTAGCCTCTTTATCCAGCTTGGAGAAGGCAGAACATACGGCGCGAGTGTTAGTGCCAATGATGTCGATATCATCGGCGTAACTAGAAGTCATAAAGGAATGAAATTTTGCACAAAGAATAATATGCATTTCCGGAAGAGTAAAATTTCAACAACAAAATTGGGTTTATTCATAAAACTTTATTAAGGAGTAATACTTAAGATTATTTTATTCCATTTATTACGTGTTTTGAAGTGCACAATATCTCTCAAAACAGCGATTAATAGGAAAAAAATTAATTGAATAAAAAATATCCATATTTCGCTATTGATAAATAATGAGCGATGTGAGTAAGTACTTTTGACTACTCTTTTGTGATTTTCTGCATTTGTTACACGTATGATTGTCCAAAAAATAGTCTCCCATCATATACTCGTACCAAGACCCTTGATATCACCATTCAAAAACTATTAAGTCCTGATGAAATCTCTCACAATTTTCATCACTTTCAGCACCTAAGCTTGTAGGGAAATTATTAAGATTTTTTCTGATTTTAGGACAGTCGAATCTGAAATTTCTTTAAAAAAATTCGATTTTATTTCAAATTTTTTTCATTATTTTTGTTTTTGTAACCAAACTACTTGACCAATTTTGGAGTGTGAAGGCAAAAAATGTCTGTTGGAGCTCCCTATACCAGCTCCTCCTAGATATCAAATCGCCACGATGTCTAATAAAACTTTTTGATGCACTTATGTGATGCAATGTTTGCATATATGGCTTTTTCCACGTTTTTACCAATATCTCAAAAACTGGGTCTGGTTATTTCATTTTTGGTGGTTAAAGTTGATCAAAATTTGTCGAGTAGTGTAATTGTAGCGTTTGTTGAGCCGTAGGAAAGTGGAGGAACCGTAGGAATTTTAACACAAAAGAGCGAGTATGGGTACAAAGAATGTAAATTGTGATAAAATTCCTGCGGTTCTTGCACTTTCCTACAGCTCAACTAACGCTAAAATTATAAATAATACTTCGTGAAAAAGCGCTAAATTTCGAATTACCAATTTCGAGAAATTAATATTCTCATTGATTTTTTCCTGTAAATCATCTCTTAGTTAAAGGTGGTTTTATGGTCAGATGAATTTTATACAAAACGAATCTTTCGGGGGGGGGTTTTGTCCCCAAAACCCCCCCCGTTACTACGCCAATGCTAGTTGCACCATTTCCCGCACCTTAAAAACACCAAACTCAAAACCCTCCAAATTAACAATATGTATGTCATCACATAAAGTGCAGGAGATTTCAATTGAAGTTCTAAATAACATGTATAACGTACATGTATTTAATAAATTCATAAATTAACAAGTAAGGAAGCCTAAGTTCGAGTGGAATCGAACATTAGATACTCAGCTGTATACTTTCATTGTTTGTTTGCGTTTGATGGAAACACGGTGTATTTTATATAAAGGGAGTTCTGCATAAATTGGCGTAGCCACGCCCATTTTCAAAATTTTTATCAGTCATCCAACTAAGCATATGAATATTATTCTTTGTGCGAAATTTCATTCCTTTATGACTTCTAGTTACAAAGATGTCACGTTACAAATTCCCGAAGGGTGTTCCAGAAATATCTTTGTTAAAAAGTAGGCGTGGTCATAAACCGATTTCAATAAATTTTTGCGTGTCTATTAACACAAGTTATAAAACTGTATAAAAAAAAGTCTCGTGATATCTCAATTATTTGACGAGTTATGGGCTCCGAAATACCGTAGATTTTCCAAAATTTTTCTATTTTTTGTTTCCGGTCTATTGTATAACTCATGCCACAAAATTTCAATGAATTATCTTTATATTTGGCAAAGATATCGCTTAAAATGTTTTTATTATGCCACTTTATAGTTCCCATATATAAAAATGGGCGTGTTCGTCAACCGATTTCGCTAAAATTTTAAACATGTATTACTACAAGTAATATAAGTGTATACACCAAGTTTGGTCATAATATATCGATTACACTGGATCACAAAATGAAATTTGTTGTCTGTCCTTTGGACGTCACTACCCTATATATATGTAAAATCGGTCGCTGAATCCGAAAATCGGATTCATTTTTAATTCTATGGGAAGGTTTTTGTGATATCAGCAATTTACCGTTATTTGGCCAATGGCTCCACTTAATCCTGACTGTCTCTTTCAACATTGTAAATGTTGTTATTGGGCCACTTTATATACCGCGGGGGGTAGCAGTTATTATATGATATAATTTGAAGCACGAGGTCGCTACTGCGTGTTCTAAATTTTCAAACGTGCAACCAAAGAACGTATATTGTATAAGAAGGGAAAATTCGGTATTTTGAACGAGTGAGGTGGAAATCGTTTAGTCAAAAAAAGATGACGACTTCGCGAGTTGCCTCCCATCATTCTTCAAGCTCGTTTGTTTTTTCGCGGCGAAAAATAAATTAATTTTGACATTTCTTTTGCTTGACATTTAGTTATTATTTCTATTCATACTATACCGCCACTGCAAAGATGCAAAGATGGTTGAAAATGCGCCGGGCTGCAAATTTTAGAATTTTATAAAAACCTTGATCTGATGAAAAGCTCTGTTGCCACTTTTTTTATCCTTTGTTGAAATATTTCAATTTTATGAATGAATCGCTTGTAGTATTTTAAATTCGTATTCGTTTTAATTCTTGTTTTTGATTATTGATTGGATTGTATAGTACGCGCTTATTGTATTAGATTTAATTCCTCTAAATTTCGGGTATTTTCTATTTAACTATAAGTTGTAATTTTATGTTATTATTGCCTACATGGACAACTATTTTAATGAACTGATTCAATTGTACCTGTTTCACCTTGTGGATATGTGCATATAAACTATAATCTGAAAATAAATGTCGAGTTTTGCCTTTGGACAGCTAAACCCATCCAACCATTGCTTTTGGAATGATAGAGTTTTCCTTGATCAGTTTTGGAAATTTGGGCGCAGAATCTATAAAGGCATTAATTTGGGATCTATGATAAACCACAAGGGGGGGTTTGAAATACTTCCATATGTAGGGTTGGCCTATTCTGGCCAATAGCATATATCCTTGATAAATAATAACAATAATTAAAAAACCCCTCAAATTGAACATGACGTATTATATTACGACAATTTTCGTATTCGCCAGTGGAAAAATTGGAAGAGGAAATGGTGAAATATTCTTCAGCCATTCATCTTCTTGGACAAAATGGGGTAATGTCGAGCTACCAGCTATTACAACTTCTTAGTCGCCTTTTAGTTAGATCGGGCAAACATTATCTGGTTTACCCGCACATTCCTCTTCAGTATTATCTTCTCCAAAAATGTTGTAATATTGATGAGGCTCCATGTATGCACCTAAATGACAGTTGGTATGTCAATTAGTCCACCTTCGTCGAATCCCTTATCTTGATCTTGAATGAAATCAAGCATTTGTTGTAACGTTAAACCTCTACAAGCAGAAAATTTATAAAATTCCAAGAAATTGATAATATTACTAATTTATTATTGAGCTCTCAAGACCATTTTTTTTTTTTTTTTTTTTTTTCAAGGAAAAATTGGTATGAAAGATTAATACTTGTTTGGTAGAAGTTATAGGTGATGCCATTAGACTTCCAACCGGAAAATCCGAGGTTCGATCTCGGCGGACGCCAAAGAATAAAAAAAAAAAAGTTAAAAAGAATTTTTCCTTAAAAAAAAAAAAAAAAAAATGGTCTTGAGAGCTCAATAATAAAGTAGTTATCAAAATAAAAACGACCAAAAACCAAAAGTATTAATAATATTACATTAGTTAAATTTACACAACGGCAGAGAAAATCACACGAAGCCCAATAAAAAAAACCTGTACCCTAGACGACCCACGGCTACCATATGGTAACGCCTTTACATTACGTAGATAATTTCAATTTGCTGGCCGCTGTGGTGCAGTGGGTAGAGTGCTCGCCTGCTATGCCAGAGGTCTCAGGTTCAAACCCCAGTCCGAGCCAACACCAAAAAAAAAAAAAAAAATTTTCTAATTAGTAAAAATCCAATTATTGGGTTTTTTAAGAGCAGCGGTCACCTCTCGGCAGTGGGCGGCATACCCTCCGAGAGTATTTCTACCATGAAAAAGCTTCTCACAAAAAATGCATTCGCCGTTCGGAGCCGGCATAAAACAGTAGGTCCACCCAATTAGTAGGAAAAACAAAAAGGAGCACACCTCGAATTGGGAGAGAAGCTCGGCCATAAAACTCGTCAGAGTTATAATAGCGCCATTGTATTATTATATTAGATAATTTCATTAGCTTTCAAAAGGTGTAATTATTTGAACAATTTTTCCAAAAGTTATACAATATACTTATATTTGCCGACATGCCATATCTGAAAACGGGAATTTTCAGTACTAATTTTTGTCACCTCATTTTCACACGCAATAGCTTCGACATTTGAGTACAGAATACACGATCTTTACCTTTTTGCAAAGCTACATTAATTTTTCATTACAAATCGGCATTTTCCTGGTGTTTTTTCTTTTCCTTTTGTTTATTTTCTTGTAAATGTAAAGAGATGTTTTGCGTTACCATATGGTGCTCGTGGGTTGATTCGGGTTAACACACCAGCTGCGTACCTTGCCCTAGATGGTTTATGTGCATATCTTTTTTTTTTAAATCGGGAAGTCGGTTCCCTAGATATAGGTAAAAGTTCAAGACGTGGACCCCGTTTTCTTCTGAATATTTTTGGACAATATTAGTACAAAATGTAAGGTATTGAGCAGGGATTTTACTTGGAGCTGTGGATACTACGATTTCCAAGTGGTTTAAAATGTGGACCCGGATGACCCCTGAATGGTTCTGAGCGATACTGGTATCAAGGGAGATGGATTGGGCAGGTCTTCAACATAGAGCTATTGTTATTATGATTACTATACTGGGTCCTAAGATATGAGTCAAACCTGGATAACCCCGGAATGTTTCTGAAAGATATTGTTATTAACTGATCGGGTAACCAGTTCTGGTTAAGAAGTGGACCCGGGTGCGCGGGATATTTCTAAGCAACATTAGTATCAAGAGAAATGTGTAAATCTGGGCTCCAATATAGAACTCTCTTCGGTGTTATGCTCAACCCGGTTCCCTAGGGGCAGGGAAAGGGGAAAGGGAAGGGAGAGGGATTGAAAAGGGACGGAAAATGAGAAAGGAAAATGAGAAAGGAAACAAAAATGGGATGGAGGATTGGGTCGAAAGAGAGAGAGAGAGAGAGAGAGAGGGGGAGAGAGAGGGAGAGAGAGAGAGGGAGAGAGAGAAAAAAGGGCAAAGAATGGGAGAAGGAATAGAAGGGAGGGGCAAGATAGAAGTACAGAAAAGAAGAGTTAAGGGAGACCGGTAGAGAAAGGAGAAGGGAAAGGAACAGAAAACGGAAATAAAACAGAAAGGGAAGGGAAAGAGAAAATAATATGAAGAAGAAAGGGTTAAGGACATGAAGAGGGGTGAACTTTTGAAAAGATACATTTTTTCTCTCACCTTAGACTCACTTGTTAACTTTTGCTCAGGCCTGCACCGTGAGGAAATCTCGGCCATCCATGAACTTTCGTTTGTTGTAAAGTGTGCCGTTTTTCAATTCTAGTGAAATGCGCAGTCAAAGTCTTAAAACTAAGAATTCTATTGCATGAAAGCTTCGTAAAGTATAGAGCAAAGAGGAAATCAGTATGGTCCCTGATTGGACTGATGGATTAACTATACAGAGGATGGATAACTCTTTAATTCATGAGTGAAATTGTGCTTCACACAACCTTACGAGGCGTACATTCCAGTGTTGGATTACTTGCTCGTTGTTATGGAATCTGACAATATCATTCAGTGAAAAGATGAGGAATCTCAGTGAGCTTCGCGATATTGACTTGTGGCACGCTTTTAAATTGGATATAAAATACAAAATCTCAGTAGCTGAGTAAATAGTTATTTATATAATAAATATTTAAATATAAAAATACATACATACATATATACATATGTAAATCCATATGTAAGTACGCGTGCATATATGTATGTATGAATGCCATTGTAATCATAAAAATTGAAATGAATTGTCAACATACGAATATACGAAAGTGCGAATGAAATAATAACAAAAATACTCCACCATATATGAAGCTGTTTATACCCTGTAGGGAAAATCTCTAGTTTCGAACTAGGTCGCTTCTACACCATTTCCAGATGGATTTTAGAAAGCGTCAACTGGATTTTAGAAAGGGGAAATTGGATTTTAGAAATGTCAATTGGATTTTAGAAAGAGGAAATTGGATTTTAGAAATGTTAATTGGATTTTAGAAAGGGGAAATTGGATTTTAGAAATGTCAATTGGATTTTAGAAAGGGGAAATTGGATTTTAGAAATGTCAGTTGGATTTTAGAAAAGGAAAATTGGACTTTAGAAACCGTAAATTGGATTTTCGAAAATTTATATAATTACGTATATCTACATTATACTTTCATACGCAATAAAGAATTTCTATTCGAAAAATTCTGTGTAAAATTTATTTTATACGTACATTCTGAAATCCAATTCACGCTTTCCAAAATCCAAATGACATTTCTAAAATCCAATTTCCCCTTTCTAAAATCCAACTGACATTCCCAAAACCCAATTTCCCCTTTCTAAAATCCAATTGGCATTTCTAAAATCCAATTTCCCCTTTCTAAAATCCAATTGACATTTCTAAAATCCAATTCTCTCTTTCTAAAATCCAATTGTCTTTTCTAAAATCCAGTTAACGCTTTCTAAAATCCATCTGGAAATGGTGTAGTGCATTTTTCGCCAATACTAGTGCGACCTACATCTCTTTTGCATGTTATCAACTGGCGAATTTAACACGGCGATGTCCTAGGCGGTGGCAAGTGTCACTCTCTGCACCAGTGGCGCACACAGAAAAAAATTTTGGGGGGGTATTTTCAATATCCAACGGAAAATTAAATAAAACAAAGTAAAAAAAATTTTTTAAAAAAGCTTTTATTTAATATTAATATAACAATTTACTAAAAAGGAAAAAAATAATTTTTTTATATTTTTGAACAAGATTTATATTAGTCCTTAGTTCATTTGGATCTTAATTTCAATCTAAACATACATTTAACGTATTTCTTCAAAGCATTTCTGTATATGTATCAACATAAATAAAAGCGCGGGTGCTCTTTACGTAATGCATATCTTACGTAATTGGAATTTAAAGTTTTTATCGCTTCCTTCCATTTCACCAATACGGTTTTATAACATGAATATGTAATGAGTACCCGCGCTTTTATTTATGTTGATACATATACAGAAATGCTTTGAAGAAACACGTTAAATGTATGTTTAGATTGAAATTAAGATCCAAATGAACTAAGGACTAATATAAATCTTGTTCAAAAATATAAAAAAATTATTTTTTTCCTTTTTAGTAAATTGTTATATTAATATTAAATAAAAGCTTTTTTAAAAAATTTTTTTTACTTTGTTTTATTTTTGCCTTTTTAGTTTTACAATGCATATTACATCTAATATCTGGTTTTACTATACTCTTTTGTGAATAGATTACTTCGTAATACGTGTTCAAAATAGGAACAAATCTGGTTCATAAATACTAATTTTCTAAATATCTTGACACTAGCGCCACCTAGCGGCGATTTATTTCCACGGATATATTTACTTTCTCATAGGCAATATATATACCGAATATGAACAAATTCGGTCGGTAAATACGAATTTTACAAATATCTTGACACCAGCGCCACCTAGCGGCGATTTTTTTCCTCGGATGTATTTACTTTCTCATAGGCAATATATATACCGAATATGAACAAATTCGGTCGGTAAATACGAATTTTACAAATATCTTGACACCAGCGCCACCTAGCGGCGATTTTTTTCCACAGATTTATTTACTTTCTCATAGGCAATATATATACCGAATATGAACAAATTCGGTCGGTAAATACGAATTTTACAAATATCTTGACACCAGCGCCACCTAGCGGCGATTTTTTTCCTCGGATGTATTTACTTTCTCATAGGCAATATATGTACCGAATATGAACAAATTCGGTCGGTAAATACGAATTTTACAAATATCTCGACACCAGCGCCATCTATCGGATTTTTTTTTTATTTCACATTGCATTGTCTTCGGGTCCTGCACTATGTTCCAAATTTCAAGTACCTAGCTCAACTAGAAGTATCTTAAATGTTCGTTGCAAAATTCCACGACATACAAAAAGTGAAGTTAAATAAAAGCTTGTAAAAAAAATACTTAAAACTCGTCCAGACAATTTTTACTTAAATTTATGTTTGGGGAGTGGACCTACGTATGCACACATTAAACAAAGGCACCTTTTAAATCTCAATTCATTGCATTTTCTCTGTATTTAAACTAAAACTAACAAGTAAGGAAGCCTAAGTTCGAGTGGAATCGAACATTAGATACTCAGCTGTATGCTTTCATTGTTTGCTTGCGTTTGTTCGATTAGGGTGTATTTTATATGAATCGAGTGCCGCATAAAGTGGGCGAAGCCACGCCCATTTTCAAAATTTTTATCAATCATCCAACTAAGCATATAAACATTATTGTTAGTGCAAATTTTCTGCGCTTTATGACTTCTAATTACAAAGATGTCACGTTACAAATTCCCAAAGGGTTTTCCAGAAATATCTTTGTTAAAAGGTAGGCGTGGTCATAAACCGACTTCACTAAATTTTTGAGCATGCATTACCACAAGTTATTAAAGTGTACAAACTGATTTTCGTCATAACGTCTTAATTATTTGTAGAGTTGAAGACCTGAAGGCTTTCATATCATCTAAAATTGTTCCTGAAAAACTTTTCGTTAAAAAATTCAATTTTAATTATGAGAGAAATATAGCTTCTTTCAAAATTGACGTCTCGTCCAAAGATTATGACACTATTTTAAAGAAATCATTTTGGCCAGCCGGGACCTTTGTCCGGGTATTTGAAGAAAGGCCCAGATCCGTTAATAACAACTTACCAAAACTCGTCCTGCCTAGCAATAGCTCAAAAAACTAATAAATAAATCTGCCCTAAACATTTACTATCAAAATGTTCGGGGCTGAAATACTAAACTTACAGACTTTTATCTAAAAACTTTTAATTGTAACTTTCAAATAATTTCTTTTACCGAAACATGGCTTAAACCTCATATTTATAATTCGGAAATCTTTAGTAAAGAATACCAAGTGTACAGAAATGATCGCTTGAACAGGGTCGGTGGAGGGGTACTAATTGCGGTTCATTCCTCAATTCCATCTGAAGAAATTAATGTAGCTGCAGGGGAATCCATTGAGTTCTTGTGCATTCGGATAAAAGCTGGCAAATGGCATATTTACCTTATTTACATTCCTCCTTCTTCCGAACAGTCAGTTTACTTTCAAAGTGTTTCCTTGCTGAAACGTGTCGAGTCAAAAAAGACGCCCTTGGATTCTTTTATAGTCTTGGGCGACTTTAATCTTCCGCACGTTTCATGGAGCGAGGAAAACAATGAAATCATGCCGATTACATCTAAGGCTAATTGTACTGACTTTTTAGAAGAAATATCGGATCTCTGTTTTCATCAGGTAAACGTCATTAAAAACAAATTCGGAAAGGTACTTGATTTGATATTTGTAGATGACGTTTCTAATTACTATGTGAATAGAACTGACCCTCTTATTTTCCCTGAAGATGCTTACCATCCTTCATTGGAGTTAATACACGAAATTATAAGCGATGATGATCATTGTAGCTCAAAAACGTCTGATTCGTGTTTTCGTTTTAACTTTGCTAAGGCTAATTATAAAAAACTTAATAGAGAACTATCTAAACTAGTCTGGCCAAACTACGATGGCAACGTTGAACAAAATGTTTTGCATTTTATTAACACGATCCACTGTCTGTTTGATAAATTTGTACCTAAACAGAAATACATATATGTTGAGCCCCTGCATTTGTGGGAAACTAAAGACTTGAGAGCCTTAAAAAATAAGAAATCTCGCATTTTTAAATTATATAAGAAGACAGGCTTGCAGAAAGTCTACCTTCAATACTCAACTTTACGACATAAATATTTTGCATTGAACAAAAAGTGCTACAATGATTATCTGAGAAAAATGAAAATGAACATTTTTCGTAACCCTAAATCGTTTTATGGTTTTGTGAATTCAAAACGCAGAGTGAGCGGATTTCCCTCATCTATGAGTTTTCGGGATTGTGTGTCTAGTGATAATCAAAGCATTGTCAATCTCTTTGCACAATTTTTCGAGTCTAATTATTCCAAAGATAATTTAAATTTCAGCATATACCCGTACCATCTTTCTCAAAATAATACAATTAATGTTACCTATATAAATTCAGATGAAGTTTTAGATCACCTTAAATCACTGAAAGAGTCTTTTAGTTATGGTACGGATATGATCCCCGCATGTTTCCTTAAAAAATGTGCGGATCATATTCATCTACCTTTGTCAAAGCTATTCAACTTGTCATTGAAATTTGGTATTTTTCCTACTGCTTGGAAAGAATCCTTCATTATTCCTTTACATAAAAGCGGTATTAGATCTTCGATTGAAAATTATCGAGGCATAGCAAAATTGTCTTTTATCCCAAAACTGTTTGAGTTGATTATAAGCAACCAGATAAAAAACTCGATTGAGTCATTGATTGTGAACTCTCAGCATGGTTTCTGTAGGGGTAAATCAACCATCACTAACCTTCTGGAATTTACAACAAGTGTTTCTAATGGGTTCAGGGAAAATGCTAAAACGGATGTTATTTATACTGACTTTAGTAAAGCCTTTGACAAGGTTAATCACAATTTACATATCCACAAGCTTCAACTACTGGGTTTTCAACCTATCCTCCTAAACTGGATTTCTTCTTACATTTCTAACAGAACACAAAGAGTTGTTTATAAGAATGCATATTCATTTAGTATTTATGTGTCCTCTGGGGTTCCGCAGGGCAACCATCTCGGACCGACTCTGTTCTTGTTGTTCATTAACGACATCTCATGTGCTATAAATTATTCTAAAGTTTTAATGTACGCAGATGATGTGAAACTTTTCAGGTCCTACACCACACCGGAGGAAAGATCGCTCCTTCAAAATGATTTAAACGGTATGGTTACGTGGTGCAATATAAATCTTATGCCACTAAATCTAAATAAATGTAAATTTATGTGCTTTTCACGGAGTAATGTCGAACCCATAGCTTACGCCATTAATAATCATGATCTGGAGCGAGTTTATGAGTTTGTCGACTTAGGTGTAAGATTCGATTATAAACTTAATTTCCACCTTCACATCAACGTCATGATAAATAAAGCTAAAAGTGTTCTAGCGTTTGTAAAACGTTGGTCTAAGGAATTTAGTGACCCCTACGTAACTAAAGCCCTTTTCACAACCTTAGTAAGACCGACACTAGAATACGCATCTATAATCTGGAATCCGAGTTACAAAATTCATTCTGATCGACTTGAATCGATTCAAAAACAATTTTTACTTTTTGCATTAAGAAATTTGAATTGGAACCCTCATTGCAATCTTCCTTCGTACACTAGTCGCTTAAAGCTTATTAACCTTCCAACTTTAGCTAGTCGTAGGGAAACTCTGGGTGTAATATTCGTAACGAAACTGCCGAAGGGATCAATAAATAGTCCATTTCTTCTTTCTGAAATAAGTTTAAACATTCCTGCCCGTCCATCAAGACATTACCAGCCCATATTTTTAAAACAATGTAAAACTAATTTTGAATTATATGAGCCATTCCGATATCTATGCAAAAGTTTTAACACATACTCTACCTACTTTGACATCTCTGACTCTCTATCCATTATAAGGAAAACTCTTCTTTCAATTCTTAACAAATAACAATTTGTCTACTAGATATAGTTTCCTTCTACTAATTTAGGATAATATGTATTTTATTGTAACTAAGTAATTGCTTCTAAGTGTATATATAAACTTAAGTATGTGTAATCAGCTGATGAATTTATATTCTGTAGCTGAGCAGCATAAGAACTCGACATTTAACAAACTCCAGCCACTCAACACCTTGGCAAAATTAAAAATATATATCCGTGCGTCATGCGGATTGCGCCCCTCGCGGCGGTCGGGCGGAATATGGAGGGTAAACCGTTGGGAATTATTATTATGGGTTCCGAAATCTCGTACATTCCTTTGTCTGAAAAGAGGCGGTGCCACACCCATTTTCCAACATTTTTCTATTGTTCATTCTATGTTTTATGTCTACAGTTGGATTCATGACACAAAATTTCAATGACATATCTTTATATTTGACATAGATATCGCTTAAAATATTTTTATTATGCCCCTTAATAGTTCCCATATATAAATTTGGCCGTGGTCGTCAATCGATTTTGGCAATTTTTCGTCCAAACATTTTCCTAAGTAAGTAAATTACGCGTACCAAATTTCGTCGATATATCTGCTACGGTTTCTGAGTTATGACCTATTAAACTTTCAATGTTTGCCCCTTAATAACTGGGTGTGGCACCGCCCAGTTTCCAAAATTTCACCATATTTCTTCATAAGGGCCTGAGCTGAATACGTAGGTGAAATTTTGTCACTCCAGCTCTATTAGTGACTGAGATACCAAATTTCCGATTTTTTCATGGTCCGATTTCGCCCGTTTTCAATACCAACCGTCCCAGTCTCGATACCAACTTGTATTCCAAATTTCATCAAAATATCTCAATTTTTGCGCGAGTTAGAGTGTTTACAGACGGATGGACGGACGGACGGACATGGCTCAATCGATTTCTCTTTTCACCCTGATCATTTTGATATATATAAGTCTATATCTATCTCGATTATTTCATTCTGTTACAATTCACCGTTGTGTGATTAAAACTATAATACTCTGTGCACTAGTACCGCTGAGTATAACAAACCTCAGCTAATATCCACAGCATACTTTTAGGGAAATGTCTCCACACTGCTTGTTTATAAACATAATCAGTAGTTGTTGACAAACTTTGGCAATGTACATCCACGAATATTCATAGATTTTACAACATGCATTTACACAAATATTTGTGCATGTACCATCTTTTATAAAATTATTTTTGTATTGTGTTGTCAAATTTTGGGGGGGGGGGGGGGGGGTTTAACTAGACATATACGCCGACAGTGATTCCGGCGGCGGCGGCGCTATTCCAAAAACATTTCGGCGGCGCCTTCCCCAAATCTACAAATCACAATCCTTATTCAAATATTAATTTTATTTAGTTACCTTAATAGCGCTGGCTGAATGGAATAAATAAACAAATTTCCACCTTATAAATTGTTGAAACTTTTTTATCAACAGCAAAAAACAATTGTTACATAAGCTAAAATATAAAATAAAGAAAATAAATATTAAAGAATATACACAAATCAATATGTAAGGGTAAATTTAAATTCATTTGCTTATCTTGTATGATAATAAACATACATACATATATTTACATATGTACATATTTATATATATATAAGGCACTTTAAAATAAATATATGTATATACAGTGCATACCTGGGTAATACTGAGTAGTAATTGGACTACTTATTACGTACTTAAATACTTTATATTTTGATCTTGAAGTAATGAGTCCGTACCAAGTACTTTCAGAATATTCAAGTACTAGTACAAGTACAAGTACTTTCAGAATATTCAAGTACTAGTACAAGTACAAGTAATTTCAGAATATTCAAGTACTAGTACAAGTACAAGTACAAAGAATTGAAAAAGAATTGAATTTTTAGCAAATACTTCAAAGTAATTGAAAAGAATTGAATGTACATTCATTTGCTAAAAATTCAATTCTTTTTCAATTCTTTGTACGTGTACTTGTACTAGTACTTGAATATTCTGAAAGTACTTGTACTTGTACTAGTACAATTCTTTTAAAATGTACTTGTCACAAGTCGTACTGGTACTTGATATTACCCAGGTCTGATACAGTATTGGAAAAAATAATAGGGACAAAATTTTGCAATTCTCAATTTATTTCATTTTAAGACCAAATAATAATTACCATATACTGATGCTTATGTTATGTTCAGACACAACCTTAATTGAACATTAAGAGCCTTCATTCAATTTTCAAGCCTAATGATTCTCAATTTACCATACAAAAATTGACTAAGTTAATGCTTCATTAGAAATTAATGAGTTCCTAATGAAGAACAATTCTGCATGCAACCCTGTTAGAAGGGTTGTTTCATAAGAAAAATGAAATGTCATGATCAGAGAAATGTCATTAGCGTCAGGTTCCACTAAACAGGTTGGTTCGTCAGATCAGCCGAATTATTGTTCTTCTTCATCACCTATACATTTTTTTTATTTCTACTTATTCTACACATGCATTCGTATTTACGATTGGTAAAAGTTGTGAGCTGAATGTCAAATTATTTCGTCCTCCTTGCAGTTTGGACATTTAGGTCACGAGAGTTTGATATTCAGCCCACGGCGTGTATGTGTGTATGTATCTTGAGCCGACCTGTTAAATGGGCCAAGTAAATTAAATATGTCTGAACACCAAATCTAGAGATGTTCAATCAAGCCCAATTGACTTAATTAATTTGTATGTCTGAACATGATATTACACGGAGAGGACATGCTTCAATGACTCTGGGGTGGTTTTTGTATAATAATTTAATTTTTATGAATAAAAATAATGAAATGTATAATTTAAGTTGGAAATAATAATAGGGACAAACTTTAAATTCGATTGTTTCTTCAAATAAAGTACAATATTACTGCTGCAGCTAGATTTAAACTAATGTTTAGTTGAAGCTCCTTTATTATACTCAGCTGTACTAGTACACAGAGTATTATAGTTTTAATCACATAACGGTGGATTGTAACAGAATGAAATAATCGAGATAGATATAGACTTATATATAACAAAATGATCAGGGTGAAAAGAGAAATCGATTGAGCCATGTCCGTCCGTCCGTCCGTCCGTCTGTAAACACTCTAACTCGCGCAAAAATTGAGATATTTTAATGAAATTTGAAATGCAAGTTGGCATCGACACTTGGACGGTTGGTATTGAAAATAGGCGAAATCGGACCATGACCACGTCCACTTTTCCTATATAGAAAAAATCGGAAATTTGGTATCTCAGTCACTATTAAAGCTAGAGTGATGAAATTTTACCCACGTGTTGAGCTCAGGCCCCTATGAAGAAATTTGATGAAATTTTGGAAAATGGGCGGTACCACGCCCGCTTATTAAGGGTCAAACATGGAAAGTTTTATATGTCATAACTCTGAAACCATTGGAGATATAAAGATGAAGTTTGGTATGCGTGATTTACTTACTTAGGCAAACATTTTGATGGAAAATTGTTAAAATCGGTTGACGGCCACGCCCACTTTTATATATGTGAACTATAAAGGGGCCTAATAAAAACATTTTAAGCGATATCTCTGTCAAATATAAAGATATATCATTGAAATTTTATGGCAGCAGTCCACCTGCGGACATAAAACGAAAAACACAAAAATTTTGGAAAATGGGCGGTGCCACGCCCACTTATTAAGAGGCAAATATTGAAGGTTTTATAAGCCATAACTCAGAAACCGTTAAAGATATATCTATGAAATTTGGTACGCATAATATATTTACTTAGGCAAATGTGTGGACGAAAAAATACCAAAATCGGTTGACGACCACGCCCACTTTTATATATGTCGCTAGCTTAGAGTGCAAATTGTGTAAGTCCTTTTTTCAAACTTTGTAGGAGAGACAAAAAACAAAAAATAAACAAATTTCAAAATGAAAAAAAAATTTCTGTTCATGTAAATATTTTGGACTTACACAATTTTCTTCGCTTTTTGGACTTACACAATTTTCGTATCACTGAATAACAACGAGTAGAAATATGACAAGTGTCACAGACTTGTTTAGCGTGGTGCGTATTTGATTTTTCTAGCTTTCTACACTTAAAAACACTTTTTCATAAAAATGGACTTACACAGTTTGCACTCTAAGCTAGCGATGTGTATTATAAAGTGGCCTAATAAAAACATTTTAAGCGACATCTTTGTCAAATATAAAGATAATTCATTGAAATTTTGTGATATGAGTTCCGCATATAGACCGGAAATATAAAATAGACAAAGTTTGGAAAATGGGCGTGACACCGCCTTCTTTTGGACAAAGGGATATACGAGATTTCTTAGCCTTTAACTCGACAAATAATTGAGATATTATGGCGAAACTTGGTTTATACACTTTTATAAGTTGTATTAATAGACACGCAAAAATTTATTGAAATCGGTTTATGACCACGCCTACTTTTTAGCAGAAGTTTCTGGAACACTTTTTGGAAATGTGTAACGTGACATCTTTGTAACTCATAAAGGAATGAATTTTTGCACAAAGAATAATATTAATATGCTTAGTTGGATGACTGATAAAAATTTAGAAAATGGGCGTGGCTACGCCCACTTTATGCAGCACTCGCTTTATATAAAGTACACCGTGTTTCCATCAAACGCAAACAAACAATGAAAGCATACAGCTGAGTATCTAATGTTTGATTCCACTCGAACTTAGGCTTCCTTACTTGTTTTTTTATAACTTCCTTACTTCTTCGTGGCATATGGTTGACCAAATCAGCGCAATTTGCAACTGGTATTAAGTACCAAGCTTCTTTAATTTTTTTCCATAACTCTTGCTTATTTTTCCATTTTTGATCCCCCATCGTCTTCTTTAATATTCCCTATAGGGCTGAGGTTCGACAACTATGAGGGCTACTCAAAAACAGCAACTTTCTTACGTTCAAACTATGAGTTTTCGATTCTGGAGGCATGTTTGGGATCATTTCTAATGACATCAAGGAGGGTTGAAATGGTGCAGTTTTGAGTAGAACAATTAGCAACAGACCTCGAGAAGTAGGACTAAATGGAAGAGATCCCAGAAAAGTTCCGTATCTGAGAAAAAATTATGTAAGCCAACGAACTGAAATTTTCCAGTAGCTTAAATTCTTTATGACTGAGGCTAGTAAAGTAGGGAACAGCCAAAGTTTTTGTTAATAACTTTTAACCGGCAAAAAAACAAAACATTTCCGCATTCAGCTTCGTGTTCCTGAGGTCAAAACACGTCGATTGGTTCCTTTTTTTTAATTTTGAAGAACTTTAGCAGTTAGCAAAACTAGGAAAATATGTACACATCTCGTTCCATACGGGTTTGGCGCGTCAGCGCACGCCGCCGCGCCGATACGCCGATTTCACGGATTATGGCGGCGGCGGCCGATTATGAAGGTAATCGGCGTGGCGGCGGCGGCGTCAAACGGCGGCGTATATGTCTAGGTTTAACCCCAAAACCACCCCCCCCCCTTGAGTGCGCCAATGCTCTGCACTACATATTCGCTAGTTCCGAACTAGTACTAAATTGTACAGTTTTCACTAGTTCCTTTATTGGCACAATTTCGATAGTTCCGAACTAGCTACAAGTACCTACAAATTATACAGTTTTACATCTGCCGCTCAAGTGCAGCACGATGCAAGTGGCGCGATGGCCCACTGACTAACGCGTGTGACAACCAATCTGGCTAACGCGCGGGTTCGAAAACTGTCGGTGTCGAGGCGGACGATAATTTTTTTTTTTTATTTTTTTTAACTAATATTTTTTAATTTTTTATTTTATAAAAATTTACAAAAATATTTAAAAATTTATAAAATAAAAAAAAATTAAAAATAAGACTGAGGGATCGGAAAAGCATAATTAGGCGAACATTTCATTTTATTAATTGAAGATCCAAATTGTACTCTTTATACGACATGCTTCACTAACAATCTGAGAATTGTAGAGAATTGTATGCAAACCCGACAGCAAATGGATGAACGAAAAAATACATGAAATTTATGTCAATTCGAAATTGCATATAAATCAAAGTGTGTCTTATAATGGTGACTCAATTCACTCCTTCTGAACTGGTGAGAGTCTAACTAGAATGGAACTGGTTCCTTTTTGTCAACTTTTCGCTAGTTCGGAACTAGAAATTTTGCTCACTAGTTATTGAGTTCCCTGCAGGGTACCCTGTAAAAGTCATAGGATTATATGATCCATTTTGTGGTAGGTAGGAGTACTTGCAAAGTGATCATAAACCAGAGTACGGCAAATTTATGAGAGAGTTTGTGTTGGTGAGAGCAGACCGATTTGCACTACATTGGTGAAAATGTGTGTGATGCTTCTCATTTGCCCGTGCGGGACACTGTTGCCGGTGCCTGTCATAAACATAGACCCAAGCAAGCGACTCGTTTATCTGCATCGGCTCGTAGTTAGCCGAACATTGCTACAAAAACCGAATGTATGTATATCGCGATAACGACGAAGCAAGTGCGTACATTTGTATGTATGTATGTATGTACATATGTATGCATGCTCGTTTGAACATGCACGATCTGGTAATAAATAGACATTGAACGCAACACAACATGTTGGCGATTGCGCTAGAAAAATTTTATTATTTTATTTTTATTAAAGAAAAGCTTACTTATATATGTATGTAATCCTAATAATCAAGTTGAATTGGCACTCGTTCAAATCTGTTCAGCGATTATTAAATTTCATTAATTTTAGTACCTACTCCATGGATTAATCCCATGTAGGTACTCCATGGATTAATCCCATGTAGTTACTCCTTGGATTACTCGGGTGTCATGCGGAAATCGGAGTATGTGATCCCTGCCTAGGACATCGCCATGTTAAATGGACCATATTTTTTATATGAAATGTGACAGGTTGAGGAGTACTCGGTTGGTCCACAGCGAGTACTCTATACACGCGTGCATGGAGTACTCGGCTTTTTTGCAGGGTATGCGTGACACATACATAAACATGTTACATTAATGAGATAAAGAAATAATGTAATAAAATGTAAATTTCGTAGCAGAAGCTATGAACAAATGCAGCACAACGCGGTTAAGCAAATTGTGGAGGACGCACAAGAATGCCACAAGTAAAGCAAACATTTCAAATAAAAAAAAAAAAAAAAAAAAAAAAAAACCAAAACAAAAAAGGAATATACCAAGAAGGCAGTTAAATACTCAGAAGAAAGGACAAAGAAAATGTAGCAAATTTCTTTTTTTTTAGGTTTCCATATTTTTTAAACTCAGAACTTTTGTTGTTTTTTTGCCCTCTGTCGCACTAAATGCCTGAGCAAATTTAAATAAATGCCAGTGAGTTGTGGACATTACTGTGGGTGAAGAATTTTTTGCAACGCTTGCATTATATTCCTTACATATTTGCTTTTCTTTTGCTTTTATTTTTATTTCATTTCTTTGATAACTACTTTTTTTCTTGCTAATCTTATGGCATGTAATGTAAATTGAAAGTTGAAATGGAGGCGAAGCGGAACGCCAAATTTATATGCGTACTTTCTATTTTTATACTCAGCTGTACTAGTACACAGAGTATTATAGTTTTAATCACATAACGGTGGATTGTAACAGAATGAAATAATCGAGATAGATATAGACTTATATATATCAAAATGATCAGGGTGAAAAGAGAAATCGATTGAGCCATGTCCGTCCGTCCGTCCGTCCGTCCGTCCGTCTGTCCGTCCGTCTGTAAACACTCTAACTCGCGCAAAAATTGAGATATTTTGATGAAATTTGAAATGCAAGTTGGTATCGAGACTGGGACGGTTGGTATTGAAAATAGGCGAAATCGGACCATGACCACGCCCACTTTTCCTATATAGAAAAAATCGGAAATTTGGTATCTCAGTCACTAATATAGCTGGAGCGATGAAATTTTACCCACGTGTTGAGCTCAGGCCCCTATGAAGAAATTTGATGAAATTTTGGAAAATGGGCGGTGCCACGCCTACTTATTAAGGGTCAAACATGGAAAGTTTTATTTGTCATAACTCAGAAACCGTTGAAGATATATCGATGAAATTTCGTATGCGTGATTTACTTACTTAGCCAAACATTTGAACGGAAAATAGTTAAAATCGGTTGACGGCCACGCCCACTTTTATATATGGGTCTTATAAAGTGACCTAATAAAAAAATTTTAAGCTATATCTCTGTCAAATATAAAGATATATCATTGAAATTTTATGGCAGGAGTGCAACTATGGACATAAAACGAAAACCACAAAAATTTTGGAAAATGGGCGTGGCACCGCCTCTTTTTAGAAGCAGGAATATACTAGATTTCTGAGCCCATAACTCGACAAATAATTGATATATAATGACGAAACTTGGTGCGTACACTTTTGTCACTTGTGGTAATATATGTTCAAAATTTTAGCGAAATCGGTTGACGACCACGCCCACTTTTATATATGGGTATTATAAAGTGGCCTAATAAGAACATTTTAAGCGATATCTTTGTCAAATATAAAGATAATTCATTGAAATTTTGTGGCAAGAGTTCCACAATAGACCGGAAACAAAAAATAGAGAAATTTTGGAAAATGGGCGTGGCACCGCCTCTTTTTAGAAGCAGGAATATACTAGATTTCTGAGCCCATAACTCGACAAATAATTGATATATAATGACGAAACTTGGTGCGTACACTTTTGTCACTTGTGGTAATACATGTTCAAAATTTTAGCGAAATCGGTTGACGACCACGCCCACTTTTATATATGGGTATTATAATTCATTGAAATTTTGTGGCATGAGTTCCACAATAGACCGGAAACAAAAAGTAGAGAAATTTTGGAAAATGGGCGTGGCACCGCCTCTTTTTAGACAAAGGAATATACGAGATTTCTTAGCCTATAACTCGACAAATAATTGAGATATTATGACGAAACTTGGTTTATACACTTTTATAAGTAGTGTTAAAAGACACGCAAAAATTTATTCAAATCGGTTTATGACCACGCCTACTTTTTAGCAGAAATTTCTGGAACACTCTTTGGAAATTTGTGACGTGACATCTTTGTAACTAGAAGTCATAAAGGAATGAAATTTTGAGCAAAGAATAATATTCATATGCTTAGTGGGATGACTGATAAAAATGTTGAAAATAGGCGTGGTTACGCCCACTTTATGCAACACTCGCTTTATATAAAACACATCGTGATTCTATCAGACGCAAACAAACAATGAAAGCATACAGCTGAGTATCTAATGTTCGATTCCACCCGAACTTAGGCTTCCTTACTTGTTTTAAATTAAATTCAAAACTGAAAGGGCTTGCTTGTGAAAGATGTCTTCTTGCTATTTGTATATGGATAGTAATGCTAGAATATTTGGTGAAATATTTGTATTTGTATTTGTATTTGTATTTGTATTTGTATTTGTATTTGTATTTGTATTTGTATTTGACTGCGATTTGCTGTGAATGGCGCCATGTCGAACGCTATTTTATAAGACGTATTAAGCAAATAGTTAATAAAAAGCAGCCCACTAGATTATCAAATAATAAGCTCTAGACACTACCGAATGCCATTTGTTTTTACAACTTACAGTTGATTGTTTGGGCATACATATTTAGTTTGAGTATCACATTTCATTTGGTTTGCACATTTTTTTTTTTCTTTTTTAATGGAAAATGATAAGAAGGCTTTGCAGGGGATTATTTTGGGGATTTAAATGTGCGTAATTCACACTTTCGTCAGGGTAGTTTTAAGGAAGGAATAAGATGGACTTCAAATGTATAGAGAAAATAGGCGGTGGTTTATGGAGAAAAGCTCATGCTAACCTAAAACAATTTGAAGAAGGGGAAGGCGCGTTGAAGTTATTTATTTTATCTTCTTTTACTTTTGGCTAACCAACCTATGACTTGTCGTTTCTTTATGTAGGAAATGAGAAAATGAAATCAATATTATTCGAATACCATTTACATTGGCATTTTTATAAGCACACCGTAAGGAACCCCCATCATCATTCGATATGAAAAAAAAATCAATTATTTAATATAAGCCTAGAAAATCTATAAAAAATCACATCACCCTTTAGCCCTGCGCTGTGGTCTTTTATGTTCCTTGTATGAAGATTTTGTCTGAGAAGACGCTAAGTGAAATTTTATGGCGAATAATTTTCTATGACATTTTAACCCTCCAACGATCTTCGAAATGCTATTTTTTCGGCGTCAAAATGACCTCACCGTGTAGGTTTTAGAGAGTTTAAAGTGTTCTACGAAACTAAAGCTTGCGCAATTTTACTATTAGGGAATGCACAACCTCTCATATTACGTCGTATTGTCGTAAGTCTTATGACAGTCATAAATGTTTTGTTGTTGCATTCTATGCTGTATGTGTAAATACAACTCTGCACGATATATTTTTGCATTGTGGTATTTAATCAGCTTTTTTTGTTTACTTCTTCGCAGGGCTGCGTATAAAAATTGTTGATATATTCGTGCAATATTTTAATATGACATATGACTTTATGAGACTTTGTGAATCCCCTTATTTGTTTTATAATAACATACTTATTTCTATACGATATATATATTAACCAATTTTATTCTTTATATATAAAAATCACTCAGACAAAAAATTACGCCGGGTAGTAAAATGGTCGGGGGGGGGGGGGGGGGGGTTTACTATATAGATAGCGGTATATCGTTATGTGTGGAAATTATTCCGCCCTAGACAACAACCCTCGATTTGTGTCATAGTGTAATCTAACAGCAAATACCCCTACCCTTCTCACAAAGCTTTATACTTTAATAAAGCCAGCAACAGCATTGTTTGGCTCAAGGCAATACTTTAAACAAATTTAATTAAATATAGTTATTGTTGCCATCTTAAAGCAAATAACAACTAAATTGAATTAAATTAAATGACAATGACATTAATATAGCTAACTTTTTTTATGTAGTTCAATTACTCATCTCTCGCAAGCAACAAAAACAAAGAAAAAACAAAGAAAATTGAATAAATGACTGAGACTTGCCTTTTTGCAAACATCAAAGCTTTTCAGCCGCTATGTATATGCTACAATAGTATATAGCATGGTATAAAAATTCAGAAGGTAATTTCACTTTAAACTTTTTACCGGCTATTGAATTTTTCTGAAGTATCTTTTTTGTAAACATTACGAGTGAGGCTGCCATATTGGACAAATATAAAAAAAGGAGATTTTTTAAGAAAATTTTGGTAATTTTAGTTTTAGTTGAAGAAGGCTCAGAAATTATCAAAGAAAGTCATATATTATTAAAAGGGATGTGAAAAGTGGGAAGTATTTGGCTCGAATATTTAATACAAAGCCTTACGAAATACAGCAGACAGAGAATTTAACAAAGAAGTAAGGCTGGAGTCATCGTAATGACCGAACAAATTTTTTGTTTACAATTTGGCTCGTTCTTTTTCATTTCTATCTTACAGAAAGGGGAGCGGAGTACAATACAAGGATCTCTTCGAGACATAAAAGTGAAATCAGATATTTTCTATTAAATGTTTGTTTATAAAGCATTTACGTGTCCACAGCCTCGAGATTTTTGTTCACAAAGCTTTCCACTAATTGCACTGTAAAAAAATATCTATTTTATTAAGATTTATGCACATTTTAATTATTGCGTCCATACTTTGTTTTCGCATTATAACTTGGCACTGCACATTTCGATAATAACGTTTTGTTGTTTGTGCTACTAATATATAATAAAGTGGTAAAAGAAATTCGATCCAGGAAAAGAATTTATTTGGAAAATAAACTCAATGCTAATTTGCCAACTAAAACCCTGTGGACAAACTTGAAATCTCTAGGAGTCTGCACTAAAGAGAGAAAGCCGTGCATGATTAATGCGGAAGAGTTAAATCATTATTTCATTGGCAACAGTGCAGTTGACAACTCTCACACTTTCAGGCTAAATCAATCACTAATTTCAAAATTGCCTTGGGAATTTAATTTTGAGACTTTTACCGAAATTGATGTTGCTAAGGGTATATTTGCCATCAAATCAAATGCTGTAGGCGTGGACGGTATAAGCTTACGATTTTTAAGGTTAATTATCCCCTACATCTTACCAATCCTGACACATATATTTAATTATGCCATAACGTCTTCCTCTTTTCCGACTCTGTGGAAGGTAGCTAATATTATCCCTGTTCCCAAAAACAATTCCAGTGACTGTGTTGAAAACTATAGACCTATAAGTATTTTACCTGCTCTGGCTAAAGTTTTTGAAAAACTACTATCATATCATATAGTTGCACATTTGGATAACCATAGCCTTCTGAGTGAATTTCAGTCTGGTTTTCGTAGCAATCACAGTTGCTCCACTGCCATTATGAAGGTTGTCGAAGACATTCGTCCTGCTTATGACAGCAAGTTTCTTTCTATTTTAGTACTCTTGGACTTCTCCAAAGCTTTCGACAGTGTAAAACATGATATTCTTCTGCTAAAACTGAGGCACTATTTTGGGTTTGGTCCTACGGCAATTAAACTTATGGATGAATATCTATCAAATCGATGGCAACAAGTGCAATGTAGTAATGTGACATCTGGTCGCAGAAAAATTAATTCAGGTGTACCGCAAGGTTCAATCCTAGGCCCCATACTTTTTAGTTTGTTCATTAACGACATCGTCTACTGTTGCAAAAGTGCCTCAATTCACCTGTACGCTGATGATACGCAGATATACTTCTCGAGACCGCTTGGGCTTGGTGAAGATCTTGTGGCTCGATTAAATGAAGATTTGAAGAGAATTGATGCGTGGGCAAAAGCAAATAGCCTCTGCTTAAATGCAGCCAAAACGCAGGTTCTACCCATTTCAAGTAGTGCCTTCGACCTTAGTAGCTTGTCGCCACTTTTATTAGGGCGAACAGAACTGGTATTCCAGTCTACTGTCACTAACCTGGGTTATAAAATGAATTCTCGTTTAACCTGTACGGATCATATCAACCATTGTGTCTCAAAAATTTATTTTATTTTACGAAATCTTTGGTATACTTGTTATTGCCTGCCAAGTGATACGAAACTTAAGCTAGTAAAGTCACTTACTGTTCCCCATATCTCGTATTTCGAAACGGTTTACGGGAATCTTGACTGTGAATCGATGAATAAAATTAAAGGTGCCCTAAATAATACAGCAAGGTTTGTCTATTGTAAGAAAAAATTTGACCATATATCAGTATTTTCAAATTATATTCTTGGATTCAATTTAGAAAATTATCTTAAATTTCGTAACGCTTTATTTATGTTCAAGTTAATCAAAAACCGCAAGCCATATTATCTCTTCCGTGAAATTAAATTTGTACAATCGTCTCGAACCCATAACCTAATTGTGCCAAAATTCAAATCGCTAAATGCCTCAAGATTATTCTTTGTCAGTGTTATAAAAATATGGAATTCACTACCTATATCAATTAAATCATCAAAGTCTATTCAATGCTTCAAAACCGCAGTTGCAAATTATCTTCAAACACAGTGAACCCTTTCTTTTCTCTTTACTCTATATATTCTCTGGCGTGAATGCTGTTCTCTAAATCCTTCTTATTTCATATGGAACTAATAAGTTTTAGAAAAGCTTTATATATTTATATTTATAATTATTTATACACTATTATTTTCTTGTTTAATTATTATTATTATTATGTAAGTGATACTTAGTTAGGGTCAAATTTGTAACAAAATCTTGTAATTTGTACGCTTAAAAACTTAATGTTTTACTGTACACATTTGTTTATATTAATAAATTGAAATTGAAATTGAAATTAATATAGCTAGCACCGAAATGCACTCAGCACATCAACGGGTTCTTTGGAAGATCAACTTGCTCTATTTGGCACGCTTGAAGCCATTGATTCCTTATAAACGGAATTGCTGGAAACCTAAAAAACTTCACCGCTGAGTCTTTGCAAAAGTGCACAGTTTTTCGCATCCCTTGAAGCGGTAGCTCATTTTTCAAATCTTTTTTTTTCACAAATTACGCGTATGAAAGTAAATTTATTTATTTATTTAGTTTGCACAAATCACAATTGCTTTTTTGAAAATAAATTAATTTATTTTCACAAACTTCAGATTTCGGCCCAAGAAAACATTTGCTGCTGTTTACTCTGGTAGCATGATTTCAATGAAATGTCATAAATTCAATAAAAGTCAAATGGCTAAGATGGCTGCCTACGTCAATAAGTGATTTTACCTTCTATTTTTCTACCATGGTATATAGTACATACCAGTGGCGGACCTAGCATAAATTGTCTGGGCAAGCCCATGTATGTGTGGAGCATAAACATTAGCCATTTACGTAATTTTCTTTGCTGTATTATCTAAAAGTCTGATTTCGTTCCGTCATTGACTTTGATCTAGAGCTCTCGATTTTTGTTTTTAACATTTTCGGGTAGCCCGAATAAATGCTTTTCAAATGGTCAAACACTCGTTTGTTTGCTTATTAACCGTATGTTTGTACGGGCATTTGAACAATTCGCGTATTTGAAGTTTGTTTTTTCTCGTTTATTTTTTTTTTTGTCTTCATATGTATTTTTTATTTTTGTTTTCCTGATTCACATTTTTTTGTTTGTACACTCAGAGAAAATGAATCAAAAATAAAATTTTTATTTTTATGATGAACGTTTTAAACCAGGTCATTTTTATTTTAAAAATGAAAATTTATAAATTAAAAATGAAAATTAAAAATTAAAATGTATTTAGGATTGAAAAAGGAGCATGTTTAAATTAAAAATGAAAATTAATGGAATAAAAGGAAATTTTTTGGTTCAAATTTTCATAGTACTTAAAATAAAAATTAACATTTTTAAATTTGAAATGTTTTTCTTGATTTTGCCATTTTACAATGATAATCTTTAAAATAAAAATGTTCGTATTTACATTATTTTTAAATACGTCTTGGCCCATATCTGGGGGCCCGGCCTAGCCCTTACAATTAAAATAGTTCTATCTCGAAGTCTTCATCATTTGATGCCAATATCTCACAGAAACATTCGAGGGCCATCTGGGTCCACGTTATGACCCATATCTGGAGACCCGGCCAAGGCATCACAGTTAAAAGAGTTCTATGTATGTTGAAGTCCTCATCAAGACCTTTCATTTGATATTAATATCGCTCAGAAACATTCGAGGGTCATCCGGGTCCACGTTTTGATTGATGACGCTAAACTTATAGGGAAATGTCACACAAAAGCGCAGAGGTATTTTTAATTTCCTTATACTGACGGAAATTTCAGCAGTAGCAAGTGTATTTGCTTATTATCTAATATCTAAAAAATTGGTGCTTTAGTGTTTGAAGAACTGAGGTCCAATTACCAAAAGTCGTGAAATATTTGATTTTGATTTCCGTCGCTTTTTAAAATTATCTTGATATTGTGCCAATAGTCGCCAAAAATCACAATCAACGCTTTTATAATCTGGTATTTGATATTTATGTTTGCATGTACATGTACATGTAAGAAATTATGTACATAAGTATGTACATGCAAACGAAAATATCAAATATGCATATGACTGTGAATACTGTTGAATGCCGAAGCCAGCTTCATCCCCATACAAATTTCAGGTGAAAAATAAAAAAAGTGTTTTGCTAGTTTTTTTTTCAATTTAAGTATGAAAATAAGCAATTGATTTCTCCTTAGAGAAAGCGAGAAAACAAGCTATGTTATTCTGTTTTGAAAGCCACGTAAAAGCTAATGTGTGGAAACGTTAAAGCATGCTCACTGTGTTGTGATTGGCTGTACAAACAAAATACACATTGTGAGGTGGATTGGTGGTGTATTTGCGCTATTTTCTTAGCATGCTTTTAGGCACCGGATATACAGTGGGGGGCTATATTATTGAGAACTTAAATAGTAAACGCATTTAAAACGTAAAATAACCAGATTTTAAAGAAATTTGTAAAATGAAATGAACGAAAATGTGTACGCAAGCCGGGCTTCTCGGCTTGTATGAAGCGACCGCCTCTGGTACATACATATGTATATAAAAAAATGAATAAAAATAAAATAATTATGAAAAGGATTTCGCTCATGTACATATATGTATAGATATATCTACACTGCATTGTGCTTGTATTGGTGTGTATGCTTTCGAAAAGCCACCACACCATTAGCTGTCACTTATCTTTTGACAAAGTCATATAAGATTGTGACTAAGTGGGTGGGTAGTTTGTGGATTCTAGCAGTCGTTGCTAAAAAATAAAATAATAAATGAGTCCACTTATTCATTTATATACACGCTCTAAACATGCTACAACAACAATGCTACTCGGCGTCAACACGCGCATGTATAAAGAAATAAAGGCGAGTCCTTAAAGATTCTATTGTAGATGCTACTTGATAACTGACAGAGCATAAACGCGCATATACGCATATGAAATTACAATAGGCATTGCTATGTTTAGGTGTCATATAACGGTACTTGTGTTTGGCACATTAATTTTGCAATAAAAGCTTGAGCAGCGCATACATTTACGCGAGCACATAGTCCATACGCCTATACAAATGTATGTATGTACATGTGAAGAATATGGATATACTTAGGTATATTTATTGTTTTTTAACGCTTTGTATTCTGGAAAATTAAATTAGTTTGTCATTTCAATGTATGTCTGTATATCTATGAAGACAAGGAGAATGAGTAAGCTATTTTAAACTCGTTTTCAGTTGTACAATATATGTACATAAGTAAATATAATGCGATTCAAACATTACTTAGGAGAAAATTTAGATTATCTTAAATTCTTTTGGAACTTTTTAAAATGTTATTTAACTTTTAAAAATACGCGAGAAAGTAATTTAGTATGCTTGGACGCATATTTTCATCATAATCCTTGAACTAACTTACATATATCCGAGTGGGAAAGATAATATTACTATGAGCGATTATCGAGCACTCTCTAGACTCTTTATGGAGCATCCAAAACGTCGCATAAAACATACACACAAATTTTTGTCAAAGAACATTCAAAGGCTTGTATATAGTAGTTTATCTCATGGCTAACAAAAATATGGTCTGCCAGCTTCTGTTTTCATAAAAAAGAAAAAATAAATAAAACATTAAAGCTATACGATTATGTTTAAAGCCTTATATTATGTAAGTACATATCTATATTTCAAGCCATCATATATATTATTTCTAATTGGTGTTCTTTTGCAATCCCTTTTTCTGCTCACATAATTTACCAAAATTAATAATTAAGGCATCGTTTTAAAGGTATAAATTAGCTATGCATGTGAAACGGTGTTTCTTTTTTTAATAGTACGGCGTGGTACTTTTTTTTAATAGTATTTTGCAGAAATAAAGTTTAAATTCTTTTTTGTTGTTTAAACTAAAAGATTTGCGCCTAAAACTATGCCTTCACAATTATTTTATTTTTACAAGAGTGCAGAGTTAAATACAAATTTCAAATGTAGATGTCGCTCCAGTTGAACAGTCGTGTATATTTTAAAACACTTTTATAAGCTTCAGCTGTATGTTTGTATGTAAACATCACATGATTTTAGGCGAACACGTGTGTATTCATACTTACGCTGAATGGGGGTTTTTCAGCATGGGATGTGCTTATTTAAACACTGCTGCGCATAGAACAAGGCCATAAAATAATTGAGATAGAAATGGACTTACATAAATCAAAACGATTAGGATAAAAAAAAAATTGATTAAACGGCCGGCCGTACATAATCAAACTGACGCAAAAATAGAAATATTTTAATGAAATTTGGTACACAGATTCTAATGGGAACAGAGAAGGTTGAGGTTGAAAATAAGGCATATGTATGTATTTCGAAAAACACGTAAAACATGATAATTAAGTCACTAATAAAGCCCGAGTGGCCGCTGTGGTGCAGTGGGTAGAGTGCTCGCCTACTATGCCAGAGGTCTCGGGTTCAAACCACGGTCCGAGCAAAACACCAAAATAATTTTTCTAATTAGTAAAAATCCAATTATTGGGTTTTTTAAAAGCAGCGGTCACCTCTCGGCAGTGGGCGGCATACCCTCCGAGTGTATTTCTGCCATGAAAAAGCTTCTCACAAAAAATGCATTCGCCGTTCGGAGCCGGCATAAAACTGTAGGTCCACCCAATTAGTACACTCAAAAAAAAATTTCTCTCGATCAAAGACATAATTTTCCTTATTTTGAACACGCGTCCCAATACAAAATTTTCTTTGTTTTGTGTAAATTTTCTCAAAAATGTGGAAAAAACATAAAAAACATTCAAACAAATTCGTTGCCATGGGGATTTGTATGGGAATTTAATTTCTCAAAATTAAAGAAATCAAGTCTTCAAAACAAGGAAAGTTGGGAATGGAATGGCGCTTAAAGAATTTTTCATTATTTTAATGTATGAATTTTTTCAAAACAAGTATATGAAACCATGGTAACGCATGTAACAACAATATTTTATAAACCTTTTAACATGTTTTAAGGAAAATTTACTCAAAACAAAGAAAGTAGTGTTCAAAATAGGTAAACAATTTCTTTGACCCCTCCATATATTTTTTTTCTCTCAGTGTAGGAAAAAAACAAAAGGAGCACGCCTAGAATTGGGAGAGAAGCTCGGCCATAAAACTCGTCAGAGTTATAATAGCGCCATTGTATTATATTATTATTATAATAAAGCCCGAGTGATGAAATTTGATCCATGCAATGACCTTATGCCGTTATGAGGAAATATGCTGAAATTTAAAAAAATTGGCCAAGAGGGGCAAATTTTCACAGATTTATAAGTCAAAACTCAGAAACTGTAGCAGATAAATCGATTAAGCTTCGGCCACTGATTTGCTTGCCAAGACAAACGTGTGGAAAAAAAAATTACCCAAGTCGGCAGGGACCTCATATCTGTACATAAAAATTAGTGTGTAAGTCCATTTTTATGAAAAAGTGTTTTTAAGTGTAGAAAGCTAGAAAAATCAAATGCGCACCACGCTAAACAAGTCTGTGACACTTGTCATATTTCTACTCGTTGTTATTCAGTGATACGAAAATTGTGTAAGTCCAAAAAGCGAAGAAAATTGTGTAAGTCCAAAATATTACCATGAACAGAAATTTTTTTTCATTTTGAAATTTGTTTATTTTTTGTTTTTTGTCTCTCCTACAAAGTTTGAAAAAAGGACTTACACAATTTGCACTCTAAGCTAGCGATATGTAAAATATATAAAAATATAATGCACATACCTATATAGGTATAATAAAAACATTTTATGCGATATCTTTGTCAAACATATAGGTAATTCATTGAAAGTTCCACCAAACCAAATAAATAATAAGATTTTTAAAATGGGCGTGACAGCACAAACCATACCAACTGGCGCCACGTATGTTTTGTTATTTTTTGCGCAAGATGCGCACGGGTCCAGCTAGTAGTTACTTATTGTCTTTATTTTTTCGATACAAAATAATGCCTCCTTAGGAATATTTCCTTCTTGGTTTGGTAATTATCTAGTTTACGGTGCATCGACTAAAACTGCTCCAATTTTAACAAATGGGGTACCAATTGACGCGTTTCTATATCAGGAACACAAATCCGAAGGCGGAGCTTAACTTTTTTATTTCAATAACAAATTATTAACAAAAAACTGTTTGTACAATGCAACTTTTTTGCTCGCTTAGTACACACACACGAACACATAAATTCAACTTATATATTTATCGTGGGATAACACATACCTTATATTTACTAAATAACACACAAAAAGTTGCAATATTTTTTCATTAAATACTATATTTTAATAAAAACCAAAGTAAACAAAAGTCGCTAATTTTAGGACTGTGGCGCGTAGTGTTGCCACCAATATTTACTACTAATCTATATTAACCTGCATTCACACTAAGCTCTTTTTATATGAATGGTGAAAAGAGGTGAGTTTCTGATATATCACAATATCTATACCAGCTTTGAGGTTAGTTGTAATGAGCAAATTCTAACTCAATATAATCAAATATATAAAATGTTATAAAGTGTATATACCTGCGGCACATTTTTCGGGATATTACTCCATTATTAAAAAAAAGAAAATTTGGAATGGAAAATCGCTGAAGGGTGTACTACGCAGAAGGACATCACCGTTGTGGTAGCCACGGTTAGGTTGTATATCCGGACTTTGGTGGCGTAGCCCAGGGTTATTTTAAATAAGCGCGGCCGAAGGCCGCCAACGCAGAAAAGTGTTCTGCGCAAAAGCATATTTTTTGCAACTTTAAGAGCCTATACACACTTGCGATTCAATCGATTTAGTCGAATTGGGCTGTTGTATGCAAATCCAACTGTTTCAGTTGTTCGACTAATTGAATGTAGTGTGAATGCTTCCATACATTCCCATGCAAATCAAAGCCCGACTAAATCGATTGAGTCGCAAGTGTGTATAGGCTCTTAATGCCTAAGTGTGAATGCGCTGTAAATTACACCTAATTGAGTGGCAACGCTACTCATTTTGACAGTTCAATAATCGGTCGGAAAAAGCAAAAAAAGGCAAAGTCCTTACTTCGATTTTATTTAATTGTAAAATATTGCAACTTTTTGTGTGTTATTTAGTAAATATAAGGTATGTGTGATACAATGATAAATAAATCAGTTGAATTTATGTCTTGGTGTGTGTGTAATGACCAAGCAAAAAGTTAGATCGTTTTTTGTTAATAATTTTTTATTAAAATAAAAAAGTTAAGCTCCGCCTTCGGATTTGTGTTCCTGAGATCGAAACGCGTCGATTGGTACCCCATTTGTAAAAATTGGAGCAGTTTTAGTCGATGCACCGTAAACTAGATAATTACCCTTGGTTTTGCTTTTGATAGTAGAATAAATTTCCCAATATTCCAGCGTCTTAGGAAAAAATATTATGAATATCTTATTCCGCTTTCATGCTTATCGCCTCTTTATAAATAGCCTATCAGATTCTTGGCTTCATTTTGTTTTCTTTGACCTTGAAACAGTTCATACATCATTGAACACTATAATACTATGTCTCCACATAACGTGTTTCTCTCTTTTTTTCTGCATTTTCTCTCTCAATCTTGTTTCGACACGGAAACCAGTGCCGAAACTCGCCAATTTCCATACAAATTTCTGAGAGCGAGTGAAGATTGAAACACTGTTTCATTCTGAATCATTTTGCCAACCTCGATGATATCGATGTCTTCTCTAATTTTGTATCGAAAATCTATCGAAATCTCACACAAACCAAAACAAAGACGCAAAAATAAGAAAACATACAAACATTTAAGAAGAACAAGAAAGAGAAATGTCAAACTGAATCACGATTAGCCACGTGGAGACGGGTTATTGAGCGAGATGTTTTGCTACATGTTTCTCTGGTGAATCAAGTTATGTGGAGACGGGCTTTAAATGCTTTACATGAAACAAAATATTTCTGCGGTTGGGCGTTGAAATGTTATTTGCAAACAATGAACGAAGCTGTCTTTATAAAGCTTCCTATTTATTGTTGAAAAACAATTACCTTTTTTATATGTATAAGTAAAATGATAAACTCGCAACTGAACTCACAAATTTGTGAGCATCCCAGTAGAACATTTTTATAGCGCTTCCCTGATTAACACGCATAGATTTAGTTTTCAAAGAATTCATAACTGGTGATATCCAGTTGTTTCTTTGGCAGCTAAATGTCGTTCATTACGCCCTCTCTGTCTACATTTATTTCACCCAAATCAATTTGCTTCTTGATTATTCAATGCTCTTGTACTCGCATCAACTTTTATTATTAAAATTTTTCACTTTGTGCGTTTTTATCGCCCACATAAAAGTGTATGTTATTCACCACGCTCGGCTATCTATTGTTAGGAGGCATAGTCCTACATATGTACATATATTTATATACATACATCTTAGTGGTCGGAAACTATCGATGGCACTATCGTCACTATCGATGGTTTCTGAACATCGTTTACACTATCGATGGTTTTCGACTATCGTTTGAACTATCGATAGTTTATTGAAATGTGACCACTAGGTACCAAACAAACGGTAACTATTCCATGCAGGGTTTGAATTGCTGACTAGCAAGTAGTCAAAGCAACATAAATACGACTATGCGTTCTAGTCGCATGGTCGTTTATGGCCTGGTTATGCTACCAATCAAGCTGGTCGAGCACCGTGTAATTGTTGTTGTGCACTCCGACGGTGAGAGAATTTTCGGACTCTCACATCCAGCAAACTTGCTGTGTGAAACAGGCAGCCAGCAAACGAGGTTTCAGAGGTAATAATGTGTTATGTTGTGTATGTGCTCAGTAATTATCATGTGTTATGTTGTGTATGTGCGCTCCAATCATCAATGTAAGCGTAACCACCTCTCACCAATCACGAAATGTTTCCGATTTTGATTGGCAATCAAGATTGTAACCATAACCATAGCATTAAAATGTGATTACCCAAAAACATTAAAATTACACTACAATATGGGTATCAAACAAAAGGGGATGGCCCCAGGTTTCATTTGGACTCGATATATTTCGATAAATTTATCGATAACTGAATTATCGGTCAAAATGTGATTACCCAAAAACATTAATATTACCCTACAATATGGGTATCAAACGATATTAGATTTTTAATAGCTGTTGTACATTTCTGGAAAGCGCACTATATAACGCAGCCTACAGTGTGATTAGTAAAAAGGCGGTTACAGTGTGAGCGTAGCCGTAGACTCTCCCAAATCACCCGAAACTATCGTCAACTATCGATATACTATCGATAGTTTGCAAAAAACTATCGTACACTATCGATGGTGCTGACTATCGATAGTTTCCGACCTCTAATACATCTATACACTCATATATTGCTAAGCACCATTAACTCAAAAATTGTCTTCTTGTTAAATGCTTGGAATATTTACATATTTAATTCTTTTATTGTTTTTTTTACCCCACGTTACAACACACTTAGGCCCAGTTTTGTGGAAGTAATAATTCGCAGATAAATCAGCATTTAATTGTTTTTGGTATTGTTCGCGCACGCGTTAATTGGTTTCAATATGCAAATAAGAACATATGTTCTTTTTAAAACAGATATGGTCAATTAGTTTTGTGCGACTTCGTTAAATTTGCACAAAGTGCTTGTTAGAGAGAGAGAGAGAAAGATAGAGAGAGATTGATAGTGGGAAAATGTTTAAAGTGCGGAAGGGGAATGAGTAAGTTTTTAAGCGTGGCTGTTTTTGGGCCATTAAACGCAAAATAATATTAACTAGTATCGCCGGTGCTCGAAATTCGACCATGCAATTCATTTTTTCAACTTTGTATTGGTACAAAAATTATTCCTTTTCGCGGAGATAAGCAACACTTTCTAAATTCCAGTTATACCGCAACACAGATTTGCCCTTTTGATCACGGTCCAATGCGAAATCATGGTCAAAATCAAGGCAGATCTAGGAAGGTAGGCCCGGTGGCGAAGTTTTTCAACCTACCTGTTAGATATGCCTTGGTCAAATGTAAAATTACTCAGTGTGCTCTCCCGCCCTCTCTCTCAATATTCGCTTTAATGGAAAAGCAATAGGAGATATTTGCGTTGATTTTGATCTGAGCGTAAATGGGCCAATGCATATAAAATAGAGAGAGCGCTTTTAAATTAAAGCGACTCTTCAACTGTGTTTACGATATCTTTGGCGTATTATGGTGAAAGAGAAATATAGCTAGAGCAAATTTCGATCAATATAAATTTGAGTCATAGAAAGGACTTATTATTAACAAGTAAGGAAGCCTAAGTTCGAGTGGAATCGAACGTGAAATACTCAGCTGTATGTTTTCATTGTTTGTTTGCGTTTGAGGGAAACACGGCGTATTTTACATAAAGCGAGTGCCGCATAAAGTGGGCGTAGCCACGCCCATTTTCAACATTTTTATCAGTCATCCAACTAAGCATATGAATATTATTCTTTGTGCAGAATTTCATTCCTTTATGACTTCTAGTTACAAAGATGTCACGTTACAAATTCCCAAAGGGTGTTCCAGAAATATCTTTGTTAAAAAGTAGGCGTGGTCATAAACCGATTTCAATAACTTTTTGCGTGTCTATTAACACAAGCTATAAAAGTGTATAAACCAAGTTTCGTCATAATATTTCAATTATTTGTCGAGTTATAGGCTAAGAAATCTCGTAGATTCCTTTGTCTAAAAAGAGGCGGTGCCACGCCCATTTTCCAAATTTTTATATTTTTTGTTTCCGGTCTATTGTGGAAATCATGCCACAAAATTTCTATGAATTATCTCTATATTTGACAAAGATATCGCTTAAAATGTTTTTATTAGGCCACTTTATGATACCCATGTATAAAAGTGGGCGTGGTCGCCAATCGATTTCGCTAAAATTTTGAACATATATTACCACAACTAATAAAAGTGTACACACCAAGTTTCGTCATTATATTTAAATTATTTGTCGAGTTATGGGCTCAGAAATCTCGTATATTCCTGCGTCTAAAAAGAGGCGGTGCCACGCCCTTTTTTCCAATTTTTTGTGCTTTTCGTTTTATATCCGCAGTTGGACTCCTGCCATAAAATTTCAATGATATACCTTTATATTTGACAGAGATATCGCTTAAAATGTTTTTATTAGGTCACTTTATAATACCCATATATAAAAGTGGGCGTGGCCGTCAACCGATTTTGGAAATTTTTCGTCCAAACATTTGCCTAACCAAGTATATCACGCGTACCGAATTTCATCGATATATCTTTAACGGTTTCTGATTTATGACTCATACAACTTTCAATGTTTGCCGCTTAATAAGTGGGCGTGGCACCGCCCATTTTCCAAAATTTTTGTGTTTTTTGTTTTATGTCCATAGTTGAACTCATGCGACAAAATTTCAATGATAGATCTTTATATTTGACAGAGATATGGCTTAAAATGTTTTTATTAGGTCACTTTATAATATACATATATAAAAGTGGGCGTGGCCGTCAACCGATTTTAACTATTTTCCGTTCAAACGTTTTTCTAAGTAAGTAAATCACGCGTACCGAATTTCATCGATATATCTTCAATGGTTTCCGAGTTATGACATATAAAACTTTCAAGGTTTGACCCTTAATAAGCGGGCGTGGCACCGCCCATTTTCCAAAATTTCATCAAATTTCTTCCTAGGGGCCTGAGCTCAACACGTGGGTAAAATTTCATCGCTCCAGCTATATTAGTAACTTAGATACTAAATTTCCGATTTTTTCTATATAGGAAAAGTGGGCGTGGTCATGGTCCGATTTCGCCCATTTTCAATACCAACCGCTCCAGTCAAGTTGGTATCGCAACTTGCATTTCAAATTTCATCAAAATATCTCAATTTTTGCGCGAGTTAGAGTGTTTACAGACGGACGGACAGACGGACGGACGGACGGACATGGCTCAATCGATTTCTCTTTTCACGCTGATCATTTTGATATATATAAGTCTATATCTATCTCGATTATTTCATTCTGTTACAATCCACCGTTATGTGATTAAAACTATAATACTCTGTGTAATAGTACAGCTGAGTATAAAAAAATACGTTCCTGTTTCCACGGTACCGAAATCAAGTTATTTTTGGTACATATATGATTATTATAGATTTCGCTTTGCGCAAGTTATCAACAAATTCTCTTTCTAAAATACATGTACACATTTTTTATGAAATACACTTTATAGCTAATAGATATCTGGGAAGAATCTCACTACTAGACTAACCTATACCAGGAAATCCCTACAATGCAGTAACACTACATCACAGGTGGCAATGAAGTGTTGGTTGGTGGGTTGCTGTTCTGCCCAGCATTCTAACGATTCACAGCCTTATGGGTAACCACGGCACACGTATGGAACTCCAAAAAACAATTTTTTTGCCATTGAAGATGCGTTGAAGAAATCGAGACTATCGGAAACTACATAACGATATCTGAGTGGAAGATTAGCCCAGTTCAGAAAAGCGTTTAAAAACATCCCAGTTCAAAATTTGCTTCAAATTCACCCCAGTTAAAATGCGTTGGTTTAGTTTTATAAGATTCTAATACTGGGAATGTTTTATAAGATTCTTATCTTGACAATGTTTTATAAGATTCTTATCTTGAGAATACTCCTAAAATTGGAAATTAGAAATCCTCTATGGTATCAAAACAGGCCAACGTGTGTTTCCGCTTCGACTGTGGAAGCAGTTACTTCAACCTAATCCAACCTTGTACAACTGCGCGAAGCACTCAAAATATGTAAGGCTAAAGGAGAGGGATTAATTTATGCAAACAGCTCATACTAATGGCTCGATGAAATTACAATCTTAATCTAAATTTGTATTGAAAATATTTAAACTTTTCCGCTACTCTCTTAGACTAAACATGAAATGTCACATTTACTTTATTTAAATTTAAAATGACATAACTGCATGTATGACAAAATACAAATCTGTTTAATTTAAAAGTAATTGATTCCAAATTAGCATAATTATTTGTAAGATAAAAGAAGGTAAATGATCTACTTTTTAGAATTTGTACCAAATGCATTTGCAAACACATGTCACTTAAATGTAAAATCATTAATTTAACTGACAAATGCCATATGTGATGAGATGTTTGCATGAAACGTACATAGAATATTAACATATACTCACATACTATGTATTATATGTAGAAACGTCCGCATACAAACGCATACAAAAAAGGTTACCAACCAAAATCAACCAACCTTTTTTAACCAACAAAACCATTCACAATCGACAAAAAGCCACATTAAGCTCACTCGTGTAATAAATGAGCAGAGATGCTATTATTAGTGATGCAGCAACAACAATTTATTTAATCGAGCCATGCGAAATGTATGACAACGAAGGCGACTAAAATTCCAGGACTGGAGACAAGCCAAGCCAACAAATAGACAAAATATGGATGACAAATTATATTTAAAATTGAATTACTGTAGATATATTAGACCTATTAATATTCTTGTGGGTTAAATTCGCTGTGTTGGTTATAAAATTTACAAATCTTGTGGCATAAAAAATTATTCTAGTTAAGCTTTTCATTTTGTAAATTCGTTTTTCACCGTTAACTTTCTATGACAACTTTGCTTGTGATAAGGTGTGTTTCCCTGCTGCGGACGTGCAACAAAATGTAGGTAATTTTTCTTTCACACATTTGCAGTGAAACGCAGCTCAGGTTACACTGTGACACAAATTGAGGGTTATTGTCTGGAGGCGGAAAAATTACCACACAGAAAGCAAGATCACTATCCACATAGTAAAACCACCAAACCGTTTTGTTTCCTGAGATCAAATTTTGTTTTTATTGCCATTTTGAATTTGCGAAATTTTGTCTCGAGTTGTTTTTAAATAAAGCAAAAGCAGGGTTAAAATACATATCGTATAGAAATATGTTGTTAGTAAACATATAGTAAAATTGCGCGAGCTTTAATTTTGTAGAATACTTTAAACCGCAGACACCTCCACGAAAAGGTAATTTTGACACTTACTTTAGAAAATCCGAAACAAATTTCGAAGGTGGATATAGGGTTAAAATATTTTAGAAAATTATTCGCCATAAAATTTCACCAGGGGTCTCCTCAGACAAAATCTTTGTACAAATAAACTAAAAGACCATCCAACCTTATGGAACCAATAACATTTAAGTTTCATTGAAAGGCTTAGGGAGGGCTGCTGGTGCAAAATTTCTTAAATGTTATTAGCCGCATTTGTTTGGGCAAGAGTTAGAGACTTGCAAAAAAACAACCACTTTTATAAAAACAAGTGAATATTAAGCGATCGTTCGTTAAAGTAGAGGAATTGGAAAAAAGGTGTGTTTATTTGATGAAATGGCTTCGAAATTTTGTCGGTAGATGTCTTCCCGATCTCGATAATTTTCGATCGAATCTAGCCAAGACTCAACCCAAAACCGTTCGTTAATGTGCGGAATTGGAAAAAATTTTCTAACGTGCGGTATTCGCATATAGTTTCGAAATCGCGGCGACAGCTATCGACAAAATATTTAAACCATTTCACTTATGCACAATAGAAATAATTGGCATAATCAGTAAAGATCAGTTTAATGAGTAGCTGGCATACTCTCTAAAAGTCTCTAATATTTTGTATGGAAACTGTCAGCCAAGAGAGAAGAATCCAGTATAAGCGGGCAGCAAAGTGCCCAAAAAAACACTCATATTGTTAATTATCTACGAGAATAGAGATAAGTGTGACATTTTGGCTTTGTTCTTGCACGTATGGCTACATAAATATGTAGGTGTGTATCTTGGTCACTCTCGTAATTGAATAGAATTGTAAAATGTGGATTGTAGAACCGCAAGCTAGATAATACTAGATTTAAATATTTGTATTTAAAACCGCTTACTTATGCACACTCGTAAGTATATTCATATCCCAACTAGCACAAATAGTCGTTGAAACGTAGCTACGACCAATGTTTTTACTTTAAAGTGTTGTGGCACTAGCCATAGGCACGTAATAGGAACAGGCCCGACGAGAGGGGGGGCTGAGGGGGTCAATTGCCCCGGGCCCGGGCTTTATAGGGCCCGGGAATCTCAAAATGATATCCAAGTTTTTGCTACAGAAAATAAACAAACAACACCTTTAATCACCTTTCGTAGATAGCAATCATTTTAAATTTCAACAAATTTTATAAATCTCTTAACGTGTCTGCATCCCACTTAAGGAATTGTTGGTTTTTGGCGTCGACTTTGCAGCATAAATTTGAATTCGTTTTCTGTTGCAACAGAAAAATTCGGTATGATGCAAATTCTTATACAGCGATATGGGTATTTCCTGGGCGTTTCGGACGGTATGTTCGCACGATTTTTTGAACTTTTGAGGCAGAAATATCGCGAAATATTGTATCGTTTTATGATAAAAGGAAAGATTTAGGTCACAGCTGATGACTAAAGTATGTTACCGACAGAAATTTAGGTTAATGCCTCTGTGTAAGCCACTTAAACTGCGTCCCGGACGCTACAAAAACACGTCCATATTTTAAAAGTAGCTAAAACAGAGGCATTAAACTAAATTTCTGTCGCTAACATACTTTAAGCTCAAATTAGTTATGCAGTAACAGTATCGTTATAAAACAGCTGATCAACCAACCTTATGGGAAACAATGTATTTGATTAGTGATTCGCTAGTCGGTAACGCTATCGGTAACAACCAATTGAATTTTGGTTTTCAGCCGTAACGCCAACCAGCTGATCGATTGTTTGTTTCAGTTGTTCACTGTCATGACCCAATAATAATGTGGTCGTAGCAATCAAAAGAGAACACGCAATTAGCGTTAATACAAAATATGATAATTTCGCAACCTAAAAAACCAAAAGAAGAAGAGCGACACTTTGCATGGCCACCTTTATTGGGCTATGATCACTGTTTACTGTTACTGCACCAATAACACTGCTCTACAGCCAAAAAATACTCTGAACGCGACCATCCTTTCTATATGTAAAATCGGTCGCTGATTCCGAAAATCGGGTTCATTTTTAATTCTATGGGAAGGTTTTTGAGATATCGGCAATTTGCCGTTATTTGGCCGATGGTTCCACTTAATCCTATATATCTCTTTAACACAGTGAGTTATCATCCTTGGGGTGACACCAAACGAAAGAAAATTAAATTTACTTTTCACGGCTCCTATAACATTTTTCTCTAGCTCTTACAGTTTCTGAAATATTGACGATTCAATTTTAATTTTTTCGATTTTTTACGATTTTTTGAAGAAAAAATTGACTTTGTCAGGCAATATCTTTAAAACCAATGTTTTCACCTTCGGTTTTACTCCTTTGCGTGAAGCTCCCTTCAAGTTAGAGAAAAATGTTATAGGAACCGTGAAAAGGAAATTTAATTTTCTTTCGTTTGGTGTAACTCTAAGGAATATAACTCACTGTGTTAAAGAGATATACTGGATTAAGTGGACCCATTGGCCAAATAACGGTAAATTGCCTATATCTCAAAAACCTTCCCATAGAATTAAAAATGAAGCCGATTTTCGGAATCAGCGACCGATTTTACATATATATAGGATAGTCACGTCCAAAGTACAGACAAAAAATTTCATTTTGTGATCCAGTGTAATCGACCAAATTAATACCGATACTGTTACTATTATGGAAATAAAGATACTGCATAACTAATTGAACCCTTAATCATTATCCGTGGCGTAAATCTTTCCCTTTATCATAAAACTATACAATATTTCGCGATATTTCTGCCTCAAAAGTTCAAAAAATCGTGCGAACATACCGTCCGAAACGCCCAGGAAATGCTCATATACATAGGTACGTGTATGTATGTATGTAAACAGCGATACGCCGAAAACAAACAAAGCTTGCGAAGCTAAAATTTGCTTTGGTGCTTCGTACAGTTGAATTCGATTGCTGTGTCACTAAAGCGTTCAGCAGAATCAGTCTTTTGATATACAAAATTATTACCAACAAATATTTGTATTCCAATTTAAAGAAATTTATTTCATACAAATAAAGCAATATGTATTTAAACAGAATTCATTCAGACCTATGGTCCCTTGGACAATATTACTCAGTATGACCCATGGATTCGGAAACTGGATGTGCCTTTTGACAATACATTTAACCCACCCTAATATGTATATTTCTATGTAAACATATTTACTCGATCTGTATTAATGTATAGATAAATTAAAGTTCGTAACTATATATTCATTGAATTTTGATTTTGAGAATTTGTTCATTTAGTATAGGGGCCCGTAGTTATTTTGACCCCGGGCCCGGATTTTCTCTCGGCGGCCCTGAATAGGAACGTTCTTATTACGTGTTTACGCCCAAAATGGGGAATGATTTTCGGTAACCACAACGTTCCAGAGTCGTCGCCGCAACGTGTTCGGCAACGTTCCATTGTCGTTTTAGATACGTAGTGGCGACGTGACAGCATGGTTAGTACCACTTTCAGGGAACTTAGCATATATTCTTCCCTTTTTAACTTATGGTTTGCTGCATCTTTCAACTTATTTGCTTATTTTATATTTGTTTCATTTTATATTCAGATACATGTATGTGAAACTTGTCCATTATTTAATTTGGAAACTAAAATGGCAACATAATAAATTCGTATTAATAATAATGATAATGAAAGGAATGGTTTTGCGACAATTTGCATGAAAAAACTAAGGCGAATGAAAATCTATTGTGAAATATGGTGAGATAGGTTTAAAATTTTCACGCGCCATTCGAATTTTAATTTTTATGAAAATTTTTTATTTTATTGACGTCCAACAGAATGCAAAAAAATCGCATACCTAGATGCCAAAACACTGTTTAGTGGTTCTTTGGTACTTAAAAATAAATATTATTTATTAACCTAGTAATTTCGGTTCATAAATTATAATAATATGGCATTTTTCAATTTATTAATTCAGTGACTGTGTCATATTTACAAACAAATATGGCGGATTTTATAACAAATAACTTTGTAGTCGTATTAACCAAAAATCACGACCTCAAAGTTACTAAAACTTGACGATGGTGACGACTACTGGAAATATGTAACTTCAAAGTTATATTTCCCATAAAGTAACAAATGCCACTATAACGTGACTTCAATGTAGCGGAAAAGTTATGACTACCTAATTGGAACTTGCTTATATCAACCCTGTGCTTATATTTTTTAAACACGGTTGTCACGCACCTCGCAAAAAATCCAGAATAAAATACCAACAGGTTCAAAATGCAGTCATTGATTTAAAAACCAATATGCGTAGCATTGTAAATTTATTGGTATACTTTTGATTGTAAATATTTATGTACAATCAACAATAATTATCTCTCGTATAGGTGGGCAAACTTTTTCACTCATACTTTTTTTTTTATTAATTTTAAGGTTAATGCCTGAATCGCAATGTGGCGTTCGGTCGGTCGCGCTTCTGACAAGTGAGTAGAAATGTATGGAAATATATGAAGCAAATCGCATTGTGACCTCAAGCGTTTGATCGTAAAATTTTTGTAATATCGTATGTTCATTGCAACCCTGTATAACGCCTGAGTTGAACATTTCTCTACTAAGTCGGGCGTTTGACATTAAGTAATTAAAATTGTTTTTTTTTTTATGAAAAATTAGAAATTTATGAAAAAATTCAAGAAAATATGTTAGTGGCAGTGAACATGTTTACAATCCAACATCTAATACATCAACGCGCGACCGACCTAACGCCAAATTGTGATTCCGGCATAAATCTGAAAATTTTAAAATACGATTTTTTTTCCAAAATGCTTGCACGTATTTTGGTACTTAAACAAATTTAAAAAAATCCCACAAAAGTTGGTAAAGTTTGTATATCTCCCTCAAATCTCAATTTGATACGATGACAAAACTACCATATAAAAATGTATAGAAAACTCGGGATCAAATTGTACCGTAGAAGTATTATTTTAATAAAAAAAAATGTAAAAATGGATGTCAAAAATAAATTTCTTGACAACAAAATGAGAGCATACCGTTATTCTCTTGAAAAAGCGGTTTTTAAGCTTTAATTTTTACTGTAAATAATCAAGAACTTTGAAATTTTCCTTATAGTGCTATCGGCTAGTAAGATGTTTTTCACCCCATATCTGGCAAACATTTACTCGTCGTGTTCTTTTCTACCGATTCACACACGGCCTTAGTAAGAATTTTAATAGCGCATTTGAAAGTTACGAAATTACCAACGGCGAAAAAATTACCTACTTTGGATGTTAATTGCAGTGTGGCAATCGCGATTAAACAGACGCCATTACGAGACCAATTTCGTTTGTAATACTCGCCACTAGATAGAATTTTTTACTTCGTGGTGAGCTTAAGAAGTAACATGCACTTTGTAGTAGCCGTTGGCAATTACGTGGTGATCTATAGGTAATGGATACCTTATTATCACCACCGAATATTACCTACAAGTTTCGTGACATTAAGCGGGCAATTAACGTCCCAAAAACGTAACCGAAACTATTACTGTTGCTATAAAGTAGCTGGCACTTTAAAGTTGCATTTAAGTAACATGAATTTGTCGCCGCTACCATTATTTGCCACGTATAAGTTTTAAAAACTTTTACTAGTAACCACGACGTTTCTACTACCGGTAATGTCACTAAAAATCCACTTAACTTTAAAGTAACAATTATAGGTAGAAATTACCACGGAGCGACTGGGAATTTGTCAAACAAAGTTAATTTCTCACCGAAGTCGTACATTTAGTGAATGCTCCGTAATTGCTACACACCTAAGGTTCCCGTATCCGTCATTGTTACTTAGGTGCTAGTTGGGATATACATAGTATTTCACGGTTAATTAATGTTAATTTTAAGCTACCTTGCATATGTATATGACATACATATATAGACCAAATTGAAAAGCTTATTCTCCATACGCCCACATTCGTAAATCTTACAAAAGCGAATTTGCGCTAATTCGTTAGCTAAAACAGATTTATGAATGTGTATGCAATGGTAGATAGAGCTGAGTGTGAAAGTGTGTGAAATTTAACAAATTCATTGCTGTCATGTTTAACTACATAAGTACATACATATATTTATGTTAAATACATGCAGTTAAATTAACTAGTTCTGAACTGCTTTTCAACTAGTTTACAGTACAGCTCAATTAGTCAGCAATCGATCATTTCTCAAAGTTACTCACTGAACACAATCAAACCACTTTTCTGATAGTCAGCATTAGAATAACACCACTTTGCTGAGCAGCAAGTCAATCCACCCAAATATTCTTGTTAATTACTAGTAACAATTATTAGGAAAAACAAAAATTAAGCAGCACGCCTCCAACTGGGAGAGAAGATCGGCCCTAAAATTCGTTAGAGATATATCCAGTGTATCTTTATATATATACGCTAAGCGATTTTTTGTACGCACCATAACTTTTACACCGTTATACCGATTTTGGAAAATGTGGTGTCAAATGAAAACCTGTAGATGTGCAGGAACGTTTAACTTTTTTAAAAAGGGTTGCCACCTGTTCAAAAATTCGTTTTTATGCTATAGTTAGTTTGATTTTTAAATTTGAGGTGCCACGTGAAAGGTCTTGGCCTGAAGATTAGTAATTTATTATAATTTTTCAAAAAGGGTTGCCACCTTTTCAAAAATTCAATTAAACTCTACAGTTTCTTTGATTTTTAAATTTAAAGTGTCATATGGAAGGGCTTTGGCTGCCAATATGAAAGGGCTTTACTTTAAAATGAGTAATTTATTATAACTGCTACAAAAAGGGTTGCCACCTGTTCAAAAATTCATTTTTATGCTCAAGTTTGTTTGATTTTTAAGTTTGAGGTGTTATATGAAATGGCTTAACCTGAAAATTGGTAATTTATTATCATTTTTAGAAAAAGGGTTGCCACCTGTCAAACAATTTAATATTCCGCCATAGTTTGTTTGATTTTTAAATTTGAAACGTCATCTGAAAAGGCTTGCCCCGTAGATGGATAATAAAATTTAATTTTTACAAAACTGGTTGCCACCTATTTGAAAAACTTTGTTGACACTCTTTCACTATAGGAAAGGAAAAGAAAAGAAAAGAAAATAAAAGAAAAGAAAAAAAAGAAAAGGAAAGAAAAGAAAAGAAAATAAAAGAAAAGAAAGGAAAAGAAAGGAAAGGAAACAAAAGGAAAGGAAAGGAAAGTGAAGTAAAGTAAAGGAATGGAAAGGAAGGGAAACGAAAATAAAAGAAGGGGAAAATGAAAGGAACGGAAATGGCGAAGGAACAGGAAACGAAAGGGGAAAAGGTAAGAGGAAAGTGTACGGAAAATAAAAAGGATAAAAGTGAAGGAAGTGAAAAAAGGACAGAATAAGAGAAAAAGGAAGGAAACTGGAAAGAGAAAGAAGAGTCCGGAAAATGGAATTTTAGAGGTCGCTAGAGGTTTAGAATATTATTGATAATTATTCGACATAAAATTTCACTATGTCTCCGCGGACAACCAGTACCAGTAACTATATGTTTTATTTTATAAATATATTATAGAAATATTATATAAGAAATATGGATCTATAACTTCTACCAAACAAGTATTAATCTTTCATACCAATTTTTCCTTAAAAAAAAAAAAAAAAATGGTCTTGAGAGCTCAATAATAAAGTAGTTATAGAAATATGGTCTTTCTACTCCCAAATCGTTCCGCTCTCAATTTAGTTGGTCGAATTTTCGACCACGGTGATACTAGTTATATCTATTATATTTGCTAGTACAATTGCTGACTAGTTTTTTTTCGTTTTACTGCAGTGCATGTCTACACGCCTTAGCGTGTTAATGTGACAACGAACAGCGACAAATGATGATAATACCATTTTATTTGTTTTACTTCTACTTGCATCGTGTAGCTGCTTCTGCTAAGCATGCCTTTATAATGGCACTAATTCAATATGCATGCATAATAAAATATGTGCATACATGCATACATACAAAAATAGATGTATGTATGTATGTAAGAAGAAAGTAGCACACGCATTAATGCATTGCATGCTCTGGCAGAACTACTGCCGCTGCGTCGTGATTAGGCGACATTTTGCAGATCCCTTGCATGCCATAAATTCCATTACACACAGCATGATGTGAAAATAACTCAAGGACATATTCACAAATATATACTGTATATATATGTATTTTTAGTTAATGCAAGCAAATAGCCTTAATTTAAATATGAAATTTGATATAGCCATAGCATTAGCCAACCGTTTTAAAATATTAATAATAATGATGGTAGAACGCATGTGAATAAATTAGAAATAATTTAATTACGCTCTTTCTTGGCAAGTGTCACAAAACGTAGATTGACGAACTTTTAAGTCGCACGAATTAAGTGAAACTATTTCTGCTTGAGGAAACAATGATTTGAGTCTGAATAATTTAAAGCACGTGTCCACATAACGTCGTTCGTTTTTTTTTTACCGCTGTTCGCTCTCTCATTAGTTGTTCGACCTCGATAATTTCCATACAAAATTCTGAAAGCGAATAACGAATGAAATACATTGAAGAAGAACAAGAATGATAAATGTCAAAACGAACGACGCACATAGGTAGATTTTCAAGTTTTATGCGGCCAAAAATATGTTATTGTCTACATCAATACAAATTGCTTGTTTAATGCAAAATTTTAATAATTTGTGTTAAAATTCGATTTTATTGAAAAATATATACAGTGACTCCAAAAAAAAATAATACGCCAGAGTTTTTAAATTTATTTCAAAGAGTTCTGTCGAAAATATTACTTTCTTATTTTCGTTTAAAGATATAGACAATTTTTCAATAAAAATCGTTTTAAGCAGGATATCTAAGCTTATGGAAAAAATCCGAAAAATCGTAGAAATTTCTAAAAGTGGATTAAAAATTTCAAAGCGCGGCCAGAATTTATAGAAGATTTTTCTAGAAGATTTTTCTAAGTATACTGTTATTTAGCCATCCAATGTTAATGTAAAAAAATTAAATTCTCAATGCTGTGAAAAATTCCGTAGATTTTTTAAGTTTTTTTCTGTAGGGTGTTTGCCTTATATGTACGTGAGACCGTTCCAATTAAAATTTCCGAAAAGCCAATAAAAATTTTCGAAAAGTTGAATGTTGCATATTATTATATTAAAATTGAATGAACTGCAAAACTACATACTCAAAAATCTTCTAAAAAAATTTAGGCTTAGAATTCTTAGCCCCTTTTTATGATAAGTAGTTCCTAGACTTTAAAAAATTGGAAATACTAAAAATACTGCCTAAAAAGTGAACAATAACACTGGATCACAAAATGAAATTTTTTGTCTGTACTTTCAACGTGACTATCCTACCTATATGTAGAATCGGTCGCTGATTCCGAAAATCGGGTTCATTTTTAATTCTATGGGAAGGTTTTTGAGATATCTGCAATTTACCGTTATTTGGCCAATTGCTCCACTTAATCCTGTATACCTCTTTAACGCAGTGAGCTATTTCCTTTTCATGGCTGCTATAACATTTTCCCTAACTCTTATAGTCTCTGAAATATTAACGATTCAATTTGATTTTTTTCGATTTTTTACGATTTTTTGAAGAAAAAATTGACTTTGTCAGGCAATATCTTTAAAACCAATGTTTTCACCTTCGTTTTTACTCCTTTACGTGAAGCTCCATTCTATTGGAAAAAAGATAAGCTATCAACGAAGAAAATCCATGGTAAAATGGAAAAGTTATAGGCGATCAAGTAAATACACCCAAGTCGCGCAATGCCTCTGCACGGGTACATTCTATGCATATTGTACCAATACCTACACATCTGCAGTAGCAGCACATTGGCAGCGCAGTAGGTAACAGCGCATTTACGGGTATAAGGGTGCGTTTATGTCGGAGCAATAGAAGAAAGAAAGAAAGATAGCGAAGAAAATTGTAAACGGGAATTCTGTACTTCTGTTTATGTCGGAGCTGCGATAAGCGCTAAGCTCACCACAGATAATAGCAAAGAAAATACCTTAGGGTGCGTTTATGTCGGAGCAATAGAAGAAAGAAAGAAAGATAGCGAAGAAAATTGTAAACGGGAATTCTGTACTTCTGTTTATGTCGGAGCTGCGATAAGCGCTAAGCTCACCACAGATAATAGCAAAGAAAATACCTTACGGAAATCACGTATAGTGTTTATGTCGGAGCAATAGAAGAAAGAGTGATACTAGCAACGAAAATTGTAAATGGGAGTTCTGTACTTCTGTTTATGTCGGAGCAGTGGGTGACTAAAGAAATTCACCACATTAGCGCTATTATCATAGCAGAGAAAATACCTTATGGGAAACGCGTGTAGTGTTTATGTCGGAGCAATAGAAGAAAGAGTGCAATAGAGCGACGAAAATTTTAAATGGGAGTTCTGTACTTCTGTTTATGTCGGAGCCGCGCTATATGCGCGTATCAAAGTATAAGAGCGAAGAAAATTAATTCATTGATTTTCTTTAGTCGATTAGCGCTATTCATTATGGACACAGAAACTTTCATCAGTGCAATTTTTAAAAGGCAACCTTTGTGGGATCAAAGAAATCCAAATCATCCCAATAGGCTTGTCTTGGATAAACTGTGGACGGCCGTAGCATGTGAAATGAAGTCCACACGTAAGTAAATATATACGACTTCATGCATAAAAAATAAAATAGGTTTTAAAAATTTTTAAGTGGCATTTTCATAAAATTTTTCGATTTCGAAAATTTTATAAATCTATTTTATTTTTTATGAATAAGAGGGACATTGTTTATGTGTTTTATTACTTTTTATACATAATTTTTATATAACCTTTCAAATTAAAAAAAATTAAATATATAGATAAGTATGTGTGGAGCAGAAATATATGTAAATATTTATTATGTGTAAAATAACAACGTCTCTTCTCCTTTTCGGTTACTCTAAAATTTTTATTTAAGTACCACAATACACTAAAGACAAATCTAGTACCATAGCTTCAATATACGCAGATAACAGCGCTATTCCACTCTTTGCTAGCTTAGCTCCGACATAAACACTCAATAGCGCTATATGCTTTGGTCGAACAGCGCTATTACCTCCGCTTATTGACCTCTTCGCTACTATTGCTCTTATCACTGCTCCGACATAAACACTCAATAGCGCTATTCCGATAAGCGTATATCACGCACAGCTATCTTTCTTTCTTCTATTGCTCCGACATAAACGCACCCTAACATGCATAGAATATACCCGTGCAGAGGCATTGCGCGACCTGGCTGTATTTACTTGATCGCCTATAACTTTTCCATTTTACCATGGATTTTCTTCGTTGATAGCTTATCTTTTTCCCAATAGAATGGAGCTTCACGTAAAGGAGTAAAACCGAAGGTGAAAACATTGGTTTTAAAGATATTGCCTGACAAAGTCAATTTTTTCTTCAAAAAATCGTAAAAAATCGAAAAAAATCAAATTGAATCGTTAATATTTCAGAGACTATAAGAGTTAGGGAAAATGTTATAGCAGCCATGAAAAGGAAATTTAATTTTCTTTCGTATGGTGTCACTCCAAAGAAGATAGCTCACTGCGTTAAAGAGGTATAAAGGATTAAGTGGAGCAATTAGCCAAATAACGGTAAATTGCCGATATCTCAAAAACCTTCCCATAGAATTAAAAATGAACCCGATTTTCGGAATCAGCGACCGATTTTACATATAAATAGGATGGTCGCGTTCAGAGTATTTTTTGGCTGTAGAGCAGTGTAATCGGTCATAAATATCGCGGTTACTTTCGAGCATCAATTACATTTACCAAGATATGCGTTAGAAATATAAACATTAAAATCAAATATAAAACACAAAAAAGAAAATTATTGTAGGTACATATGAAAAACCCTGTATCTAGTAGCGAAGTGCGGCTTTGTGCGACGTAATTTTTTTCCGAAAAAATACTAATTGTACTAGATATCATGTCCGAGGGTTAATTTGACTGAGTCTGACAGAGCAACATAACAAAATCAATTTTGAATACAAAAAAGAGTGAAAATTTTTTTAAAATATCCCAACTTTAAAAGCTTAAAACTATAAACTTAGAATTATTGGAAATCAAGGATATTATTGAAAAGTGTTAATAATTACTTGACGACTTAGGATCCATCACGATAACTTAAATGAAATGCTTTAAATCAGCGTTGGGCAAAGTAGCTCCTGGTAGCATTTTGCACTTAGGAGCCGACTTGGCACATTTGGGTGCAGGTGAGGGACGCAACCAAGTGCAGCATAAGGGGAGAAGAACTGAGGAAGAACTCACTAACACATAAGCAAGATTGAGAACGAGAGAGTGTGTCGCCGCCTGTATTCGTGGCAGTGATCGAAAATGAAAGTTTCCAATTGTGTCAAATTTGTACAAAAAGTGGTGAATTTTTTAATTTCATTGTGCAATCAATTTGAAAATCGTCTGCTGGTACCATTACCTTGATAAAATAAGTTTACAGCACATATTGTATAATAAGGATCTCATACAAAACCTTTCTTACGCATATTTGTGAGTCCTACATTTATGAAGATTACTTTATAATAAAGTTTATATGCCTTCATAATAAAAAAACAACCGTTTGTTTACTATGAAGCAAACAAAAATGGCATTGTGATCGAAAAATATTTATAACCTGAATTGAGTTTTGCAGAATAGTGCGAAAATCAATTGATTATACATAAGTGCCTTGCTACTTCCCAAATAACTGAAAACTGAATAGGCACGAGTCACTTTCCATCACTGGTTCATGCCTGGGAGGCAGTGTGCAGCAGTGTTGCCGCAGCGTCAAACAATTTGGTATCACAAATTGGTACTTTCATGGGTTTTCCTCGTATCACCTAAAAATTATTGAAAAAAAATTAATTAAATGGAAGGCCAGCTTAGCACCTTTCATTTGGTACCAATATTGCTCAAAGTCTATCTGGGTCACTCTAGGTCCACATTTAGGCCCGTATCCCGAGAAGTTCCCACTTATTAAATTCTATATACACAGTAAAAAATGATAGTTTATTTCTAATATCATTTGGTACTTAATTTAATCATTCTTGGAATTAAATATGAATTTTAATACCAAAAATTCTTATTTTGAAACTATGAGAAGTTTTACAATTTTATTTAAACCAAAATGGTTTAAAAATAAAGTCTTAAAAAGTATTAAAATTCTCTCTTTCTCACTTTTGGTTTGAAATCAAAACCAAAAAAATATTAGAAAAAATTTGTCAAAATATGTAAATATATACAAAATTTTATTAAAGTGAAATGGGTACGATGCAGAAATTAAATTTATTAAAACAAATTTCCCGAAAAGCGAATTCTTCAGGCCTAGTGGAACAATTGTATCAAGTAATACAGGAAATTAAGTGAATATTTTGAGGGTAAATTTTGTTTTATTTTTTCAATCTTGAGGCAACAATATCTCTGCAACACCGCGATGGTGCCGAAATTTCTCTGGCAAAGGCCAGTAGCTGTAGCAGTTTTTTTACTGACGGTGGTACAACTCGACAAGGGAGCAGCCCATCCTATTATCTAGGAATACAAACAACAAAGTCTATGTGATATTTTCTATCGTTGTAATATTGTGTATATGTATATATATATATATATATATATATATATATATGTGGCAACACTGCCACCACTCTCTCATTAGTTTATCTATTTTATGTATATCACTTGACAATTTATAATGTATTTGTTATTGGTCATATAGATCCGAGAGAACATGAATTAGAGTTGAAAACAAAATGTAAGAAGATAAAAGCTCCGCAATGTACTCATTATATTTGACAGCTTTCAGTTCAGTTAGTTAATAATTATATTTTAGTTGTACCGTCGCGATTCGGCGCATAGTAGCGTAAGCGTTATTCAATAAAGTAATTAATAATATTATACATTAATATTGAAGCGGAGTTTTACTCATCAATAATAACCACCCACAACGCTACATTGGTGACCCCGATAAACTTTATGTAAAATTCATAAAGAACAAACTATTTTCTTCCAATTCCGCGAAAATTTCGACCACGTGCGACAAGCAGTGCATTGCGTAATACCAGTGCTCGCAACTAATGGTGAAGCGAAAAATACTGCACATTGTGAAAATAAAATTTTTACATAATTTTCGCCAATACAATATTAATGTGATTTCGTGCATTAAATCGAAAAAAATCGCCATTAAAACTCTAAAACGCATTCGTCGCTAACTCAACAAGTTGCAAAAATTTTCCTACACGAAGGCAAAAACACGTGTAAAATCTCACGATGACAAAAGACGACGAAGATGTTAAGCCATTAATTATCAATACCCTTAAAGCGCCATCTTTTAACCCGAAGCGAGTAAGCTTGTGGTTCGCACAATTGGAAGCACAATTTTCAATACATTCCATTGTGCACGAAAAAGACAAGTTCAACCACGCTGTCTCTTTTATCGACACGGAATATGCTCAAGAAGTCGAAACACTTATTATCAACCCGCCAAAAACATCGCCGTATACCGAACTTAAAACAACACTAATACAATGTTTCTCGAAATCCGAAGAAGCAAAATTGCGCCAACTACTAGACGGTGAAGCTATCGGCGACCGAACACCATCGCAATTTTTACGTCATCTCAAATCGTTGGCACCTACAGTCGATGAAGTGGTTCTTAAAACACGATGGCTAGCAAATCTACCCAAGAAAACTCAAGAATTTTTAGCCATTTCCCCTCACGGCACACAGCTTGAATCGTTAGCTAAAACTGCTGACAAATTGCATGAAATGTTTCAGGTAACACACACAGATGCAGTTTCGCCAAGTGCATCAGCAGCACATTCCAAAGAGCTCGAAAATCAAATATGCGCTCTTACCAAACGTGTTGACCAACTCAACAATGAATTACGCAAAAGCAGATCTAAATCGCGCGATCGATACAACCAACAACGCAACAGGTCAAAATCGCGAAGCACAATTAAAGACGGTATCTGCTATTACCACCGAAAATTTGGTAAAGATGCGCGTAAGTGTTCGAAAGGTTGCAAATTTATGGTAAAAGAGAACGGGAGTCACTAGTGGCGGATTGCGACTCCTTATTATCTTCAAACCGCCTATTTGTCACAGATCTAACCACAAATACACCATATTTAGTGGACTCTGGTTCAGATCTATCAGTTTACCCCAGCAAGCGGTTGAAAAACAAATCTGCACCAGTAGGATACCAACTACATGCAGCAAACGGTTCACTCATCGAAACATACGGTTGTATTACTCTTACACTTAACCTTGGCTTGCGCCGAGAATTTACTTGGCGATTCGTTGTAGCCGACGTCACGCGACCGATCATCGGCGCAGATTTCTTAACACATTTCAATTTACTCATTGACCTCAAACATAAACGTCTACTTGACGGCGCTACTGGTCTGCATACTAGCGCATCATTCATACGCTCTGATATCGAATGCATAAAAATCGTTAAAGGTGACACTGCCTATCACAAACTGCTTCAGAGCTATCCGAATATCTTGCGACCAGAAGGTGTTTCCTCTTCAAAGAAACATTCAACAGTACACCACATTAAAACCACACCCGGACCTCCGGTTTCTTGTAAAGCACGTCGTCTGGCGCCGAACAAGTTAAAAATCGCTCAGGATGAATTTCGAAAAATGATGCAAATGGGTATCGCCCGTCCTTCGAGCAGCCCATGGGCATCGCCATTACATCTTGTCCCCAAGAAATCAGGTGACTGGCGTCCTTGCGGCGATTATCGACCACTAAATGCGCGCACAGTCCCAGATAATTATCCTATCAGATTACTGGATGATTTTACTGCAATACTTCATGGAAAAACCATATTTTCTGTACTGGATCTGGTCCGTGCATTTAATCAGATACCGGTGGCTAAGGAAGACGTAGAGAAGACCGCGATTATCACACCGTTTGGCTTATTCGAATTCCCCTTCATGACATTTGGGCTTCGAAACGCCGCGCAAACGTTTCAACGTTTTATCGACGAGGCTACACGTGACCTCCCTTTCATTTTTCCCTACGTTGACGACCTGCTCGTCGCATCGGAAAATGAAGAGTCGCACCTTCAACATCTGAAAATGCTATTTCAACGTCTGCAAGATTACGGTCTAGTGATAAACGCTGCGAAATCCGTTTTTGGTCAACGCGAAGTCAAATTTTTAGGACATAACATCACCGAAAAAGGCATAAAACCATTACCTGATAGGGTTGAAGCCATCACTAACTTGAAATTCCCGAGTACAATCGCCGTTCTGCGAGGTTTCTTAGGCACCATCAATTTCTACCGAAAATTCATTAAAAATGCAGCAGAAATTCTCGCCCCACTAAATAAGTTACTTGAAGGCCCTAAAATAAAAGGTTCAACAACGATTAAAAAGACGCAGGAACTTGAACTAGCTTACGAAAATGCGAAGAAATCTTTGGCCAACGCAACATTGCTCGCGCACCCAAATTCTAAAGCGTCCTGGGCTATATTCTGCGACGCATCAAATACAGCTATCGGCGCGGTACTGCAGCAGCTAATCGACGGAGTATGGCAGCCTTTGGCTTTCTTTAGTAGAAAGTTACAACCTTCAATACAAAAATTATCCACGTATGATCGTGAGCTTCACGCGATTTACGAAGCCGTACGCCATTTCCGCCATATTTTCGAAGGTAAGCACGTTTCAATCTATACTGATCATAAGCCTCTGCTTCATGCATTCCAGCAACGCACAGAAAAAGCATCGCCATGGCAATTCCGGCGGCTAGATTTTATTGGCCAATTTACAAACGATTTCAGACACATATCTGGGCGTGATAATATCGTAGCAGATACATTGTCCAGAGTCGAAACAATTTCGCCACCAATAACTACACGCGAGCTAGTTAAAGCACAGGAGAGTGATGTCGAACTACGTGAGCTTATCAACAACAACTCTACATCGTTACAATTGCAAAAGATAATTTTCAACGATTACCCGACCGCTGTTTATTGTGATGTTTCATCAGGTAAACCGCGTCCATACGTCCCCAAGGCATTGAGAAAAATAGTCTTCCACGCATTACATTCATTGGCCCACCCAGGTATCAAATCATCACAGAAGCTTATAAGTAAACGATATGTCTGGCCACTGATGCAAAAAGATTGTCGGGGATGGGCAAAGACGTGCCTGAAATGTCAGCAAAATAAAACACATCGTCACATCGCATCTCCAATCGCTCGTTTCGAATTACCCACACAGAGATTCGAACACATACATATCGACCTAATCACTCTGCCAACGTCGCGCGGCTACAGCAAATGCTTAACAATCATAGATAGATTCACTCGTTTCCCCGAAGCCGTGCCACTGAAAAATGGTGAAACTGACACTGTTGCCTTTGCATTAATCACAAATTGGATTTCAAGATACGGCGTACCAGTCAGAATCACATCCGATCGAGGAGGCCAATTCACATCAGCATTGTTTCAATCACTGATGAGATTATTTGGCATAAGACATTTGCGCACAACCCCTTACCACCCTCAAGCCAACGGCCTAGTGGAAAGATTACACCGACAACTCAAATCTGCTTTGCTATGCCACAACGAAACATGGTTCAATGCTTTACCTGCTGTATTGTTAGGCCTACGCGCAGCATGGAAAGACGACATCAAAACTACGCCGGCCGAACTTGTATATGGCGAGCCAATACGTTTACCCGGCGAATTAATAGCTCCATCAGACAAACATGCCAGCACTCAAAACGTACTCGCAGATTTGAAAAATCATTTTAATATGCTATCGCCAAGCGAAACCGCACATCATGGAACTCGCAAAGTATTTCGTAACAAAGACCTCAATACATGCTCTCATGTGTTTGTCAGGAATGACCAAATTGGTCCAAGCTTTTCATCACCGTACGAAGGTCCATACGAAGTCATTACTCGGCACGATAAATATTTCATCATCAACTACAAACATACAAACACAGCTATTTCCATTGACCGGCTCAAACCTGTTTACCTTTTGGCAGAAGAAAACTAAAACAACAATTTTCTCTTTTGTATTGCATTAAAATATCTATCTAATGTTATCTTAATAATTTTTCACAATACATCTTTCTTCATCAAAATTACACACATTCAATCTTACTGTGAAATGCAATTATATTGTAAACATTGTTTTGGATAAGATCTCATACTTTAAAATTAACTTAATTTTTTTTAAGAAGGGAAGTATTGTGGCAACACTGCCACCACTCTCTCATTAGTTTATCTATTTTATGTATATCACTTGACAATTTATAATGTATTTGTTATTGGTCATATAGATCCGAGAGAACATGAATTAGAGTTGAAAACAAAATGTAAGAAGATAAAAGCTCCGCAATGTACTCATTATATTTGACAGCTTTCAGTTCAGTTAGTTAATAATTATATTTTAGTTGTACCGTCGCGATTCGGCGCATAGTAGCGTAAGCGTTATTCAATAAAGTAATTAATAATATTATACATTAATATTGAAGCGGAGTTTTACTCATCAATAATAACCACCCACAACGCTACATATATATATATATATATGAAATAAAATGAGCATTTCTACATACATGTTTTTGCTTTGGATTTAATACCAAAAAAGTATAGAATTTAATCCAATTTTCGGATAGATCTTATACAATATCAACTATTTTTAATACCAAAAATATTCTAAAAATAATGAAGATTTGGTTTTGATTTAATTCCAAAAAAGTATTAATTTGACACTAAGAATAATTTCTGTCTCTCATGTTCTCTTCTTTTTTTTTAAACCAGAATAGTTTTAATTTTATACCTTTTGGCATTGTTATATATAAGTACCAAAATGGTATTAAAATTAAACTAAAATTTTTACTGTGTACCCTATCATGTGCGTTAGTACCACATGGATCTACTGCAAAAATTTCATAAAGATCGGTTGATTAGTTTGGGAGTCTATAAAGGACAGACACACATTCTTTTTTGTATAACAGATTTTATTTAATATAAGAGAATTTATAGATGTAAATTCTTGAATTTTGACATTGCTAAAATAATATTAAAATAAATTATCCATCTTCTATGAATCGAATGTGAGTGAGTTTCATAAACCAAATATTATTTCCACTAAAATAATATATGTATTGTAGGAGCGGCAACTCTGGGGGAAGAGCGCCGTTGTCAACAGGGAGGGTGTCATTGTTTAAGGATTGTATAATAAATGTGTTTTAGTACTCTTTTCTACAACAAATACTACTACAACTACTACTCTTAAAAACTAATACTTATGATTTGCTACGATCAATGCTAAAAATATATACATATATAGTTTGTAAATAAATCGATTTGCATGTAGAAATGAATTACGCACAAACTAAATGTATATTATAAAGTCGTTGCTACCTAAAAGTTGAAAAATTCAATATTAATTACTTTTTTCGTAATTCTTGGCAAAAATTGTATTATTTTGTTTCCGTACTACGGCAACACAGTTTAAGAATTGTTGATCGTGGCTGAGTTGGTGGTTTTGGTTTTTGATTTTTAGTGTTTCCGCGGGCTTCTTGCGATGAACATGACGAGCGAGGGAATATACGCTGATTTTAATTGTTTTGCATTCCCCTTATCACCGAAAAACAAATCAGCCCCTCTCCATCCTCTTGCTGGCTCCGAGACTGCTGCAAGAGCCAAATTTTCGCCCATCGCTGCTTTAAATAATAAATATTCACGTTGAGACTAGCACTTAAAAATATGTAAAAAAAAAATTAAAATATTAACTTTAGATCAGGGGTCTTCGTTTCATAGCACTGAGGTGCAACGCTCAACTCACACAGATTGTTATACTCTCTCGTTTTGTCGTAGTAAGAGCGCAAAAGTTAGGTGACCATCTACGACCGTGCGACGATTCAGTTGCTTGCGGGCAAGCAAAAAGATAACAACGTACACGCATACTTCGTTTTCATACGAACGTACACGCATACTTCGTTTTCATTGTGCGACGTGGTATAGCAGCGCATAAAAGCGAAAAATATATGCGTGCACGTTGTTGTCTTTTTGCTTGCCCGCAAGCTACTGAACGATGCGACGGTAGTAGCTGGGCACTCAACAAGTCGTTTTTCACTAATACTGCTGCAGTTACTAACACTGCTGCAGTTAGAGTTTTGGGGATCTCTTCTTTAGATATGCTAAGTTTCGACCATCTGGGAGCAAGTGCAGAGTATGTGGTCGGGAAAAAAAGCGATGAATTATTGTTCCCCAGTCTATTTCCAATAGTTATGTAGGTATGTTTTTTTTTTTAATTGTAACAACTTCACAAAATTCAATTTTGGCCGCATAAAACATGAAAATCTACCTATGTGCGACGATAGCTATGTGGAGACAGACTATTTCGCGAATAACTTGACGAGGTTATTCGAAGGCGAATTAAGTTATGTGGAGAGAGGCTTTAAGCTCTACGTTGAAGCGCGTTTTCAGGCGTACCCATAAAATTTACTATGAAATTGAGTTTGCAGGAATTTCATTTATAAATCTCTACAACTTTAACACACAACCACATCTTTAATCTACTATTTAAAATTGATTTCCAGCTGCCAACTCAACTCAGAATAACTACTCAGTATTCTGTTGTGATATTCTACTTCAATAGTTCCTTTGATGTAAATATACATACACAAGCGTTAGTACTACTACCAGTATTTTATCATAATTTCAAGACATGGAGGAAGAAGACGCACAAGAAGATGAACAAGATGATGATGATGTTAAAGACAAATGAGAATACTCACCATTAATCACATGAACCATGACGCTAGCGCCACTTGCCGTTGTCGGTTGACATGTGTAATTCCCTGTATCCGTCGTCTGTGCATTTGAGATGCGCAACCTACAGCAATGAAAGAAAGAGTAAGAGAGAGAGAGAGGCAGAGACAGAGAGAGGAAGAAAAACGGTATAAATGAAAATATTCGTACATGTATGCAAAGTTTCAATTATTGTAGTAATGCAACTACAAAAAAGAGAGAACAAAAATATTGATACGAGTATTTCGAAGGAAAGTAATTGCGGATGAAAGTAAATTTATTTAAAACTTCATTCGAAAATGGCAAGTTACATACTGTAGGATTCCTGTATATGCTACGCTAAGGTTGGGTTACGTTAAGTGACTCCTGGTGCACACATCAACATATTTAGGCCCCAAAGGTGTCATTGTAATACCACGAGGACCTCAAGTACATACAGGAAGGGGTGGGAAGATGTTAAAGTAGCTTAGAGATTCGATGTTTCAGTTTTCATGGACGGGTCAATGATGGCATGCGAAGTTGGAGCGGGTAACTTCGCAGTCAGCCGAAGACTTCCATATCAATCAGGCTACCGGACACGGAGCGCGTTTTTCAATCTGAAATTTTCGCCACACAGGAGGCCTACAAGGTTCTACTTGCAACGGAAATTGCACTTTTCTCGGATAGTCAGATGGCTCTGAAGTCTCTGTCATCTGCAACGGTTTCATCAGACCCGGTCGAGCAGTATAGGGAGTGGGTTACGGGCAACACTAAGTCGACATAGCATCTCTCTGATCTGGTGGCCGGCGCATCGCAACATCAAGATGGTAGATGATGATTATCTTGCGACCCTGCGCTTCATCGAAGGCCGAATCTCTCGGCACTGGTTTGAGTTGGCTAAAACCAGATGGAAGTGGCTGCGGACCTGTAGGGTCTGCAGAAGTCTATGGCCTTCATGCAATGAGATGCGTTCCTCAGCCATGCTAAATATGGACAGGATAGACATTTTTCGCTTAATTGCGGTATTCGCGGTACATTGGGCCAGGGCCGTGCGCACGGGGGGTTTGGGGGTTAAACCCCCCTCCCCCCATGACCAAATCTAAGTTTCAATGATTTTGCAAAAATTTTCAAAATACAGTTTATAAATTTGGCATTGAATTTTGACTCATAATTTTTGACAATATTAGTTACAATAATTTTACGGAAGAAGAATTGGTAAAAGTTGCAAAAAATAAGGTTGGCCAATATATAAGTTCGGCACTTTGAATTGCACTTGGAGCTTTCCGAAATTACAAAGTTGTGTAGCATATGTTCGTTTGGCATTTTTTAAAAAATTGTACTGATAACAAAAAATGTTCATTTTGTGAAAACAGTGAGCAGTTTCAATTAACAAGTACTGTAAACAGTACACGGAAAGAAATTTGTATACTTGAATCAAGAAAAATGCTTTCTTGAACTCAATTTAGAAAATTTTTAGGGAAATAAGAAAAATTGACTTAATTATTACTGGAAATAAGAAATTGAGTTTTCCAAAAATGAGACAATTATTTTCTTATTCAAGAACACTAACAAAATCTATAGATAAAAATGTTGAAAAAAAATGTTTAAATAAATAACAACATCTTTTCTTAAATTTACTGAAATGAAGAAAATCTTTTTGCTAATATCAAGAAGAATTTAAGAAAATTGTGTTTCGACGAATTGGAACAACAAAATACAGCGAAAAAAAAATGTTAAATGAATAAGAAAACATTTTCTTGAGCGAAGTAAAATTTTTCTTGCTGAATTTGCATTTCCAAAGTTACATGTATTTTTTTTCATTTGCCATCCGCTTTGCATATTTCTGAATATTTTTGCAATTCTCAGATTGCTAGTGAAGCATTTGGTATAAGGAGTTTACTATTTGCATCTTCATTTATATTAAATAAAATGTTGTCATTTCAATAAACAAGTCCTAGGAAAATACTAGTTGACTAATTATGGTTTTCTAATCCCTCATGATTAGTTTTCATTTTCCTTATTTTTTACGTTTTTAATATTATTATATTAATATTTGCTTAATTTAATATTTAATATTTTCTTATGCCTCAGACACACATGTGGTATGAATATTAGAATATCAATATTATGATTTGGCTATGCTATGAAAATTTTCAATTAAACTACAATATGAGGGTGACACATATGTGGTATAGATCGAAATATTATTACTATACTACGATGTGTGGCTCTCGCATTACTTACTTAAGCTCGTATAAGAAAAGTTTTACTTGCAACAAAAAAATAATTTCTTAATTTATTTCAAAAAACAAAAAAAAAAAACTTACCCTAAGTAAATTATTTCTTATTTATTTAAAATCCAATTTTACTTGAAGCAAGAAAATGTTTTCTTATTTATTTAAAATCCAATTTCACTTGAAGCAAAAACATTTTTACTTATTTATATAAAATCCAATTTTCTTGGAAATTCTTGATATTAAGAAATTATTTTCTAAGTTCAAAATCAAGTCTAATTTTTCTTGTCTCGGCATTGATTCTAGTAAAAAATTCTTTCCGTGTACTATTCAGAACCTGGTTAACAGAGCTGTAAAAAGCTTCAATCAGATTGTATTGCAATCATAAAAAGTGTATATTATTGTAAGCAGCTTTGATTGTAAATCATATTGCTAGTAAATTTTTTGATTGTAAAAACAAAAATTTCAAAAATTTAGAAGTATGTTATTGCAATCGACCTTCACCATCAATCATTTTGATTTCAGAAATTAGAATTGCAATAATTTACAAAAGTTTCCTAGCAATCAACTTTGACCGTAAATCATTTTAATTGTAAAAATTACAATTACAATAATTTATACTGATTTCAGACAGAAAATTAATGTAGTACATTACATTTATAATTTAACAATAAATTTTTGTGTTTCACACACACTCAATTAACAAGGAGATGTCTCTTTTCATAAAATAATATGTTGTTATTGACAAAAATTTTTGAATAAATAATCCCAGTAAACATTCGGAGTCATAAAAGAGTCAGAAAGAAATCCTAAACTGGAGCATTCATACTTATTATGAGCTCATTTTGGAGTCCGAAATGTATGTATTTCTGTTATTAAGGTGGTCTCCAGATATGAGCCTAATTTCAGAAAATTATTAGCCTGAATATGTAGTAAAACAAAAAAAAAATTTTCTTTTGTTTTTGCATTTTCTTTCCCCTGCCCCAATTCTCTTCATCCTCTCTCACCATTCACCCCAGCTTATTCTCCTCTTCTCTCATTGATTTCGTCCAGAAGTCGCACCTGTCGAGCAAAACAGTTGTGTAGATATCACCGAGCGGAAAGTGATATAATTTGCCCTTATGAACGAGCTGATACAGAAAATATACGAATTATTTTTATAATTACCTATCCCCAACATAATCAGCAATAATTTCGCTGCTTTGAAACATTTTTATTACACTCAAAAATTCATAAATATAGGTATTTATATATTTGTACATGTGTCAAAATCGTAAGCACAACATGTCCGAAAAATTGATGATGGAAAAAAGTGTCCAAACTCACATCATATTATTGTGTTAATCAGAAAAAATCAACTATGCGTTCAGAATATAAAAACACAACTGTTGCACAATCGTTGGGATTCTGAACGCAACCATTGTGGAACCTGCATTACTTGCTTTATAGTGTATTTGTATTTTCCTCTGGATTCGAACATGAGATTCAATCGAACGCCATAATATAGTGAAACATTCAACATTATATTAAACTTTAGTGATACTTTTATACCTACTTCCCATTTTTCGAATTACAATTATCATTTAAAAAAACAAGAAAAAAGCATTATAAAAAAAATTTCCTAAGCTCATACATATTTCACACATGATTGTGATTCATATCCGACTCCAAATTATGAGTGCTCTGAAAATGTTTAATAATAATAAGTAGTACAATGGCGCTATTATAACTCTGACGAGTTTTATGGCCGAGCTTATCTCCCAATTCGAGGTGAGTTCCTTTTGTTTTTCCTACTAATTGGGAGAGAATGTTTGCTGGGATAATAAATTCATGCCAAAACTAATTGACGGTTGACACTGAAAACTTCAAAATGAAAAAAACGAACTTACCTCCTAGAGTTGCATTGGATTTTTATTCGATTAAAAATTCAATTAATTAGTAATGGATCCATTAATAATTGAACTTCTGTATGGAAAAGCGAGCTTCATTATCAACTTAATGAAGAAAATGTGGATAATTACTCCATTAACCGCCTGTGTGAAATCAGTATTAAAACAATTTCATTGCAATACACCTTTCTCGTAAATCATTTCATTACAATAATTTACAAAATTTTTCATTGCAATAAATTTCAAACGTAAATCATTTTCATTGTAAAAATTACAATGGCAATAATTGTATTGTAATAAATTTTCATCATAAATCAAATTTGATTGAAAAATGTTTGATTGCAAGGCTGGCAATAGCAATCATTTTCCTCATAACTTTATACGCATGCATTGGGACTGATGAAAGGCAAGCGCCTGGGTAATGCGAGTAATACCCGGCATTTATATAACACGCTTAGCCGCGTAATAACCCATGTCCTGGGTACATACATATGTACGTAGTTATGTACATATTGGATGCTGCCGGGCACACGGTACTGACAATATTTGCAGTCTTCAATATGTACATATACAGTCTGGATGATAAGATGATGAGAAAGAGGATGAGGGTGTGGATGGGGATAAGGATATATATTTATTTTTGTACCATTTGCTTTTTAATTTACTCCCGGATATCTCATTACTGTCATACATATGTATGTATGGTTGTTTAACATAAATATATATATATACTTATCCCCATCCTCATGTTCAATTTTATCCATATCTTTATCCTTATACCCATCCGCACCCTCAACCTCTTTCTCATCACCTTATCATCTAGACTTTATACAAATTGACGACTGCAAATATTACCAGTACCGTGTGCCAATATGCACATTAGGGTATATAGCATATTTTCTCAACCTCACCCCCTAGGTCGATGCTAAAATAGTCTAAGATTACTTACTTACTTAATTGGCACGTAACCGTATAGACGATTTTGTCCGAGTTCAATAAAGCGCGCCAGCTATTTCTGTTTCGTGCAGCATGGCGCCACTTGGGAATACCTAGGGAGTCAGCATCACTGTCCACCTGATCTTCCCAACGCAGTGGAGGCCTCCCTTTTCTTCTGCGTTCAGCGGGTTTCGACAGAAATACTTTCTTGGCTGGAGCACCTTCGTCCATTCTCACGACATGACCTGCCCAGCGCAGCCGCTGGATCTTTATTCGCTGAACAATGTCGATGTCTGCGTACAGCTCGTATAGCTCGTCGTTAAATCTCCGTCGATACTCGCCCTCGCTAACGCACAAAGGTCCATAAATCCTCCGAAGAACTTTCCTCTCGAATACTCCAAGCATCATCTCATCTGCTTTTGATATAGTCTATGCTTCTGCGCTATATATGAGGACTGGAACGATGAGTGTTCTGTAGAGTGTGATTTTGGTTCGTCGAGAGAAGACTTTACTTTTCAATTGCCTTCTTAGTCCAAAGTAGCATTTATTGGCAAGAGTGATTCTTCGTTGGATTTCAGTGCAGACATTATTTTTGGTGTTAATGCTGGTTCCCAAATAGACGAAGTCCTTAACTGTTTCGAATTTGTAGCTATTTAACAGTGATGTGGCTGCTAAGGCGTGCTGTTTCTTTGTGTGTTGACAGGAGGTACTTCGTCTTGTCCTCGTTGACCGCCAAACCCATTTTCTTAGCCCTTTATCCAGCTTGGAGAAGTCAGAACATACGGCGCGCGTGTTAGTGCCAATGATGTCGATGCCGTCGGCGTACGCCAGCAGTTGCACACTCTTGTGATATAAGATGCTTCCTGTATGGTTAAGTTCTGTAGCTCGTATTACCTTTTCCAGCATCAAGTTGAAGAAGTCACACGAAATGGAGTCACCTTGTCTGAAACCTCGTTTGGTCTCGAACGGCTCGGAGAGGTCCTTCCCAATTCTGATAGTCTAAGATACCACATACAAATCTTTGTCCCGATCGAAAACCGTTAAGGGGTGTCGCACAGGTGCCAAACTCCAGAAAACTCTATCGAGGCTCAAAAATTTAAGTTAAGTTTTTTGCATATCTAATGCGCAAATCGATTGTCCTGTACTCAAAAATACTAAATTCAAATTTTGGTCCCGATCGGAGGTGGTTAAGGGTTGTCGCAGAGGGGTCAAACTTCAGACTACCATATAAAAACCAAAAAATTTAATTAATTTTTTTTATCTAATGGCCAAACTCGATAGTCTTGTACTCAAGGATACCAAATATAAATTTTGGTCCTGATCGGAGAGGGTTAAAGGGTGTCGCCTGGGGTCCCATATGGTTATCTAAACTTTTACCCATTTGCGACACCCCTTAACCGTCTCCGGTCGGGACCAAAATTTATTTATGGTATCTCTGATCATGTTGTTAACGATGTAGGGCGTGAGATCGAAGAAAATCGCTAACCTAATTTTAAGGACACCCTAATGTACATACATACATATGTACCCGGGAAATGGGTTATTACGCGCAAACCGTGTTATATGAATGCCGGGTACTGCTCGAATTACCCAAGCGCTTGCCTTTCATCAGTCCCAATACATTCGTATAAAGTTATGAGGAAAATGATTGCTATTGCCAGCCTTGCAATCAAACATTTTTCAATCAATATGATTTACGATGAAAATTTATTACAATACAATTATTGCTATTGTAATTTTTACAATGAAAATGATTTATGAGAAATGTTTATTGCAATGAAATTTTTGTAAATTATTGTATTGAAAATTTGTTAAATCAAAAAATTCCAATAAATTTTATTGCAATGAACTTGATCCCCAAAAATTTCAATAGACATTTATTGCAATAAATGGAAGGTAAATTATTGCTGATTGTAGTTATTTTACAATCAAAAATTTTATATAAATGTTTATTGCAATCTATGGAACACAAATTATTTCAAATTGCAATTTTTACAATCAAAAAACTGCAATAAATTTTCATTGCAATAAAATTGGAAGAACAATCAATGATTTGCTGGGACGAATGATTGCAGCTTTTTACAGCTCTGCTTGTTAACTAGGTTTTGATGAATCATAATGAGTTTCAGAAAAGTTAGAGAACATTTAAATTTATGGTGTATGGGTCTGGATATCTGTTTCAGCAAATATGTTTATCTTAGCGAAAAATGTATGCGAATGCAAACCAAAATTAAAAATCCCCCCAAGGCTAATTCCTGCGCACGGCCCTGCATTGGTATCAAAACGGCGTTTCTTCAGCGCACTTGCACCAAAGCAACCAATAAACCTTCTTCTTATTTAAAACAACGGCTTTTCTTACTTTCACACTGACGAAAGTGTAGCGGGGGTACATCTATTTGGGTTCTTGTAACCTCGTATGCCAACATGTTGCCCGTCGATGTTATAATATCCAGCCAACCTGCCAGAGTGAGCGGAACTTGCTTGGCCACCTCGTCAAGAGATTTTTGGCAGTTCTCAGCTGTCCCATATTTGCGTTAAACAGACGCGGAACAAGATGCAATGGTTTTTTATTGAAAATTTAATAAATCAAGTGCATTTGCGAGTTAAGAAAGACAAATCCAGCAACTGGCTGAATTATAAATAAATTTATGAAAAGCTGAGATTGCGTGAAAAAGCAAATAAAGTGCCCAAATGACACGTTAAGAATAACGAATTGCAAAGTAAATGCTGTTGCTCTGTTGATTGGTCACTCAACCCACTTGACTGATTTCGTCCGTTTGAGCAAAGAGTCAAGCTCGCAGCCAAGCTGTCGAACAAAGCGAAGGTGACGTGTGCAAATTTACGTATACGGTTGCTGGCAGATATGGAAATTATGCTGCCGTTTGCTCTTATCTTTTCTCGCCGCATTTTCTCTTTTAAGTGAAACATTAATTTGCATATTGCATTTTCATATGCGTAAGTTCGCCGATAAAGTGATAGCGTTTGTGGCTGCCCGTTGTCTTGGTTGGCGTATTTGTGCTGGCTGTCATTTCGTACAGAACTACATACTTATACATAAGTACATTTACCTACATATCCATACTTATTTAATCCGCACTTTGTTGCCATTTTCAACCAGCTAATTAACCATTACATTCCAACCAAATGTTGATTCGACTTACTTAAGCACGTACTTAAATACATATGTAAATATGTACCTTGATTTCATTGTATCGCCCAATTGTGACTCCATTGCTATGCGTGACATAAAATCCGGCGTAATTTCGTTTGCTAAGGCATCGAATTGAGTTGCTTCCGCTGCTGCTGCTGCCATAATTGCCTTATTTGCTGCTGCTGCTGCTGTTGCTGCCATCGCTGAAGAATAAATATTTTTTCTTTGTATAGCATTGCCATTTGTTATCGGCGCTGTCATTACATCACTATTCAACTTATTTTCAGCAAAAGCTGTAGGCGGCAAATGCGATTGCGGCTGCGGCAGCCACATTTTTGCTTTCGCCGCTGATATGTCACTGTTGCTTACACTCGAGATGTCGCTGTAGCTGTAGCTGTAGTTGTAGCTGTCATCGTCTTCACCGTCGACGTTTGCGAACGGTGTGATTATGTGCTCGCCGCGATACCAATAAATCGGTCCGATGACACGTTTCGTCGGCTGTTGCACATGACAGTTAAGTATAATTACGCTGCCAACTTTGAAATGCAAATCAGCTGGGCCACTGATGATGGCACGTGAATCGGCTGGTATCTCTGTGAATGGTTAATATGAAAATAAATACATATTGTTTTATGTATTTCTTTTTATGTGTATGTATATACATATGTGGGTAAAAATACCTAGAATGATTTCATAATAACTAGGGATTAACTATAGTCGTGGACTGTTTGTGTAACGTGCGCAACTGCCTAGGACACGGATTTCTTCAACCACGGTCAGGAGCGGATTTACATAGGGGCAACATGGGCAGCTGCCCAGGGCGCCGTTTCAATAGGGGCGCCAAAACTAAGACAAGGAAAACAATTTTTTTTTTATTTATCAAGGGATAACGACAGAATAGGAGAGGTAAGGAGAGTGGCAGAGAAAGGGAAGCAGAAATGTGACGGGAAAACGAAGCGGAAATGAAAGGGAAAAGAAAGAGAAAGGGAATAGCAGAGGGAAAGGGAGTTGGATACTAATAGGAAGAAAAAGGGATAACGACATAAAGAGGGTAAACAAATTTTTCCTTCATTTTTTTAACTTATCTGGCTTTTGCTTAGCTCTGCAGCCCGAGATAAGTTCGGTTTCCAGATATTTCCAACTTAATTTAAAGTACGCAGTTTTTTGCTTCAAATGCCTATAATAAGAAGTGGGCCAAAGCAAAGCTTGGCCGGGTACAGCTAGTTACATATATAAATAAAAATGAAATAAATATTCTTTCTAAGAAAACTCGAATCAAATTTTTTAAATCCGTAAAATATCGCACACTAAATCAAAAAGCGTTACAACTCAAAATTCAAAAATTTTCAGGAGAGGCAAAAAACTTTTAAATTTTTGTAGGCAATGATATGGGAAAAGGCTACGTATAATAGTTATTTCTCAGTTAAAAAAGACTCTGATGGAAAAGATTTTTTGGCAGCCGCTAGAGATATATTCTGTGTAGCAATTTATGGAAGAAACCCGATTTCGAAAAATTTTGAGTTGTAACGCTTTTTGATTTAGTGTGCGATATATCAGTAATGAAATGTCACCACACGAAGGCAAGTACGGTTTTTTTGGAAATATTGGGGCGCGGCTTGATTTGTTTGCCCAGGGCGCTTCTAGAGGTAAATCCGCCCCTGACCACAGTTCTGATGATCCATGATCACCGCCGTAAAGTGCAAGCACTAAGGTACCAATTACATTACGTGATGGTCGCGTAAGCACCTTGATATGGTCGAGACTACCAAACCTCTACCTTTCTGTGGGTCAGGTACCCAATTTCGAGTTACTATGTAGAGTTACTCTCATCCGCGATCATTCGGGTCCACCACAGCCCCCACGACACTCTCCGACGGACCGTTCCCAAGTAAAAGCTCGAGATCGCTAAATCTCTTTTATATATTGATACTCTGAAAAAAAAACGGTGCCGTGATTTAATCCCAAGTGGCATATCCCCAATTTTAAAATTTGGGATTATGTCACTCACCATGGTGTGACATAATCCCAATTTTTATACCTTTCATGAGAATGAAATGGTATTATAACTTTGTGCCGAAAATCAAATCTTGAAAGTACTAGAAGGAGACGTGACAGACCCATCAATATATATACCGATATAATCAGAATCATGAGCTGAGTCGTTTAAGCCATGTCCGTCTGTCCGTCCGTCCGTCCGTCCGTCCGTCCGTCCGTCCGTCCGTCCGTCTGTGTGAACGCAAACTAGTCCCTCAGTTTTTGAGATATTTGATTGAAATTTGGAACACGGATGTGTTTTGATGCTCAATCGATCATTTGTCGGAATTGGCCGAATCGGACCACTATAACATATAGCTCCCATACAACCGATTGTTCAGATATACACATTTTGGGGTATAACTTCTCCCTTCTTACAGCTAAGAACACGAAACCTTGGAGTATTTGTACCTATATTGACCCAAACAAGGTTACCGAAAATTGTCAAGATCGGACCACTATAACATATAGCTGCCATACAACTGATTGTTCAGATATACACATTTTGGTGTATAACTTCCCCATTTAAACAGCTAAGGACATGAAATTTTGAAGTATTTGTACACATGTTGGCCTAAATAAGGTTACCGAAAATTGTTAAGATCGGATCACTATAACATATATCTCCCATACAACCGATTGTTCAGATATACACATTTTGATGTAGAACTCCTCCATTTTAAGAGCTAAAAGCGTGAAATTTTGAAGTATTTGTACCCATGTTGGCCCAAACAAGGTAATCGAAAATTGTCCAGATCGAAGCACTATAACATATATCTCCCATACAACCGATTGTTCAGATATGGATATTTTGGGATATAACTTCTCCATTTTAACAGATAATGACATGAAACTTTAAAGTACTTGTACCCATATCGGCCCAAATAGAGTTACCGAAAATTGTCAAGATCGGACCACTATAACATATAGCTACCATACAACCGATTGTTCAGATATACACATTTTGTCGTATAACTCCTCCATTTAAATAGCCCAGATACCATTTTTTCTAATAAATCGTTCCATAAATAACCCACAAAATTGAAATTATAAATTATACTAAATCAGGCTATGTACATTAAGCCGTATCACGAAAATAAAGTTTGTGTGTGTCAGTTTTATTTGAACACTTACGTCGAAAAAATATTTATGGTGTAAAAAATTTTTTTTCAGGCCCGCGTTAAAAACAGCTAAATCGCGTTTTTTGTAATAACTTCCTTATTTGATGTCCGATCTCTATGATCTTAATGTCGCAGAAAAGGTCTCGCTCAGCACTATATTTGGCTCATATAAAGTTTCGACCTCAAAGGTTGTTCTGAGTTTTACCTTTAAAAATTTTGGAGTTACTATCCCTAGATTTTTTTATTTTTATCACTAATACAAAGCTCTCAAAAAACCATGAGGACTCCGCTAAAAAAGTTGTAGCCTTTACTCACAAATAAAAAAGTTATACAGTTTTAAAATCAGAGAACCTGTTTTTTTAAAAATTATCCCAAGTTCTTATTTATATGAGGCAGTAACGCCATATAGTATGAGTTTTTGATTAAAAAGTATTCTAAGTCCTCGCTTGACTTGAGAATGTTGTACCGCGATGGAACAGCTACCAATACTGGATACATGATATGCCAAAAATTATTGATGATTGGACTATTCGTGCTGATCAACGTTATTTATATTGAATGATAATGGCTGTAGTGAAGATTTGGTAAGTATTCAAGTGGGATCTCTAAGCACAACGCGCTGGCTTACAACGGCTTCACGATTTCTGCATCCGTGCGTATCGTAAAATCATCCAAGTTATTTAGAAAAACTGCTACAGTTCGTTGTAAAATTATACGCGCCTAAGAAGAGACAACGGAAGTCTAAATGTATTATCAATACTTGCGCTGGATGCGTCGTCTGCCCCTAGAAATGCAGTTAATTATTCAGCCTACAATTGAAACACCGCACTTTACTTTAATCCCCAAAACATCTTCTTATCTATGATAACCGAGACCAAAAATGACGATGTCGTCCAAATTTAGAGATATTTATGAAAGCAGTTTCAGAGCTCTGAAAGTGAATTCTTCGTCGCTTATATTACTTTGCTCACACTCAAAAAAAAATTACTCAGATTATGGAAAAATGAGAATGATTCGCCGCTAATGACATATTTTCATTGTTTTGAATAAAATTTTCTTTCAAAACGTTGTTTTTACTCCTTGATTTAAAGAAAATTGTACATCAAAACAATGAAAACGTGTCTTTAGCGCCGAAACATTCCCATTTTTCCATAATCTGGGTAAGTTGTTTTTTCAGTGCAGGTTTCGAACGTTTAAAACAAATTGGAATTTATGTGCAGGGAATTCTCTTCCTTCTCATATGCATTTTATATACATATATGTACGTATAGTTTTTTCCCCTTTTCTTTATTTTTATTACCTCAATAATAGTTACTCATACGCCCCCACATCGGATCGCTTTGTATGTGAAAACTGAAAATGTTTTCTTAAATATCTCGAAAATGGGAGTGCATACACTTCACTTCTAAAAACGCCATCGTAATCTGGAGCCAAAAATTAAGTTGACGTGTTTCGCCGCTTCTCTGTGGTAATTTTTTATAAAAAAAAAACAAGTATTTTATTTTACAACGTTATAACTTTTTTGTTTGTGAATAAAGGCTAGAATTTCTTTGGGGGATTCCTCATGGTTTTTTGAGAGCTTTGTATTAGTGATAAAAATAAAAAAATCTAGGGATAGTAACTCCAAAATTTTTAAAGGTAAAACTCAGGACAACCTTTGAGGTCGAAACTTTATATGGGCCAAATATAGTGCTGAGCGAGACCTTTTCTGCGACATTAAGATCATAGAGATCAGACATCAAATAAGGAAGTTATTACAAAAAACGCGATTTAGCTGTTTTTAACGCGGGCCTAAAAAAAAAATTTTTACACCAAAAATATTTTTTCGACATAAGTGTTCAAATAAAACTGACACACACTAAACTTTTTTTTTGTCCATATATCGTGATACGGCTTAATGTACATACATATGTACATAGGTAGCTTTTCATTTCCCCACTCATGAAAGGTATGAAGTCTTCGGTACGGCCGAAGACAGCCGCGCTCTTACTTGTTTTACTTGGGATTATGTCACCTATGTGGGAGTGACATAATCCCAAATAAAAGGGAGCCAGAATACCAAACCACTCGAGTAGGTACTAGTGCGAAGCAAAATCGCGATTTTTCCTTCCAAATTTTTATTTTTTATAGACATATGTACATATTTATATACCTATCGATCTATTAAAAAAAAGCGCGATTTTTTCTTCCAAATTTTCATATTTTTATAGACATATGTATATACCTATCGATCTATTAAAAAAAAAAAGCGCCGGAGGCGAAAATTTGGAATCAAAAATCGCGCGATTTTTTCTTCCAAATTTTCATCTTTTTATAGATATATGTATATATCTATCGATCTATTAGAAAAAAAGCGCCGCAGGCGAAAATTTGGAATCAAAACCGCGCGATTTCTTTTTCCAAATTTTCATCTTTTTATAGACATATATACAATGTACACAAATATTTATATACCTATCGTTTTATTGAAAAAAGTCTGTATATATGTATGTAAATATATTTAATTTTAATGTAATTTTTTAGTTTTAAAGTAATTTTTTGAGAACATCCCTGCAGTAAATTTGTTTCACTGCTGAAGTATCAGTGATGATTCTTTGTTGAATATTCATCACTGTCGTCATAACTCAGTATATTTTTATTTGTTCTTTTTTTCTGAGGAAAGCAAACCATTTATATGAAAAATTCATCAGTTTTTATATGAAAGTATTCACTGATGCCTCCTCGTCATAGGTGAATTGCATCAGTGATTCATTAAGGATTCATTGCGGATTTTTACTGCATGTATTATTACTGATTTATACTCAATGTATTATTGTATAACAACATTAACTTTATTGTCAGCTTTAATTTTTTTGCTTAATGTAATAAAATCTAAGAAAAAATCTGAAATGTTTTTTTGGGCTTGAAAATGACATTATCCCAATTGGGATTATGTCACTACGCCTAGGGTGACATAAACCCAAGTAAAAAAGTTGGGATTATGTCACCCTAGGGGGAGTGACATAATCCCAAATAAAAAATTTGGGATTATGCCCCTTGGGATTATATCAGGGTACCAAAAAAAACGTTGTAAATCTAAAGACTTTCACTGTTAAATCAACTACTTTCCGCAGTTGAAATGTGCCCAACAATGCTCCGTTGTTGTTTCAAAGGTGCGAGCGGTGTTGATTTAAGTCAATAACGGAGATTGTTGGAAAAAACTTTCACCTAAAAATAAATTTTTGTTTGCATATTACTCTTCATCTTCTCTCCGCCCGGGTCCCAACTGCAAATATATAACCTCCGCTTGTTCTCCTATTCTTCTCTCCTTCTTATCATTCACTGGTTGCTATCTTTATTTCTTATTCTGATTTTTCTTCTTTATTTTATATTCTCCTCCGGATTCGAACCATGACATCAACCTGAAATTCTATCCAATCATCACATAGTGGAACATTCAACATTATATTGAATTGTAGTAACATATTTATACTTCCATTTCCTAAAAAGGAATCCATGAATTATTTGAATCATTGTAAAAACAAAATTTAAAAAAATTTGTTCTCATTAGTTTTGTTTACAACTGCCTTTAAATCAACAACGGGGAGAAAATTGTTGCTAAAAATAAACTTTTTTTTGGATTTTTCTCTTCATCTTCTCTCCATCATTATTTTTTTTGTTGGTTTTCTCCAAGGCTTATCCAAATAGAGGTTATATTACTTCCGTTTTTATGTGTGTGTTTTCTTTAAAAATGTCAATGTGAAAGAGAAGAGAAATGAATATCAAGGAAAATTTTTTGCCAATTCGTTTTGTCTGACATTCACACTTTTTAGTATACATACACAATTTCAATCAGCTTATCTACTGCGATATCCTTCTTTAGATAATTCTTGGTTTTCTCACAAAAAAATATTTTCTCACAAAAAATTTTTTAAAGGCAAGCAAGTTTTTGAATCAACAACGCCCGTTTTTGATTAAATTGTTGGATCAAAAACTTTGCTGTAAAAACAAATACTTTTGCTGTTGAATCAAAGACGGAGATTCAACAGCCGAAAGTTGTTGGTTTAACTACGGGTATTTTTTTTCAGAGTATTAAATATAACATTAATAATAACAGAGGCTGAGCGAACCCTGTTTCCCGTGGTACCAGACAAAACTCCGGTCAAATTTCGTGCACCCAATTGACAAGCAATTGAGCCACACTACCAGTTGAGCCCACCATCCAACTCATAAAGCGTATTGGTACCATATACAGTTCGCCTTTCTAGAACTCTTCTAGAACTACAATGCTAAAGCGTTTCCTCGACTTTTTGGAGAATTCGGCAGCACTCCCTAGGGAGCGGCTTTATTATTGCTCGTAGTGTTTCCTACTGGGTGTTAATACGTATATGTGTGTATGGATATGTGTTGAAATAAATCATAAATGCACATTAAAATGTAACACAACATGCATATTTATATAAACAGATAAACATGTAAGTTATGGGATTCCTTACGGGCAAAGGATGCCGGAGCAAAAGCGTGTTTTGTTGCATTTTCAAAAGAGGATATTCTTAAATACTTGTCCTAGTTAAAGTCTGTAGGTATGCTCTGCCTTCTCCAAGCTGAATAAAGAAGCTAAGAAAATGGGTTTGGCGGTTAACGAGAACAAGACGAGGTACCTTCTGTCATCACACAAAGAAGCTGTGTCTCTCGGCAGCCACGTCACTGTTGACAGCTATAAATTCAAAACCGCTAAGGACTTTGTCTATTTTGGAACCTGTATTAACACCAAAAATAATGTCAGAATGGAATTCCAACGAATAATCACTCCTGCCAATAAATGCTACTTTGGACTAAGTAGGCAATTGAAAATCAAAGTCCTTTCTCGACGAAAAAAAATCACACTCTACAAGACGCTCACCGTTCCAGTTCTCATGTACGGCGCAGAAGCATGGAGGATGTCAAAATCCGATGAGATGCCACTTGAAGTATTCGTGAGAAAAGTTCTTCGGAAGATTTATGGATCTTTCCGTTTTAGTGACGGCAGATATCTTTACACAGACATCGATATTGTTCAGCGAATAAAAATCCAGCGGCTGCGTTGGGCAGGTCATGTCGAGAGAATGGTTGAAGGTGCTCCGCCTAAGAAAGCATTTCCATCGAAACCTGCTAAAGGCTGTAGAAAAGGCAGACCTCCACTACGTTCGGAAGATTAGGTGAAAATTGACACGTCTTGGCTTGGTATTTACAGCTGGCGTCAGGCAACAAGAACGGCTGGCGCGTTTTATCGGACTCGGCCAAATTCTTCTAGACGGTTACGCGCCAATTAAGAAGAAGAAGAAGAAGAAGTTATATTCTCAGAATACTTCACAACATCTCATTCAATGTGACGCTCTATTTGACGCTCATTCATACATAAGAATACATTTCCTTTAACAAGCTCTTCCATAAAATAATTTGTAGTCAAAATAATTTCCCATACGCCATGTGCATCAAAGTTTGCATTATGCCAATAACGATATAAGAAGCGTTTCTTTTCGAACATGCTTTTAACAATGTCGACTATGTATGTATGTATGTTAAGGTGGAGTGAAAACATATGGAGATTTTTTTTTGTTCTTTTTCTGAACGTACCAGCAATGAAAAGTTGCCTTTATACGAGTTAATGAACCCCACAAAATTTCATGGCGATAGGACGACGTTTTGAACTGCCCCCAGCCCCGCAAAGTTGAAAGCAATAAGCTCGACCTGGTACAAATATGAAATTTTCGAAATTATAAAATCAAAAAACGAAGTATGAGGATTGATAAAGATGGCTAAGGTGAGTATTAACCTGATTTTTTTTTTTTTTTGAAACGACAACAACAAAAGTTATTAAAGGTCAAAGTTTACATTATGCATTTTTTAAATTGCAGTTACTTAAAAACTACTAAACCGATTTCGAATGTTTTTATACCGTTCAATAGGTATTTTTATTTCCTTTAATTTGATATACATTTTATGTATGAAAAGTAAGGGGGAGTAAAAGGGGGGTTGACCCCCGCAGGGGGTTTTATAGGACCCACATAAAATGTCTATCAAATTAAAGGGAATCGGTTTAGCAGTTTTAAAGTAATTGAAATTTAAAAAATGGATATTATAAATGTTGACCTTTAATAACTTTTGTTGTTGTTGTTTCCAAAAAAAATTAATTTACTTTAATACTCAGCTTAGCCATCTTTATCAATCCCCATACTTCGTTTTTTGATTTTATAATTTTAGAAACTTTACATTTGTACCAGATCGTGCTATTTTTTCAACTTTGTGGGGCTGGGGGCACCTCTAAACATGCGAGTAGGTCAATAAAATTTTACAGGCTTATTTCTGGGCTACAAAGGTGCCGTTCTAGCTTTGGAACAAATTGAATTTCCAAAAAAAAATTTTCACTCCACCTTAATGTATGTATGTATGTGACCCGAAGCAAAAACAAAGCTATTTCATCTCTCTTTTTACTCTATTCACAGATAATTAATTGTAATTAACTTCAGAGTCGGAAAGAAAAAAATTTGTATAAAATTAATTGTTAATTAAACTAAGCCAGCTGCTATGTAGACTATGATTATACATACTCATGCATAGAGTACTGCAGACTGCAGCCAAGCGGGCGAAAAGTAATAAAAAAAAGTAAATAAAAATCCTTAAAAAGTATAAAATATATATGTATATGTATATGTAACAGGGAAAGCCAGTAGGAAAATTGAGCACCAAGTGCAACGTTTTGGTGCAAATTTTGTTGCTTTCAATGAGCACTCTCACTTTTACTGCCGGAAACTATCGACATATATATAAATTTTGATTTCACTTTCTACTTCTCATTTTTGCAGCGTTGGTGTGTGTGCGCTTGCTCTTCCCATTCAATCACAATGTCAGCTGCAACTGCAACTGATTTTTCGCTTTCAGTTTGTGCACATTTGGCCTACAACTAATACAATACGTGTAACTAACCAGAATCTTACACAATAAAATAAAGCTACACTCAAACACAACTGCAGTGTTTTAATTATCCAAAATCAATCCGAAACCCTCAAAGGCCGAAGAGAACTTTCATTAGTTCTATTTTGTTTGCTTATTTTTTTTTCTAGCAAATTTTTAATCTCATCTAAGTGTCCAATTAAAAATGCCGCGAATTCGCGATTACTTCTTGTGTCTTTGCAAAATTTCCCAAATGTGGCTTTAGTGTGAGGCGGTCATTGTCTGCTATTAATTAACGTTTGTATGTACATAGCAATGCAGTAATCCGATTATGTTGCGCGTATTTTGGGGAAGATGTTGAGTGGAGGCTTTACCTTCATGTATAGCAGACATTCGAAAAGCGAAAAGAAACAAAGCCAAAAGTAATAGTAGAAAGTAGCTAATTTTGGCAAAGATAAACATAATAAAAACTGAAGCATTGTACACGGAACAATGGTCACTTCGATCGTGATTCTCAGATAATGAATGCGATAATTAGTAAGAGATTAGTTATGAGCTGAAATATGGATATTCGCAACAAGAGATGTATTTCTGTTTGTATTAGTATTAAAATTATAATTAGTAACAATTAAAAAAATAACAATATTCTAGTTTGTACTTATGTGAGTACTTGTTTTTGAGAATTAAATAAAAAATGATTGCGTATAAATTTGCAGATATTGTAGCACGAAAGGAAAAGGATTTTTACAAGAATAAAACCATGATTAACAAGTAAGGAAGCCTAAGTTCGAGTGGAATCGAACATTAGATACTCAGCTGTATGCTTTCATTGTTTGTTTGCGTCTGATAGAATCACGGTGTATTTTATATAAAGCGGGCGTTGCATAAAGTGGGCGTAGCCACGTCCATTTTCAAATTTTTTTTCAGTCATCCAACTAAACATATGAATATTATTCTTTGTGAAAATAGAAAAAGTTTGGAAAATGGGCCTGGCACCGCCTCTTTTCAGACAAAGGAATCTACGAGATTTCTTAGCCTATAACTCGACAAATAATAGAGATATTATGACGAAACTTGGTTTATACACTTTTATAACTTGTGCTAATAGACATTGTGCTAATAGATTTATTGAAATCGGTTTATGACCACGCCTACTTTTTAACAAAGATATTTCTGGAATTGTAAGGTGACATCTTTGTAACTAGAAGTCATAAAGGAATGAAATTTTGCACAAAGAATAGTATTCATATGCTTAGTTGGATGACTGATAAAAATTTTGAAAATGGGCGTGGTTACGCCTACTTTATGCAGCACACGCTTTATATAAAGTACACCGTGTTTCCATCAAACGCAAACAAACAATGAAAGCATACAGCTGAGTATCTAATGTTCGATTCCACTCGAACTTAGCCTCCCTTACTTGTTAATTGTTGCTATTAAAGCAACCACATGCTTATCAGTGGCGGTAAAAATTTAAAAGCTTTTCTTTGATGGCATACGTACATAAATCCGCTTTTGATTTTAAATGCATGTCTATTTTGCAAATTATATATAACGTATAAAACACTTGATTTTTTCTTTAATATGCACTGAGAGTGTTTAACTAGTTTTTTTCTCCCTTATCATTTACTTTTGCCATTTTTGCCTTTTTATACTCAACTGAACTAGTACACAGAGATTTATAGTTTTGATCACATAACGGTGGACTGGAACGCCATCAAATAGTCGAGATAGATATATAGACTTATATATATATAAACTAGCAAGTACCCGACCCACTTCGCTGCGATAAATCACACTATGCCACTCCCTTCCCTATCGTTCTTCCTAACACTCTGCATTTCCCGTTTCCTCTATCTCTTTCTCCCCCTATACTACTCTCTCTCTCCCCCTCTCCCGTTCCTTATTAACAAATTTTCATGGCCATTCGGGTCCACATATCGTTGTATATCATGATTACTACTATATTTTTATACAAATATAGCTGAAAAATGTTTCGAGCTAATCCGGTTCATGTTTGGGCCTCAATTCCGAGAACCGATTGAGATATCCGTATAGCGTTAAATATATATGGAAACACTGAGCAACACCTTTAATTTGATGCCAATATCGCGCAAAAATATTTGGGGTCATCCGGGTCCACGTTTTGCTCTCTATCTGGAGAACCGACTGGAAAATTGAAATGGAATGAAATCTGTATTGAGGCTCTGATTGATACTTTTAATTTGATACGAATATTGCTCAAAAATATTTCGGAGACATCTGGGTCCATTTAGTGGCCTATGTATATCTATGGAAGGAGTTGAGATAGAAGAATTAAATTTAGTCACAATTTTAATCCAATACCATGTGATCATAGTGTTAAAATTTGAATGTGATCGGCCCGGTATTTTCGGTGTCCATAAGGTAGGTACTCTGAAAAAAATACCCGTAGTTAAACCAACAACTTTCGGCTGTTGAAACTCCGTCTTTGATTCAACAGCAAAAGTATTTGTTTTTACAGCAAAGTTTTTGATCCAAAAATTTATTCAAAAACGGGCGTTGTTGACTCAAAAACTTGCTTGCCTTTAAAAAATTTTTTGTGAGAAAATATTTTTTTGTGAGAAGACCAACAAAAAAAAATAATGATGGAGAGAAGATTTAAAGGCAAAAGTATTTGACCCAACAGTTTCCGTTGTAAACAAAACTACTGAGAACAATTTTTTTTAAATTTTGTTTTTACAATGATTCAAATAATTCATGGATTCCTTTTCAGGAAATGGAAGTATAAATAGGTTACTACAATTCAATATAATGTTGAATGTTCCACTATGTGATGATTGGATACACTCAGGGAAAAAAAATTATAAAAACATATGAAAACGTGCTTAAAATGGGCAAAAACGTATTTAAAAGTGATGTAAATACCAACATTTTTATTTTAAAAATGTTCATTGTAAAATTTTTATATCAAGAAAAAACATTTTAAATTTAACAATGTTTATTTTTATTTTAAGCACTATGAGAAAAAAATTCGCTCCAGTGTTCTCTATATCATTTTCTCTTCCGGATTCGAAATAGTATCCAACGGCATTCTCTTCATCTTCTCTCAATCCGAGTCCCAACTTCAAAAATATAGCCTCCCTCCGCTTTTTCTCCTCTTTTTTATACTCAGCTGTACTAGTACACAGAGTATTATAGTTTTGATTTCCTAACGGTGGATTGTAACAGAATGAAATAATCGAGATAGATATAGACTTATATATATCAAAATGATCAGGGTGAAAAGAGAAATCGATTGAGCCATGTCCGTCCGTCTGTCCGTCTGTCCGTCTGTACGCACGATAACTCGCGCAAAAATTGAGATATTTTGATGAAATTTGAAATGTAAGTTGGTATCAAGACAGGAACGGATGGTATTGAAAATGGGAGAAATCGGACCATGACCACGCCCACCTCCCCTATATAGTAAAAATCGGAAATTTTGTATCTCAGTCACTAATAGAGCTAGAGTGATAAAATTTCACACACGTATTGAGCTCAGGCCCTTATGAAGAAATATGATGAAATTTTGGAAAATGGGCGGTGCCACGCCCACTTATTAAGGGGCAAACATTGAAAGTTTTATGAGTCATAACTCAGAAACCGTTGAAGATATATCGATGAATTTTGGTAGGCGTGATATACTTACCTAGGCAAATGTTTTGACGAAAAATTGCCAAAATCGGTTGACGACCACGCCCACTTTTATATATGGGTCTTATAAAGTGACCTAATAAAAACATTTTAAGCGATATCTCTGTCAAATATAAAGATATATCATTGAAATTTTATGGAAGGTGTCCAACTATGGACATATAACAAAAAATACAAAAATTTTGGAAAATGGGCGTGGCACCGCCTCCTCTTAGAAGCAGGAATATACGAGATTTCTGAGCCCATAACTCGACAAATAATCGATATATTATGACGAAACTTGGTTTATACACTTTTATAACTTGTGTTAATGGACACGCAAAAATTTATTGAAATCGGTTTATGACCACGCCTACTTTTTAACAAAGATACTTCTGGAACACCCTTTGGGAATTTGTAACGTGACATCTTTGTAACTCATAAAGGGATGAAATTTTGCACAAAGAATAATATTCATAAGCTTAGTTGGATGACTGATAAAAATTTAGAAAATGGGCGTGGCTACGCCCACTTTATGCAGCACTCGATTTATATAAAGTACCTACACCGTGTTTCCATCAAACGCAAACAAACAATGAAAGCATACAGCTGAGTATCTAATGTTCGATTCCACTCGAACTTAGGCTTCCTTACTTGTTCTACTTCACCTTAACTGTTTTCCAACTTTATTTCAGACCTGTTAAATTCCGATTAGGATTAGTAATCAATTAAATTGTTTTGTTTTTTAATTGGTAATCATTATTTCAATTCTTTTGCAGAAAAAAAGTAATTTTAATGATTACCATAAAAAAAAAAAATCAAAAAAAATCAAAAAAAAATCAAAAATAATCAAAATAATTTTTTTGATTGTTTTTGATTATTTTTGATTTTTTATGATTATTTTTGATTTTTTTTTGATTTTTTATGATTTTTTTTTGATTTTTTTTTTCATTTTGTTTGATTTTTTTCAATATTGTTGTAAAGAAATTTGGATATGCATGCACATAAGTATTCAGGTAGGCATGCATGTTTGGTCAGAGAGGCATAAAGTTTGTTTGTACAAATGTATGTGAACGCATATTACAGTACGTAACCCTGCAGTAAATATGGGGACAGGTGTATCCAAGTCATTGTGTATTCTACAGCGACAACTGCACTAATTACAATGTCGACAAATTTAGAAGTACAAAATTTGTATAGACCTTGGCTCGTTCGAAGTTTTTCGTACAAGATACGGATACAAACCCTTCCTACACCTGGGGAAGATTCATTTCTAAGTTCAGTATAAGGACAGGGAAGAGCGAATAAAGAACTCTGATTATGACAGAGATTATCTTTAGGTAAATCTATTTGCAACATAGCAAATCGTCTACTGCTTTATTATGTAGTAGGCATGCGAAGACGAATACAAATTCCCAAATAATCCTATTTGAGGAACAATGTCGGAACGTAAGTACGTAATATTTCTGCCTTTTAAAAGAATACAATAGGGCAATAACTAGAGCTGAAACGGTATGGCGTATGATGAACAATAAATACAACTTATATGAAATTAAGAATTTTTCCTTTTTTGAAAAAATTGATGAAGTGTGAAACAGACAAAGGAAATACAACTGTGCTAATGGAGGAAGAGGAATACACCGCAAAAACAGGTCAACTAATCAAAGAAATGGGCTGCCGAGTGATGAGAAAAGACCCAACGGAAGAATACCAAATGGCAATAAAGCGTGCAATAAAACAAGCGAAAAATATAAGAGGCAGCAAAGTAGCCTACACTCTCACAGCAATGAATCCATCTGCCCCATCACTGATCGCACGGCGAACTTTTTTTTGCGATACGCTCTAATGTACTTACATACATACGTATATTTTAAAGTAAAACTCCAAGCACATTTGATTGACTAACATAGAGCACAATTATAACAAAGTTTTTATACCCTTCTTTTTATACTCATATGAAATGGTGTTATAACTTTAAGCGGAAATGCAGAAGGAGGCATGACAGATCCACCAAAATATAACCGCTATGATGAGGATCACTGAGGAACTAATCCCTCATTTTTTGAGACATCTACTTGAAATTTGGTACTTGGGTGACTTCTTAAGAGAAATTGGACCACTATAACATATAGGTCCCATATAACGGATTGTTCAGATATAGACATTTTGGACTATAACATCTCCATAAATAACACACATAATTCACCGTAGAAATTAATGAAAATGAGACTATGTATCGCTTCTTTTCCTCATTCATGAATGTCATAAAGTCTCGATACAGTCGAAGATAGCCGCAATATTAGTTGCTTTTCATTGTATACCTAACTACGAGAACTTCTGTATTAAAGCCCAATTTATGAGTTAGTACAACAGCGAATGTTACACTAAAATGTTTGATTTGGCCACTTTAAACAATTTTTCATAAAGATAAATAATTTGATATAAACGTGCATCGTACCATGTACGGTCAATGACAAATTAACAATAATTCCAAGCTTGTAAGATATGTATAAATGTGTATGCCTCTCTGCACAAATATACGAGGAGGAAGCATATAGAGCCCTTAGGGCCGATTTCATAATCAAATTAAAAGTTCCTTTAAATTCTAAAGGAGCCTTTAATTTGCTGATCGATTTCATAAAGTATTTTTGAAGATAAAAGTTCCTTTAAAGTTAAATACCCAAAAACGGGCATTTAAGTTATTTAAAGGTTCCTTTTGCCAGAAAAAAATCCATTTCTGCAGTCTGTCAAAATCAAATATAAAAAATTTATTAAAATTTTTTAACCGATTTTGTTTGTTGTTTTGTTTGTTGAGTCCTATAATGCAATATTCATCTCTTTCTCTTTTGTGAGGTTGGATGACCGCTTCCTATTTTTTCTGCACTGGGTTTCCAAATTATGCTTCTTTGTTCTTTTTATTTTTTTTGAAAAAAATAAAATAAAGCCACAATCAAAAAATTTATTTACATATTTTCAGAAAAAAACCAAATGTCAAATTTCAATATTTTTAAATTTATGAAAATCATTTGACGTTAAATGAGCCTTTTAATTTTATATGATTATGAAATCACTCCCACTTTAAAGAACATTTAAATGGCTCTTTTACTAAAAGGCTCCTTTAACAAAAGGAGCTTTAAGAATTTCATTATGAAATCGGCCCTTATCCTGTTAGTGTGGGACTTTAACCGCACTACACCACCTACGCTCATCGTATCGAACCCCCCGGTACTACCATCAAGCTACCGTCGTGAGTCTGCTTAAAAAGCTATATACATACCTGCATACGTACAAATGTGCATATTTCTTTAAACGATATTGATAAAAATTAAAAAAAAATCAAAAAAAATCAAAATAAAATCAAAAAAAAATCAAAAAAAAATCATAAATAATCAAAAATAATCAAAAACAATCAAAATAATTTTTTTTGATTATTTTTGATTATTTTTGATTTTTTATGATTATTTTTCTTTTTTTTTGATTTTTTATGATTTTTTTTGATTTTTTTTAATGGTAATTGCAAAATAATCAATAAAATTTGAAAACAATGGGTAATCAATCATTAATTGGACAGTTGAAAAAATAATCAATCAAGCCGGTAATCATTACGATTAATAATCATTATTTAACAGGTTTGCTTTATTTCTTATTCTCCTTATTCTCCTTTCTCTTCTTTATTTTATATTCTCCTCCGGATTCGAACCATGACATCAATCTGAAATTCTATCCAATCATCGCATAGTGGAACATTCAACATTATATTGAATGGTAGTAACCTATTTATACTTCCCTTTTCCTAAAAAAGAATCCATGAATTGTATAAATCATTGTAAAAACAAAATTAAAAAAAATCGATTCTCATTATTGTTTTTGTTGGATTTCTCACAAAAAATATTTTCTCACAAAAAAAATTTGAACAAAGAGCGAGTTTTTGAATTTTCATTTTTAATTTAAATGTGTTTCTTTTTAAATCCAAAATGCATTTTTACTTCAAAAATTTCATTCCTAATTCAAAAATTTCATTTTTAATTTAAAAATTTTTATTGTTAAAATAAAAATGGTTTGGTTTAAAACGTGCATTATGAAAACAAAAATTTTATTTTTGATTTTAAAATGCTGTTTTTCCCTGAGTGTGGAATTTTAGGTTTGTATCATGGTTCGAATCCGGAGGAGAATATAAAATAAAGAAGAAAAATCAGAATAAGGAATAAAGATAGCAACCAGTGAATGATAAGAAGGAGAGAAGAATAAGAGAACAAGCGGAGGTTATATATTTGCAGTTGGGACCCGGGCGGAGAGAAGATGAAGAGTAAAATGCAAACAAAAATTTATTTTTAGGTGAACATTTTTTCCAACAATCTCCATTACTGTGTAACCTAAATCAAACGCAAGTCGTCAATTTAACGCACGCACGCAAATTTTTCATATGCGTTGAACCGAAATTGACTTGCGTGCGTGTTCAGATAAAGAAATAGAAAAATACAGAAAATCAGGGAAAATCTTATTATTTTGTGGAATATGTACCTAACAGACACGATAGCAAAAGTAAGTGTCAATTTTTTTGCAAACAATCACCCACAATGCTTAATTTCAACTGTCACGCAAAACAAAAATTGGGCGTCGAATTTGATTTTTACGCACGCCGTTCAATTTCGGTTACTCCCATACAAGTTGTATGGGCATGAGACATTTTTGACAGTAAATTGACGGCGTGCGTTTGATTTAGGTTACACAGTTATTGACTTAAATCAACAACGCTCGCACCTCTGAAACAACAACGGAGCGTTGTTGGGCACATTTCAACTGCGGAAAGTAGTTGATTTAACAGCGAAAATCTTTAGATTTACAACGTTTTTTTTTCAGAGTACAAACACACAAACAAACAAGCAAACCTTCATCCTCATATAAATAGACAAGATCAAGATGAAAAAAGAAATCGATTGAGCCATGTCCGCCCATCCCTTTGTTTGTACGCACTCTAACTTGCACAAGATTTAAATATTTTGATGAAATTATGGTTCGAGGTGCCTGGCGAAAGGCATAAAACGCATTTATATCGTTGTAATGGAGGATAAACAGGATAAAGAATCACAACGTTGTACAGCATATCGAAAAGGCCCTACACAGGAGTGCGATAGGTGTATTTAGTGATATTTCGGGTGCCAATCATTCAGCGCTGGGTATAATAAGCGTAATCGTGTGATAATTTCAAAGGAGTGTTTGACGATGTGCCAAAGGCCAAAGTGGGTTTTTCGGCCAATAAGGTTATGACCACAGTTTTTTTTGGGAGGAACGAGGTGTCATTTACATCTATTATCTTAAAAAGGGTAAACCAGTTACCGAAGAATATTACTCAGAGCTTTTGGACATATTTGAGCTCGCTTTGAAGCAAAAACGAACGCATTTGGCAGGAAAAGAAATTCTGTTTCATCATGACAATGCACGACCGTACACGTGTGTAATCACCATGGAAAAGGTTCATGAATTGGATTACGAATTGTTATCTCACCCGTCATATTCTCCTCGATTATTTGTGGTGTTCACACCTGAAGAAATTGCTGGTTTGTAGGAGATTCGGGTCAAATGAAGAGCTCATCACAGAAACAAATGACTATTTTGAGGCCTCGAAAAATACTTTTTTTGGAAGCACTAAAAAAATTGGAAAAATTTTGTATAATTTGTATCGAGCTGCAAGAAGATTATGTTGAAAAATAAAATGCATTTTTGCTGGAAAAAGGCATTTCTTATTCATAATGTCACGGACTTATCAAACAACGTTGGTATTTAAGGATTTAATGCTTTAATTTTCTTATTTGTAAACATAAGACATTGCTAGTAGATCGAAAAATTACACGCACATATCACATGTTTAGCTTAATTGTTTTAAGAATGTGGTGACACATGGCGTATGAGTAACATAAGCAATTGCAATTTTCCATTTTAAATTTCGCACACACGCACACACAGTGGAAATTGCTAAATGGCGAGTGTGGATTGACCGTAAAGGGTTATAATTTCGCACTAAATGAAAATGGAAAGCACGTACGCTCAATTTCGTATTCACGCCAAGCATATGTAGCTGAAAATTGTCTAATTTAAGCGAGCGTGGAAAAGTTTGTTAGGAAGGGGCAATGGATTTTGCTGCCAAAAAAAAAAGTTATTCTTTTATTTTCTGAGGGAAAAATAAAACTAAAAAAATAACTTTTATTTTCTGATCGAAAAATAAAACTCAGAAAAAAACTTTTATTTGCTGAGCGAAAAATAAAACTCAGAAAATAATGATTAAAAAACAATTTTTTTTATAAAAATCGAAAAAATAAAAGTTAATGCACCTAGACTGTACTTCTTTTGCGTTTAGCATTTCTCCTTCAGTATGACTTTTTTAGTCAAAATTTAAAAAATAACGATTATTTGCAATCCCTGGTTAAAAGCGAATGTGAGTGGAAAGAACAGACATACATACATAGATACATGTGTTCATTGTTTTAGTGTAAAGCAAATATTGTAATTATCATATTAAATATCTATGTATAGTGTTTAGCACTCAAAAGGTCACCAGTTTAGCAACAACAATTCTAAATATAAACAAAGACTAAAATTATGCAATTTCATATTGTTTGGCGCGAAATTACACAAAAGTTTGCATTGTAATTATACATTTCAACAACATATATTTATGCGCGACTTTTTAATTCATTTCATTTGCGTGTTTATAAATACTAAAATATCGTATGTATATATATATATTTTGAAATCATAATAACATGTTTTATTTTTCGCACACAAACAAAGCAGCAAAATCTAATTGTTAGTTTACATAATTTTGTTGCTGGAATCGCGTTCAAGTTAAATGTTACTAAATAAAATGTCAGCAAAATGCAACTGATTATGCATATGAAAAAATACCGATAATATTTTTAATGTATTCCACTATTTAACAACATGCATACATAAGTTTTTGTGTAAATATGCTATTAGCATTTTTAACCCCCTGTTTTGTGCATTGTTTATAGAGCTCTAGATACCCGGGTATCGAACAGTTCCAATTGATCGTTTTTGTTTGAAGCCCGTTTGTTGTTCAAATGCCCGTACAAACATTCGAGCATTCGAGTTTACAAACAAAAAAATGTGTATCGAACAAACGAAATAAAAAAAACTACATATGGAGAAGAAAAAAAAAAATAAACAAAAGAAAAAAAACAAACTTCAAAGTGCCCGAATTGTTCAAATGCCCGTACAAACATACGGGTAATAAACAAACAAACGACTGTTCGAGCATTTCAACAACATTTGTTCGGGCTACTGTTGAAAAAAAATCTGGAGCTCTAATTGTTTATTTTTAAAGTTGCATTCATTAAGTTGTTATTAATATTTATTTTTTCATTTGCGAATTCTGCATAACTATTTGAAATTAAGTGCTAATTGACTTCACCCAAAACAGTTTTGTGCCTCTAGCTGTTTAATGCCAGTTCACATCAAATGAAAAATATTTATGTAAAGTATAGAAGTATGTAAATTAGTAAATTAGGGTGGTCCCCAAATGTATGGATACACATTTTGTATCATATACCATACGAAAACTAGCAATAATAAAATTTGAAAAGAAAACTATGTAGCAATTAAAAAAATTTCAGACGAATATTAGCACTTTCAGGTTGTGGCTGACGAAAACTAACAATATCGTTTTGTGTTTGACGAAAGCTAGCAATTAGTTTTAGGGGTGTCGCACATGGGTCACTTATGGTAATATGAAATTTGACCCTTAGGCGACACCCCTTAACCGTTCCACATAGGTAGATTTTCATGCTTTATGCGGTCAAAATTGAATTTTGTGAAGTTGTTACAATTGCAGAAAAAAATATACCAACATATTGGAAATAGACTGGGGAATAATAATTAATCGCTTTTTTCCCGACCCCATACTCTGCACTTGCTCCCAGATGGTCGAAACTTTATATATACATATCTAAAGTTAATATTTTAATTTTTTTTTTACATATTTTTAAGTGCTAGTTTCAACGTGAATATTTATTATTTAAAGCATTTCATTTAAGTAATCGTGACGGATCCTATATATTCAAGTAATTATTAACACTTTTCAATAATATCCTTGATTTCCAATAATTCTAAGTTTATAGTTTTAAGCTTTTAAAGTTGGGATATTTTAAAAAAATTTTCACTCTTTTTTGTATTCAAAATTGATTTTGTTATGTTGCTCTGTCAGACTCAGTCAAATTAACCCTCGGACATGATATCTAGTACAATTAGTATTTGTTCGGAAAAAAAATTACGTCGCACAAAGCCGCACTTCACTACTAGATACAGGCTTCTTCATATGTACCTACAATAATTTTCTTTTTTGTGTTTTATATTTGATTTTAATGTTTATATTTCTAACGCATATCTTGGTAAATGTAATTGATGCTCGAAAGTAACCGCGATATTTATGACCGATTATTCTTCACTTTTTAGGCAGTATTTTTAGTATTTACACTTTTTCAAAGTCAAGGAAATACTTATCATAAAAAGGGGCTAAGAATTCTAAAGCTACATTTTTTTTATAAGATTTTTGAGTATGCAATTTTACAGCCCATTTAATTTTAATATAATAATATGCAACATTAAACTTTTTGAAAATTTTCATTGGCTTTTCGGAAATTTTAATTGGAACGGTCTCACGTAAATATAAGGCAAATACCCTACAGAAAAAAATTTCTAAAATCGACGGAATTTTTCACAGCAGTGAGAATTTCACTTTTTACACTAAAATAGGTTGTCTACATAACAGTATACTTAGAAATCTCCTCAAAATCTTCTATAAATTCTGGCCTCAATTTGAAATTTTTAATCCACTTTTAGAAATTTCTACGATTTTTCGGATTTTTTTCATAAGCTCAGAAATCTTGATTAAAACGATTTTTATTGAAAAATTGTCTACATTTTTAAACGAAAATAAGAAAGTAAAATTTTCGACAGAACTCTTTGAAATAAATTTAAGAACTCTGGCGTATGATTTTTTTGAGTCACTGTATATATTTTTCAATAAAATCAACTTTTAACACAAATTATTAAAATTTTGCATTAAACAAGCAATTTTGAATAGATGTAGACAATAAAATATTTTTGGCCGCATAAAACTTGAAAATCTACCTATGTGCGTTCCCAATCGGGACCAAAATTTATATTTGGGTGCAGCACTCTAGATTTTAGGCATTAGATATACATACACACATATTTTTCAATCTACATAGAGTTTTCTGAACTTTAACCATTGTTCGCCACACCTTAACACAATCTACGATCAAAACAAAAATTTATATGTGATATCTTCGACTATAGCAACATCAAGCATCGCCATCTAGCGGGGTTGAAAAATATGATAAAAAAAAATTTCTCCATATATTTTGGGGTCCACCCTAATCTGTATATATGTAAATATGAGTAGAGTGTCACATGTTTCTGCACTTACCAATGATGTTCAATTGAAATGCCATGGACATTTTTGGTTCCGTATTCACTTGACATTCGTATGTGCCACTATCGCGTACCTGCGGCGATTTTACATGCAACAGCCATTCGCGTCCATCTTTCGATGAAGTCACCTGGAAATGTACATATGTATGTGCTTATGAGTGTACATACTATATAGGAAAAGTAAATAAAGCCAAGTGCATTTTCATTTCTGTTTGTATGTACATACATATGCATGTTTGCGTACGTGGTGGGGAAACATGTAGTAAGGGCGCGTATACTAAGTAAAAAATCTACGCCTTAACTATTTAAGGTTTATTCAAGAAGATTTAAAGGCTTACGAAATAATGCCTGAAAATTCTAAGCGACAACAATTGTATGGGAAAAGGCTTAATCTTATATTATAAATGTGAAATGGAAATTGTGTTTAAACTCAATTGGCGAGAAAACCGCTGAACGGATCCTCACGAAACTTTGCACAGCTAGGTATTTTCACCCGGTAATTGCTATAGGCATATTTTTAGTCTGATTAAAAGTCAGGGATGGGCACCTCCCATACAAAATTTTCCTTTTTTTCGTAATACCTCTTGAAATATCTGTACTAGAATAATGAAAATTTTTTTGAAGGAATAATACAAAAATATATACTTAACGGATAAACAATTTAGGTCTTGGTAAAGCAGGGATGGGCACTCTCCTCCCATATAAACTGAAATTTTCACATCGAATATCTCTGGAAATATTTGTAGTAGGGTACTGAAAACTGGTGTGAGGGTATATGAGATAACTATGTATTAAACGGGAAAAACACTAGGTCTTGGTAAAGCAGGGATGGGCACCTCCCATACAAACTGAAACTTTCACAGCGAATATCTCTGGATATGTTTGTAGTAGGGTACTGAAAACTGGTGCGAGGGCATGTGAGATAACTATTTATTAAACGGGTAAAAATGCTAGGTCTTGGTAAAGCAGGGATGGGCACCTCCCATACAAACTGAAATTTTCACATCGAATATCTCTGGAAATATTTGTAGTAGGGTACTGAAAATTGGTGTGAGGGCATGTGAGATAACTATGTATTAAACGGGTAAAAACGCTAGGTCTTGGTAAAGCAGGGATGGGCACCTCCCATACAAACTGAAACTTTCAAAGCGAATATCTCTGGAAATATTTGTAGTAGGGTACTGAAAATTGGTGTTGGGCATATGAGATAATTACGTACTCAACGGACAAAAAAAAAAAAATAAGAAAACTATCTTTGACGCCAAGAATGATATTTTTCTATGTAAGTTTTTTGGACTAACTCAATATGCTAATATTTTTAAAAGCACGTGGTGTGAAACCCGCGGGTAACCTCTAGTTGCTTATAATAACTAAAGCTGATTTTAATGTGTTAATATCATCAGGCTATAAGGACTACTCCGTCTCTTTGAGAGGAAGCCTTATTTCCAAGACTTATCCGCCACGGAATAAGGCTTAGATAATTCCTAATAATAAGGCATTATGTGGTGTTTATATGCCTTATAATAAGGCTTTTTATTCAAAGGAAATTAAGCATGAATTTTTTTTTGTAACAATGAATTAATATAATAATACACAGGCGCGTTTAAAACTCTGACGAGTTTTATGGCCGAGTTTCTCTTCCAATTAGTGGCGTGCTCTTTAGCTTTTGTTTTTGATACAAATTGGGTGGACCTACAGTTTTATGCCGGCTGCGAACGGCGAATGCATTTTTAACACGCTTTTATTAGTTTCACCTGTATATGTGTATGTATGTATGTATGTATGTATGTAATTTCTAGCTGCTGTCTAAATATATGCAACATATTTTTATTTTTATTTTTTTTATTTTTTATTTTATTTATTTCTTTTCGTCTATGAAAGTTACAGTTCTTACAGACTACGTACAATATGAATGTAACAGTAATTACAGAATACAGTTCCTACTTAGCAATATTTTTATTTGCGCATTAAAACACGATTTGGTAATAGAGAGATCAAGGTCTAAAGAAGCAAAGAGCTTGTTTAATTCCAAAAGAGTTCTATTAAGCGGTGCATTTAGGCTGTACAGAGTTTTACTTGCAGCCACGTAAAAGAAATCAAAATGTCGTAAAGGCCTACACGGCACATTGAAATTTATTTTATTCAAAATGGCTGGACAGTCAACGTTCCCGGAAATTATATCAAACATGAAAGTGGCTGATAGAAGCGTTCGTCTATTCTGCAGTGTCATAAGATTTATCAACTGGCAGCGAGAGCAATATGGTGGTTTAGGTTCAGAAAAACGCAAAGAGCGTAATGCAAATCTGATGAATGATTTCTGCACAGATTCTAACCGGTCAATATGAATCTGATGAAAAGGTCTCCAAATGAAAACAGCATATTCTAAAGTCGATCGGACATACGACGAGTACAGTAATTTTAGGGTATATGGATCCGAAAATGCTGAACCATTACGTCTGATAAATGCAAGCAAAGACGAGGATTTGGCAACGACATAGTTAACGTGTGTAACAAAACAGAATTTATCATCGAAATAGACTCCTAAGTCCTTAATCTCCTTTAGTATGACAAGCGATGTAGAATCAATATAATATGATGATTTTATAGGTCTATGTAATTTGGTGAATGTCATGTGATGACACTTCTTTACATTAAGAGGCAAACGGCTTTTTAAGCACCAATGGTTCAACTTGTTAATTTCTTCCTGCAGAACGCCCGTGTCTCTCTCATTTTGTATTACCGAGTAGACTTTTAGGTCATCAGCATACATAAGGTATCTAGCTGACGTAAAGCAAGACCCTATATCGTTCACAAAAAATATAAACAATAGCGGGCCTAATATACTCCCTTGAGGAATCCCAGAGGTAGGCACAAATATATTTGACGAAGTATTTTCGATGACAACAAAGCTTTGTCTTCCGTGCAGGTAAGATCTAATCCATTGAAGTAGGGTGGAATGAAAACCCATGTTAATAAGTTTAATTAAAAGTATTTTGTGTGAAACTCTGTCGAATGCTTTGGAGAAATCTGTATAGATCGTATCTACTTGAAACCCCTTTTGAAATGCGGAAAAGCAATCATCTACAAAAACTGCAAGATTGGTTGCAGTCGATCTACCAGACACAAACCCATGTTGGTTTGTGCATATTAGTTGTTTTAAATCGAAAGAGACTTTATGTTTAATGATACATTCCAGTAATTTCGGGACCGTAGATACTTTAGAGACAGGCCTATAGTTTTTTACATCACATTTATTACCACTTTTGTACATTGGGGTGATTGAAGTTATTTTCCAGTCATCAATAAATGTACCCGACAACAGTGACTTATTAAATAATATTGTCAACGGTTCAACAAGCGAAGGACAATTTTTGAGAAGCGTGACAGATAATCCATCAATGTCTGTCCGCGAAGACAGTTTTAATTTGTTAATACCCTCATGTATATCATTCTCACTTAAATGAATCGATCCCAGGTTGAGAGATGGACTCCTGTATCCTAAGTCAGAAAAGTCTTCGTCCAACATACTGTTATCATCCTGAGTAAAGTTCGACGCAAAGAACTCAGCGAACAGGCCCGTAGCTTCTAACATTGAATTTGCCCTTTTATTATTATAAAATAATGATGATGGGATACTAGAAGCCCCTTGTTTTGATTTTATGAAGCGCCAAAAATTTTTAGGATTATTTTTAATATTCCTTTCCATTTTTTCCACATAATTTCTATAATTCGCCTTATTCAACTTTAAGAAGTTGTACTTGTAAGAAGTATATAATATATAATGATTTGGATCATTCGATTACGAGAACCTTTTGAAGAATTTATTTCTAAGATTCTTTAGACGCTTAAGCTCTCTTGAGAACCAGGGACGTTTAAATTGTTTCATTACTCTAAGGGGCACATATTGTTTACAAATATCAAGAACCTTATATTTAACAAGTAAGGAAGCCTAAGTTCGAGTGGAATCGAACATTAGATACTCAGCTGTATGCTTTCATTGTTTGTTTGCGTTTGATGGAAACACGGTGTAGGTACTTTATATAAATCGAGTGCTGCATAAAGTGGGCGTAGCCACGCCCATTTTCTAAATTTTTATCAGTCATCCAACTAAGCTTATGAATATTATTCTTTGTGCAAAATTTCATCCCTTTATGAGTTACAAAGATGTCACGTTACAAATTCCCAAAGGGTGTTCCAGAAGTATCTTTGTTAAAAAGTAGGCGTGGTCATAAACCGATTTCAATAACTTTTTGCTTGTCTATTAACACAAGCTATAAAAGTGTATAAACCAAGTTTCGTCATAATATCTCAATTATTTGTCGAGTTATGAGCTCCGAAATCTCGTTGATTCCTTTGTCTGAAAAGAGGCGGTGCCACGCCCATTTTCCGAAATTTTTCTATTTTTTGTTTCCCATCTATTGTAGAACTCATGCCACAAAATTTCAATGAATTATCTTTATATTTGACAAAGATATCGCTTAAAATGTTTTTATTAGGCCACTTTATGATACCCATATATATAAGTGGGCGTGGTCGTCAACCCATTTCGCTAAATTTTGAACATGTGTTACTACAAGTAGTGAAAGTGTATACACCAAGTTTCGTCATAATATATCGATTATTTGTCGAGTTATGGGCTCAGAAATCTCGTATATTCCTGCTTCTAAGAGGAGGCGGTGCCACGCCCATTTTCCAAAATTTTTGTATTTTTTGTTATATGTCCATAGTTGGACACCTTCCATAAAATTTCAATGATATATCTTTATATTTGACAGAGATATCGCTTAAAATGTTTTTATTAGGTCACTTTATAAGACCCATATATAAAAGTGGGCGTGGTCGTCAACCGATTTTGGCAATTTTTCGTCAAAACATTTGCCAAGTAAGTATATCACGCCTACCAAAATTCATCGATATATCTTCAACGGTTTCTGAGTTATGACTCATAAAACTTTCAATGTTTGCCCCTTAATAAGTGGGCGTGGCACCGCCCATTTTCCAAAATTTCATCATATTTCTTCATAAGGACCTGAGCTCAATACGTGTGTGAAATTTTATCACTCTAGCTCTATTAGTGACTGAGATACAAAATTTCCGATTTTTACTATATAGGGGAGGTGGGCGTGGTCATGGTCCGATTTCGCCCATTTTCAATACCATCCGTTCCTGTCTTGATACCAACTTACATTTCAAATTTCATCAAAATATCTCAATTTTTGCGCGAGTTATCGTGCGTACAGACGGACAGACGGACAGACGGACGGACGGACGGACGGACATGGCTCAATCGATTTCTCTTTTCACCCTGATCATTTTGATATATATAAGTCTATATCTATCTCGATTATTTCATTCTGTTACAATCCACCGTTAGGAAATCAAAACTATAATACTCTGTGTACTAGTACAGCTGAGTATAAAAATACTGAAGCATTCAGCAACATCTCCCCGCTGAAAGAGGTGACTCCAATCTAATTCGGTCAAACTATTATTTAAAATCCGGAAGTTACATTTATTATAATTAAAATTTTTAAAATTAAAGAGGTCATCAGAAGACACTCCAGGAAGCTCGAAAAAATCCAGATATTTAATTTCTAAAATAATAGGAACATGATGTAGATTAGATGGGGAGACGGCTGACGGCGGTGAGTATAATTCAAAACTAATATCTTTACTTAGAAAAATAAGGTCTAATAAGCGATTTAAACTATTATGAAGACTATTGACTTGTACCAAGTCCGTACCCAATAGGTTATCAACTACATAAGCCTCTAATGAATTCGTTACATTTATAGGCGTTAAGAATAGCTCATCATCTAAAACGGCCCAATTGAGACTATTAAGATTAAAATCACCTAACACACACATATTGCTGGCTCCAACCTCACTGCGGATGGCAACTACGTTATCAATATGAACTTTGTATATAGGTAGTGCACTGGCCGGCGGTATATATGCCACATAAATATGTAGAGATCCAGAGATTTTAATGAGACGAATACAAAGTTGATCAAATTGGGAGTTATCATTTTTCAGCGACACTAAGGAGGCGCGTAAATTACAACGCGCTGCAATCAGTACCCCACCACCTCTAGAGAGACCTGTTACTATCGGATCTCTATCTTTGCGAAAAACATCGTACAGTTTTGGATCAAAAAACTCTGCATCAAAAAATTTAGAGTTAAGCCAACTTTCAGTAATAACGAATACATCATATTCACAAAGTGAACTAAATAAAAGAACTTCTTCTGATTTCGTTCTAAGGCCTGACACATTATGATAATAAATTTTAATATTTTTATTTCTGTGGAAATTACTCTGGATATTAGCTAATTTGCCAGCTTTTGGCGAACCCCTTTTCGAAAAAACCGAAAAGGTCGAACCGAGACGTCAACTGGCCAAATGTTAGGATTTAGCAACTTGTCGTATGCACTTGCAATAATACCCAATTTAAAATTTATCCTACTTAACGTATCGACCGGCACATCACTTTTTATTAACCTAAAACATGAAAGCCGCCTTTTTTCCACGCCTGTGTGTTTAACGACGTAATCCATAATATGATCTTCCGTTACCGTAGGCGAAAATGAGGACAGATGCACCCACATTCGTTGTTCATTGAAATCCCGAGCAGCGACCACTAACTCAGAATTCGCTGTTGCATTAGTGCCCTTAACATGAAAATGCGGCCCTTTATTTTTAGGAAGTGATGCATTTTGTGTTTGTTTAGTTATATCAGCATCAGCATTAGCATTGCGCACAGTAGCAGACGAACTTCGCTGATTGCGAGTTACATGAGCATAAGTAACCGCCCCTACATTATTTTCAGTAACAGCCATAGGCGAATCCACAGTCAGTGTAGGTTCTGAACCAGTCTTCCTACTTTGCTTATTCTTCATAGCATCAGTCCCATTATTAGTATTTGTGATTAATTTTTTTACTGGGAGCACCTGCTGAGCATTAACTTCTTCTGTGGTTTTGGTACATGCAGTAACGCCAGTAGCTAAAGAGCCGGTGGATGCTGAGTAAGAGTGACGAGAATTGCGAGCAGCTGATAAAGAGACAACAGGCTGCAGCGTGGATGTCGGCGTAGAATTAGTCACATTATTCGCAGCCGTATTAGGCGCAGCAGCAGAGACATCAGACTGAGGCGTTGGAGTCGGCGTAGAAATAGTCACAGCCGCATTAGGTGGAGCAGCAGGAATGCTCTGCTTTATATTCTTATGCTGTGGTTATGGTACCAATCAACATTGCCAATCAAAATCGGAAACATTTCGTGATTGGTGAGAGGTGGTTATGCTTACATTGATGATTGGAGCGCACATACACAACATAACACATGATTATTACTGAACACATACACAACATAACACATTATTGCTAAAATTTTTTTTGGTGTTTGCTCGGACTAGGGTTAGATCCCGAGACCTCTGGTATAGCAGGCGAGCACTCTGCCCACTACATGATAAGGGATTATATGGAGTTTTAATACCAACATATTCCTTATTGCTGCCAGCGTATTCCCTGTTTGCATAGGTACCTGTTTGCATCGTACATACTTAAGCACACTTTAACTCCATGGACCATCTGGCATTTACTACAGTTGTAAAGCTGCAAGTAGTTTAAATAGTAAACACGCGAGCTGTGAAAATACACAACTTGTGCTCTCAATTTAATTCGTGCTGAGACCAACAATAGAGAGATGCATCAGCATGATGAATGAATGTTAGATAATATCCAAAAATTCGCTTACATACATATATATGTATGTATATGTACATTTTTGATGGAATTTAATTCAATGGAATTCCGTTGCTATAGAAAAAATTTCTAAAATAATTTAATTTCTTTTGAGAATTTATTTTTTATCAATTTCAGTTAGATTGCAATTCTATTTAAAAAGCAATGGATAGTGATGGAAGGTGTCGAATATTGAAACAAAAAATTGGATTTTCTGAAAGCTTCTGCTTTTTGACTAGTGTCCACAAAAGTTTTGCTGACGATCTCGGTTTTAATAAGAGTTCAATTAACTAGAAGGGATATTTTATAATCACAGATTGCTGAAATTTCGTTTGTAAGTGCCATGAATTTGTATGAAGTAAAAGTTACATACTTCCATTGGATTTTGTTCAATTGAAATCAAAATCTTTCTAGGTAGTTTTGCATATTTAGTTTTTATTTTTATTTTTATACTCAGCTGTACTAGTACACAGAGTATTATAATTTTGATTTCCTAACGGTGGATTGTAACAGAACGAAATAATCGAGATAGATATAGACTTATATATATCAAAATGATCAGCGTGAAAAGAGAAATCGATTGAGCCATGTCCGTCCGTCCGTCCGTCCGTCCGTCTGTCCGTCTGTCCGTCTGTACGCACGATAACTCACGTAAAAATCGAAATATTTTGATGAAATTTGGAATGCAAGTTGGTATCAAGACGAGAACGGATGGTATTGAAAATGGGCGAAATCGGACCATGACCACGCCCACCTCCCCTATATAGTAAAAATCGGAAATTTGGTATCTCAGTCACTAATATAGCTGGAGCGATGAAATTTTACCCACGTGTTGAGCTCAGGCCCCTATGAAGAAATTTGATGAAATTTTGGAAAATGGGCGGTGCCACGCCCACTTATTAAGGGGCAAACATTGAAAGTTTTATGAGTCATAACTCAGAAACTATTGAAGATATATAGATGAAATTTGGTACGCGTGATATATTTGCTTACGCAAATGTTTTGACGAAAAATTGCCAAAATCGGTTAACGACCACGCCCACTTTTATATATGGGTATTATAAAGTGACCTAATAAAAACATTTGAAGCGATATCTCTGTCAAATATAAAGATATATCAATGAAATTTTATGGCAAGATTCCAACTAAGGACATAAAACAAAAAACACAAAAATTTTGGAAAATGGGCGTGGCACCGCCTCCTTTTAGAAGCAGGAATATACGAGATTTCTTAGCCCATATCTCGACAAATAATTGATATATTATGACGAAACTTGGTGTATACACTTTTATTACTTGTAGCAATACATGTTGAAAATTTTAGCGAAATCGGTTGACGACCACGCCCACTTTTATATATGGGTATTATAAAGTGGCCTAATAAAAACATTTTAAGCGATATCTTTGTCAAATATAAAGATAATTCATTGAAATTTTGTGGCATGAGTTCTACAATAGACTGGAAACAAAAAATAGAAAAATTTTGGAAAATGGGCGTGGATACGCCCACTTCATGCAGCACTCGCTTTATATAAAGTACACCGTGTTTCCATCAAAGGCAAACAAACAATAAGCATACAGCTGAGTATCTAATGTTCGATTCCACTCGAACTTAGGCTTCCTTACTTGTTATTTCTATTTTTATTATAATTTCTACTTTTATAAATAAATCAAGATTCCATCTAATTAATGCCTGCATAACAAAATTCCAAGTATGGGCATCACGGAAAGCTCAGGTCATCACTCACGTTTTACATTTTTCGCAATCACTTTTATCTTTACTAAATTTTCACTTTTATTACATTGATTCATTGTACGCACATACACTTACATACATATGCATAAATAAAGCTCAATATTAATTTACTGAATGGCTGCAACTGCAATAAGCTGAACTTGTGTGCGCTCACCTGAAAACGTTTATCTGATGTGTACGTCGCTGTGGCAACGGTCAATATATGCAAATCACGTTTACGTATCCACGAGACCTGTTGATCAGCAGCCACCACCAACCAGCAACACCAACAAAAATGAACAGCAACAAATGCAGCAACCAATAGAATTTCATTACATTATCCACCGGAAAGGGTGAGATGTGTGAGCACAGCAAACGGCAGCATGATGAGCAGCAACAGCAGTAATGTGCAACCGAGCAGCAGCAGTAGCACCGACCGCACAACCGGAAATGACAGAAGCGGCAGCAGAAAAGAGAAAAAAGGAATGAGACAAAAATGTATGTATATCAAAAAATTTAAGCTAAAAGAATTCTTACTTAAAATGAAAAAAAAAAAAAAAAATTTATGCAAATGAGCACAGTTATTTTACGTTGGCACAAAAACTTCAAGTGTTCCGCCCACAAACGAAAATTGATTAACGAGCTCCGATCAGCATGAGCAACAACTTTTGAGGGTTAAATGAGGAAATTAAATACAACTATCCATTGATGTGGCATTAAAATGTGCACACTGGCGAAGCGCAATCAACGCAACGAGCAGTCAAGCTGGCAAGCAGTCATTCATTAAAAGGAGGAGTTTGCTTGCGAGGTTGGCGGTCTGCCTCAGTGCCTTTAGCTTTGGACGCGTTGAGTTTTACTATCTTGCTTGCGTAGTGGTGTGATTGAGAGGGTAAAGAAAGCGAAAAAAAACCACAAGTGGCCAGTTAAGTGCGAATAAAATGTATGGCGTTTTAACTTTTTATTCATCTGCAGTAGGTGTAGGTAAATTGTGGTTGTGGCGTATAATTATCATGAGCAAAACTTGTTCGAAAATAAAATTGAATAAAATTAAAATGTCAACCGATTCGTCGGGAGATTACTAAGATGTGAATTGAACGTCTGCAAAATATATTCACACTAAATAAAATCTAGATTATTTATATACACATCGTACAATTTGTGCATAATCAAGTATCCTTAACACCCAATGAAAATATTAGTGAAAAGTTTCAATTTGAGTTTTATAAAACTAAAACCACAAAACAAGAATGGCAATACTTTGCCAGAAGTATCAAAAATGATCTCCCAGCTAGCTACTTAATTAATATAGCGATCGCTCGACCAATTCTGCTATATGGGCTCGTGGGTCTATGAAATAACTCCCACGAAATAAGTCCCACTTTTAAAAACGAAATAAATCCCACCAAAAATCGCTATTTTAAAAGTGGGAGTTATTTCGTTTTTAAAAGTAGGACTTATTTCGTCAACTGGTGGGGCTTATTTCGTTACGCGTTTTTATTTTAAGTGGGACTTATTTCGTTTTGAGTGGGAATAAATTCGTTTTGCAAAGTGGGAGTTATTTCATACGCCTTCAAATATTTATCTGATAAATAAATGATTTTTTTATGGAGAGGTGCGATAGAGCCATGAAATATAAGGCCATTATGGCTTTATTTCTCATTTTTTTCTTATGGAAAAAGTTATATATTGGACATTTCGTAAAAGGGACAACCATAATTTTATGTCCTTATCTCTTTATTATTCCTCTGCTTTGATTATTCATATTGCTGTCCAGTTTCGAGCCGTCTGTATATCGACGGCTGAGAATAAGATCGCCCTATTTAAAAAATTTTTTCAAAAACGCCCTATTCCAAAAATTGTTTGAATAATGTCCTATTTCAGATTTTGCTTCAAGAACGCCCTAATTCAGAATTTGTTTCAATAACGTCCTATTTCAGACAATTATTCAAAAACGCCCTATTTGAGAGAAATATATATGGAATTTTCTCTGAAACAGGGCGTTTTTGAAGCAAAATCTGAAATAGGACATTATTGAAACAAATTTTCAAATAGGACGTTCTTGAAGCAAAATCTTAAATAGGACGTTATTGAAACATTTTTTCAAATAGGGCGTTCTTGAAACAATTTTTGAAATAGGGCGATCTTATTCTCAGCCGTCGATATACAGACGGCTCGAAACTGGACAGCAAAGTTGGAGGCGAAGTCTTCTCACAAGACTTGATTATAGAGGTATCTTTTCGGCTATCAGATCAGATTGCAGCGTTTAACAAGCTGAAGTTTCAGCTACAATGGAAGATCTTAACCGCATATAACTTGAAGTTTCAGCTATAGTTGAAGCTGTTAACCGCATAGAACTTGAAGTTTCAGCTATAGGGGAAGCTATTAACAGTATAAGGCATGAACATATCCACAATTATACTTATTCAACTGCAGCGACAGCCAAGCAGCAACTAAATCTCTTGGCTTCCACTCGTTCAACTCTGAGCTAACACTAGACTATCGCTGATCTCTCTAGCTGATGAAAAAAGCAAACTTGTTTGCACCTCGTGTGACTCCCGGGATACACGGATACCGATGGAAATTGTTAGGCAGATGAACTAGGAAGACCAGGCACTACCGAGCAGGTTCTTACTGACAAATAACGCATAGGTATGCCAATTGTTTCATGTGTGCTAATGTTTACAGAGTACATCTATAAACTAGCAAGCGATAGATGGCCACAAAACCAAGTTTGTAGTATATCAAAGGAAATATGGCCTAAATGGAATCACAACTATGCTCCCTAAGAAGGGAAGATATCTATATCTGACCTCGTTGGAGGAGTACACACGGGACACTGTCTCATAGGTATACAGGCGGAGAGTGTAGGTGCGTCCTATCGCAGATGCTGCAGAAGCTGTAAAGAGGATGAGGAGGATAGGAGATTGTTGAACATCTCAACTGCAACTGTCCGGCGCTTAGCGACGCTAGACAGCCCTTCCTAAGAGCGCCTTTCCTGAACGGCTAATACGAAATCGCAAATATTGACGTAAATGACTTGATCAGCTTCATCAGGCGTGAGAGGAGTCAATTGTAGTTGTGGTATCACAATGGGCCTATACACTGGCCACTCCAACCTAACATAACCTAACTAGAGAATCCCTTAAATGATCTCTCAAAAATCTGTTTCTTTCAAAATGCATTTAACCCTAGATAGATAACGCTATTTTATACCCCTGCAAAGATAAACATACGTCATAGTGACGTATCTTCATTTAATGGCTTTTAAGGAGGTGAAAAATATAAAACTTATTTGTTTTTTGACTGAGATAATTTATTTCATTTATTTCCAGTCCTATGTGGAACAAACATAAAATTAAATATAATATGAGAATAATAAACAAATTCATTTTTTTTGACAAAAAGCTACAAAAATTAGACAGCCTTCATAAAAAGGTGCAAATTTCATTGTTAATTCTAAATTCATAGAGGTTTTTTTGTTTACTTAACAAAACAACCCTTTAAATAATATTTTAAAACAAAAAAAAAAATAAAATCAAACAAGATTATATGCATGTGTTACAAACTTGGTTTTGGTGTTATCCACACAGCGGTGTGTTACACTTGAAACATTATTTTTTTGACATGCGTCTTATTTTAGAGGGACAGCACCAACAGTATTTTATTTTCTGGGAAGAGCCTGATTTCTACTGCTTTCGAGATCATTGCTGGTGTTATTTTTTGTCGTCTTCTTGGGTATCACTAACTCCATCTGAATTTTGTAGGGCAACTTGTATGGTGTTGCGCAAAGTTCTTTGCAAAGAAGATATTTTGAGTCTTGTTTTCATCCGTAGATTTGTTAACAAATTAAAACTAAAAAAAACAAAAACAACATATTAATCTAATAAATTGAAACACAAAAGTGATAAAAAATTCATGCAATGGAAAAACCAAAATGTCACACTAAAGATAAAGCTACGTCGTTTTGACGTACGTTGTGATCATAACTCAGATAAAAAAAAACTTATGGCAAAAAATCGAGCACCAGCAATGAGCTACAACCACCGACTGAGAAAACTGAGCGTATGAAGTTGCTTCGGAAATAAATGAAAGTCTGAGAGAGTAAAAATAAAAATGAATACGTCATTTCGACGTGGTTTATCTAATTAGGGTTAATATTGTGTGGACCACTACTCTGTTATAAATACGTATTGGAATATTTTTTAAACTTTGATTTGGTTTGAAAGGAATTTGAAACTTTTTTTTTTGGTTAAATTTTGAACTTTCGAAAGTTTAAAAGTTTCCTATTCTCTTTTGGTTTAAAATTTAAACTTACAAAAGTTTAAATACTTATAAGTATTTTTGGAATAAATTTCATACTTTTTTGGTTTAAATGTTACACTTTTTCTCATTTAAACTTTTAAGATTTAAATTTTGAACTTTCTTTGGTCGTAAGATTTTATTTCAACGAAAAAATTTTAATTTTTGATTTGAAATTCCAACTTGCTTTTTCGAGAAATGAACAATATAAAAGGCTCACTTATAGTTATTAGACAATTTGAATGAACGACTGTGTGGCGTTGTTTGAATGGAGAAATAAACAACCACAAAATAATTATGGAAACAGATAAAATGAAGAAGGAAGAAAAGTAGAAAAAGAGGATAGGAAAATGCTACAATATGGAAAAGGATGAAGTGGATGTTGGGGGGAGAACAATATGGAAGAAAAAGAGAAAAAGCGGGTAGGAAAGAAGATACAATGGGGAAAAGCATGAAGAGGATTTGGGAGCAGACATTTTTTTTCATTTAAACCAAAAAAAGGTTTAAATTTTAAACTTTTGAAAGTCTTAAAATAAATCTTAATTGGAATAAAATCTAAACCTTAAAAGTTTAAAAATCTTTTAAACTTCTCAAAGTTTAAATTATAATAATTTTTCGGTCGTGTCCTATATATGGACCAAAAAAGTTTAGATATGTATATATTTTTTTTTATTTCCTGCTCAAATTTTTTCTGTTGAAAATAAATATCAGTGAATAACAGAAAAAATCAAGAAATAACCTTTTCTCTCAGACAAAAATAATTACATATTTTCTTTGTCTTTGGATTTTTGTTTTTAAAAGATTGTAACAGTTTTTGTCTAAAATTTTTTGTTATTTTCAAAACCTTTGAAATTGTTAACAATTATTTTCAATGTCTGCTACTAATTTAAATTTATATACGACTCTGTTGACTTTGTCTGATCCACAATTAACAAGTGATTTTAAAATTTACTTGCACTTCAAATTTACTTGTTTGAATTTCTCTATTTCTCGCCACTAAAAATCTAATTTATTTGACTTTCATATCGTATATATTTATAAGCATTTTAACCTTGATATTATTTTACTTAATGTTATCATATGCCTTCACCACCCTTTTCTCATTACACCTGCACCGCAGTATTCATACTTTTTAATCGATTCCCCTCGTTCTTTTGTATGCCACTCGAGTTAATTCTGTGCGAAGCCTTTTTAATTATCACTCTTGCACATTTTTTGTTTCTGTTTTAAACCAATAAAGTGCAATTTCTCACATGTACTTTCGCATTTTTCATTCCTCTCCCACAATTGCTCTTTTCGTACTACTCTACACACCCACTTATAGAAATACATATGTATGTATGTATAAACACTTCCACTCACCGACTTATCGTCCAAACGGTCTACACGACATTTAATTGTTGCTTCCGCTTGACTGGTACGTGCCGTTATATTGCGCGGCAGACCAAAGTCAAAGAGCGGCATCTCACTGGCATCTTCCTGCGCGAAATTCACCTCAACAATCGATGAAAAACTCTTCAAGGTGTTTGCTTGGCTTGCGTCACCACCATTGAGGGTGCTCATATGGCTGATGTTGCTGCTGTTGTTGTTGCTGCTGGTGTTGTTTTTGTTATTGTTGTTGTTGTTGCTGCTGCTGCCACTTATAACCTCAATATCCATCATATGGCGAAAGGGCGACGTAGAAGTCAGTGATGTGGCTGTTGGAAATGCAGTAACAACGACTCCTGAGCGCTCCTGCTTTACTCCTTGTTGTTGTTGTTTGTAATAATGCGTTGAATTTTTAGTAAAAACTGGGTAGTCACTACTATTTCCGGTCGCATTGCTTTGGTTATTGTTGTGCGTGTGTTCGAGATTCGGCAGAGCTTGTTGTTGTTTTTGTTGCAAATTTAGCAGCGGTAGCGGTACATTTCTTGAGCCAGCTCTCGTTATTATTGACGTCACTGTTGTTGTCATTACTGCGCTCGCCACTGTAGCTAACAGCAAACAATTAAGTACTGTAATGAAATGAAAATAATATAGCAAAAGGAGAACTTACATAAGTGGGTGATAATTTATATGAAGAAGAAATACACTTAAGAGAAAGAGTAATTTTGCAGGGAAAAATTTGTATAAATATGTTGTTAAATAGATACTATATTCCTTTTTGCATGCAATTTCCGCATACAGTTTGAGTTATCTCAATTAATTTTATTTGCACAGCATTTTTTCTTCCTCCTCCTCCGCTCCCATTCGCTTTATCATCAGAATGTTTCGTGCGTAAACAAATTTTTTACCGCAATGCTTTAGAGTTCGCAAGTTATTATTGCTTGCTTTTTCTTGAGCACAAAAATTGTGCAATATTTTTTGCTTCTTGCTAGTTAAATTTCTGTTTTTGCGTGCTTCTCTATGTAAAGTAATATTTATTCACTCAACTATCAACTATTCAAAAGAAACTGACATTACAGCTGCCCATCGAAATAATATTGACTTTATTTTGGTATTTATCAGTGAGGTTGATTAAGTTCTTCAAAGCTTACGCATCTCATAAAAGTGCATTACGCATTTGAGTTTACATGAAATTTTTAGTATGAAATTTATCAAAGAAAATCATTTATGCGTATTTATGTACTTATGTACTTATATACGAGTATGTAGGTACATGACAAAGCTGTAAAAGATTCAAATCGTTTGCGATTCGAAATCAATGAATTTGTTCGTTAAAGATTCAATTCGATTTTTCTTGTTTCGGAATGCGGCATTGAAAATTCTAACTCAGCACTCACGCAAATGCGATATACATACAGTCAGCAATTAATATTTTCAATCCTTAGTGTTGAGGACATGAGCGAGGAAGAGGACCTCATACAATTCGACGAATAGATCTATAAATAAATACATACATAACTTATACATAAAATTTTATTTTGCATAAACATCCACCCCTAATTCCTCTTTATGATCCATACTTACCTTTTCACTGCCCAATCTGCACATCTTTAAGCACCCTATATTTACCTGTTACTTATCTCATTCTTCCTCTCCCCATATCTACACATCTACTTACCGTACCGCTCCCACTGGAAAGATCCAGCTACCTTGTGCTATTTACTTATAAGCATAGTTGTTAGTTGAAAACTTACCTTCGTGTCGGCCAATTGTATGCGCGCTCCTAAATCCATCCAACTCTAAGAAAATTAAAATAAAACATAAATTAAATATATTGTGAAACAAAATATAAATTATATTGTGAAAAAGAAAACTAGAAATAAAAATTATAAATAGAGCTCGGATAATAGGTGAAAATCAGACGCCTAAAATTATGCTACGTAATGTTTGTGAGCACATCCAGTGGCAAGTTTAAGGGTGGGGTGCATTCGGGTCTAAGCCCCCCGTGAATGCAATTGGATTTTTGCTTACCAGGATGCCAGAAAAAAAATATTTATTATTATAAATTAAATATATAATTATAAAAAATAAAGAAAAAATTAAAAATTTGTAGTGACTCGCTTAAATTTTAGACAAAATCTTCGCACGTGAAGGAAAAACAATTACAGTTTCAAACCAAATATATTTTGAATGAAAATGAGGCAAGTGAATATTAGCAAATGAATTTTACTAAAAAAATACTAACACCTGTTATTTGAGATTTTTTTTCTAGTTGTCCTCTGCATTTTTTTCATGCGAATTTACAAGTCGAAAAAAATTGCGTACTAGAAAATAATATAAAATTTCTACTCAAAAAGTTACAAATTTTGCTGAAATATTGGCGAATTTTCCAGAATTTTGCACACACTTTTTAACTTTATTTGGTTTCTGTTATAGGTTTTTTTATATAACAAATTAAAATTATTAAAAACAAATACATAAATATATTTTACGAATAAAATCACTTTCTATTCTGGCTTTATTTCATCACAAACCACTGTATGTTTATTTAAACTGCAAATTTGTGTAACATGATTAAGAACTTTTCAAATAAAATCTTCACCCACCATACAAATATTCCACCCCTTTATAATTAAATTGTAATACCGCCACTGAAAACAAACAAAATTTAAAAAAAGGAGCATATTTTGAGGCGCTTGATTTCACCTATTTTTCCGAGCTCTAATTATAAATTATATTGTGAAAAAAAGGAGAAGTGCTTTATTTTAAAGAAAACCGAAAGTGAAAAGAGGGTATACAAAAAGGGTGTACACAAAAATCATAGTGTTTAACATACTTAAATAAGGAAACTAAATATACATAAAAATTGGATTGTATATTGAAATATATATACATGGTCCTTACGACCCGTCAAAGAGCCAGTGGCCAAAATTAAAGAAAATAAATATAAAGCGAAAATAGTGATTACATTTAATTAAAAGAAAAATTTGAAAAGTGACTAAAAGCAAAAATTGAAAATAAGGTGGTGATTAAAAAAAAAAAAAACAAAAAAAATAAAAATAAAAAAAACCCCAAACCCATATACATACATTTATATATATAGTGTATATAATACATTTAAACATACAAACCAAAAGCAAATTAGTGTAGTGATTTGAAAAAAAAATAAAAAATAAAATGAAATAAAAAATTGAAAGCACGCAAAATACAAAAGTGAAAATCATACATATTTAATAAACGATACAGGCGAAAGCTACAAAAAATATTTAAACAAAAATATAAAAATACCAAAGTGACAAAAAAACCCAGCAGAGTATAAAACTCAGTACAAAAAATTTAAAACATATGTACATACCTACATATATTGCAAATTATATACATACATAAAAAAAAGCGCGTGAGTGAAAAAAGCAGAGTGCACAAGCGAAAAATATATATATTAAGTGAGGGCGCACATACATATGTACGTACATACATACATGTGGTTGAGGTAGCACAGTGGGCTAAAACCAAAAAATATTATAAAATAAAAAATAAAAAAATTAATAAAAATACATTTAAATTACAATTGAATAGTATTGAAAAAATTAAAAAACAAAACAAAAAAAGAGGTATAAATTCACAAATAGAAAACAAAATTATAATTGAACGAAAACGTACATACAATAGCATCAACAACACTTAAAGGCATAAATTTGGTTAAGTACGAGATGCCAATGTGGGTATAAAAAATTGACTGACCCCAAGGAAAAAGTTAAAACTCAATTAGATCCCCCAGCGGCAAATACTCGAAGAAAATCCCAATCGGAAGATGACACACTCGAGAGAAAATTTTCGTTTGAAACCCAAAAATTAGAAAAATTCTGCGAGAAGTGGTGGAGTATAGGTGAGGCTGAGCATACGGAAGCCAGCCTTAAAACCTATTTGGAGACCCTAAACAAGTGAATGGACGCAATTGAAGCAGCATACGAGGCGGCACATCTCAGCACAAAATATGTGAAAACCCAAAAGCAGTACGAGGAAACGTACGAGGCCTCAAGCGGAACAGGGATGGACACGAAGCTGAGGATCAACGAGCTGTTAACACAATTCGAACCCCATCAAAGCAGTGCAACTAATGTCCCTATGTTTACTCAAGCCCCTCCCGAACACCAACCCTACCTAAAGGAACCCGCATGCGATACAGAAAAAAGAAACTAAATATACATAAAAATTGGATTGTATATTGAAATATATATACAATTAGATTGATATCATTGAATGTTGTTGTCAAAAATTTTTAACACAGAATGCTCATCAAATCATTGAGTGTGTGTATTACCCATTCAGGGCCAATCATTCAGTACAAATTGTTTGAAACAACCCTCGTTGCTATAGTAACGGGCAGTCATTTATTGCATGAAAAAACTGATTCGATCCAGTTAAATTTCGCACTTATGTTTGGATTCTGAATTTTCTGATTTGAAATTTAAAATCCTTTTGAAAATTGATTTCAATGTTTGCAATCAGGCACACACTTTTTTGAAAAGAATTATAAATGAATGTAATCAATATTGTTTGAATCAGTTTACAGCTGTGATACATACAAATAACCAAAGTGATATTAGATACTTGGCATTTGTAAGTGAATGGGGATAATTCCATCTTTTGTATGGTAAACTTTCAAAAACTTAGTATTTTAAAATATAATGCCGCATTTACTTTCAGTATGTTAAGAGTTCTGCCAGCTGAGGATTATTTTTCGTAAGGCGTAGCCAAAGATCGATCTATGATGACTGAACTAGTCCTAAAATGCTTCCTTTAGAACTATCTCCGAACTATTGATTTTTTAACTATCTCCGAACTATCAACTTTGAACTCTTCTAAGTCTTTCCATATAGAAAGCAGTTTAGAACGCGTTCCAAAGTTCTACAGACGGGGATAATTGCCATTTCGTATGACATCGTCATGTTAAAAAAGACCATAGAAACAATTACGTTGGGATAGAACGAGAAGAAACCCCGTCTCTTTTTGACCCAGTTCTGCTCTAGCCATGAACTAGCGCCATTTGCTGCAGGGAATGTATGTACGTATATAAAAATATGTATGTGAATTTCCTCCTCTTTCAACATTCTGATTATTTAGTAATGAAAGTTTTTTCTGTATGTTCACCAACTTTTGCTCTTTCACCCAAACTCAAAAAATCATTTGCTCGGCTCCACTTTTGATTTTTTCCAGTTAAGGTGAGTTTTCTTGAAACGGTTGTCGATACAAATTGTTGCAACAGGAGAAAATTTGAGCTCAGCAATCATTTGAGAGCGATGGGAAGATGAGCAAGAAGTATATATTCATACACAGGTACATATGTATATATACTTACATACATAGATATGTGTGAGTAGGTGTACCATCATAATTAATTAAATGATTTGTCGAGTTGAGCCGAGTTAAATCTTAAATTGCAGCTCGAAAAAGTTTAGTTGGTATGTATGTATGTATTTTCGTTGTTGCTGTTGTTAATTCGTTAAATGTCAGGTAATTTTTGTAGCAATAAAGTTTATCCTTTCTATAAAACTTTATATTTTCTTATACCTATGTATTGTACATACTACTTATATTGTAAAATTGTGTATGTATGTATGTATTTATATACTTATGATGTGTTTATGTATAAACGCCACACCTGTAACAGCATCAAGCAAAAATAAAATATATTGATTGCTATTTAATAACCAAATGAAAAGGAAATGGCTTTTCTTCGCGCTTGTTTGAAAAAGTTATGTCATCAAATTAATATTATGTAATTAAAATTTTTAAGAGCTCATAAAATGTTGTAGAAGTTTTCGTTCCATAATTTTTTTTGCTGACTTCTTAAAATTGCAAATAAGTAAATAATTGATGATGATAATTACTTTTAATTTGCGGAAATATAAGTATGTATTTATTTTTGAGTGCGCAAAATGAGTGGGCACAAATACGGAAAGCGTGCAAGTGAAGGTGGAATGCGAATACATATTCACGCGTAAATGCGATTCCTGCAAGGAAAGTCTCTAATTATGAACTGGTACGATTTAATAAATTTTCAGCTACTACAATTGAATAGCGAGAAAATCACCTACCTACACACTATGCTATAGCAGCAACAAAAAGAAAAAAGAAGCATTAATGCTAAATAAGTAATTACTCGCTTAATTAAATCGTAAAAAAAATTAAAAGTAATTTGTCTAAACTTAGTTTGTCAAATTCGGTTCCTTTTACAACCTTTTTTTTTTTCAGAAGACAAAAATTGTGTTTTTAAGGAGGTAGGATTTCGCAGTGAGACCTTCAATTTCGCTTGAATTCATAGTTAAAATCCAAAAAAAAAAAAAAAAAAAATGATTTTACAAGCAACATAAGCCCTAATCGCTTGAGTGAAATTTGCAACTGTTCATTCTAAAAATTCTGTGAATTGAATAAATATCATCAATAAAAATATGCAAGTGTGTACGAAGCCATATTCATTTTGCAATTAAATATTCTATTGAATACACATTTTAAAAATAAAACAATTGGAACTCTTATATGTGGTTTAAATGTTTATATATGTGGGAGTATATACTAAATATACAAATATGTACATATTTATGTAGTTATACGAGTCAGAAATTTCTGAATATTTTGATTAGGTTTTTGTATTCTTTTTTTTATGCGTATAGAATAATAAATATTGTAGATACATTATATGTACATATGTACGTATTCGGTTATATGTTATATTTATTGTAAACTTTATCGAGAATGCTGAAAATTTCATATCTGATAGTTGTTTTTTTTATTTATTTATTTCGGTCCGATTTCATAATTAAACTCAAAGTTCCTTTAAGATCTAAAGGAGCCTTTAATTTGATCTATTCATAAAGTCTATTCATAAAGTCTTTTTGAAAATTAATGTGCCTTTAAAGTTAGATACCCAAAAATGGCCATTTAAGTTATTTAAAGTAAAGGTCCCTTTTGGCATCCTGGCAAAATCAAATATGTATCAAAAATTTATTAATATTTTTGAACCGATTTTGTTTGTGGTTTTGTTTGTTGAGTCCTATAATGTAATATTCATCTTCCTCTTTTGTGAGTTTGGATGACCGCTTCATATTTTTTCTGCACTGGGTTTCCAAATTATGGTTCTTTGCTCTTAAATAAAAAAAAAAGAAACAAAAAATTAAAGCCAATGTCAAAAATTTATTTATTTTCAAAAAACAAATGCTAAATTTCAATATTTTTAAATTTATGATAATCATTTGACTTAAAACTATCGAAGACGGCATTGCCATTTGCAACATTTTCGCTAAAAGTATCCTTTTATTATTATATTATTATGAAATCGCTCCTACTTTAAAGTGCATTTAAATGGCTCTTTAACTTAAAGGCACATTTAACAAAAGGAGCTTTAAGAGTTTCATTAGATAAATTTTCACTTCAAAAATCGTTGGTCTCACATAAAATTTTTGTTATTTAAGTATAATAAATATAATAATAATACAATGGCGCTATTATAACTCTGACGAGTTTTATGGCCGAGCTTCTCTCCCAATTCGAGGTGTGCTCCTTTTTGTTTTTTCCTACTAATTGGGTGGACCTACTGTTTTATGCCGGCTCCGAACGGCGAATGCATTTTTTGTGAGAAGCTTTTTCATGGCAGAAATACTCTCGGAGGGTATGCCGCCCACTGCCGAGAGGTGACCGCTGCTCTTAAAAAACCCAATAATTGGATTTCTACTAATTGAAAAATTGTTTTGGTGTTTGCTCGGACCGTGGTTTGAACCCGAGACCTCTGGCATAGCAGGCGAGCACTCTACCCATTGCACCACAGCGGCCACAGTATAATAAACTCTTCTTATATTCCGATTATTGATATGTTACAGCTGTCAATTTGTTTGCTATTCCTGCATTTCATACATTTGCACTTTTTCGAATCTACCCAGAAATGGTGACTATTATTTTGTTTACATATTTACACTCAGCACTTAAGTCAATACAAATAGAATGTGTCAGAAAACATCGTGTACATACATATGTATATGGATGACTGCATTTATATTTCTGTATCTTATTTATCTACACTTTTATCTACAGCTTTCACTCTTTAATGTCATCCATGGCGTATGAGTAACATTAAATAGAAATCGAGTAAGCGAGCGATTTCAGTGAAAATTCATCTATCGTAGATATGTACAGAAATGCATAGACCTTTACATGTACGCATATACAGCTGTAAAAGTACGCTAATAGGTAGTGCAAATGAGTGACAAGTAATAGTAATATACACAGTAAGATTAGTACCGGATAGTTGATTAATTTCAAGACAAGATATGAATATAATCTTGTTTGCAAAACATAACAAAGATTTGTTTAATTTTGTAAGAAGGAAAAATGTAATCACTCTCCAGAAGTTATGGCTTGGGATCTCTATTTTATAAGTAGTTATCCCATATTAATGATATCGCCGATAAACGAATACTTATGTTGAATTTTCTTAGAGTAAACTCTATAATAAAACTAAATACAAATCTATACTAATCTCATTTCATTCACTATTATTAATTGAAGCTGTGTTTGTTTGTGTGTAGGCATGAAAAAAGTCAAAATTTAGGCAAAGCTAAGGCGAGTTAATGCCTCAATGCAGCGTTTCGTTAATCAGAAATCACTTAGTATATTTGTGTTAAGCTTCTTGATGAATGTGCTCTGCTCACTTAAGTCATTAAGTCTTTCAACTAATTATATGTAGAACTATTTCGGGTAGTCCGTGAATTGATTGGTATGCGCTGAAGACAACTATTTCGGTTGCGAATGGTGGCAGGCGGTGAAAGAGGGCAGCTGCGCGAATTATTTTTGCATTATAATATTGAGAAATTGACTGGTACAATTTAATACATATTTGTGCAATTATGTACTTCCCAGCAGTATTTATCAGCTGGAAAACAGCACATATTTCCTACTGAATATTCAGTAGAGATGTAGTTCTAAAATCTGAACTTTCCCTTTCGTTTTTGTATAGAGGTGGCGTCGAAAATCAACTACCTAAAAACTGCCGAACGAGAAGGGAGAGTTTCTGTAGGAAAAAAGGCCTGAATACGCAGGGAGAACTTCCATAGCATATATTTCAGTACACCTGATGTCTTCACTGCGTGTTCAGTTATTTTTTCAGCAATGAATTTTGAACTTAGTTTCAGGGTATTTTTCATATTGAATATTCTACTGAATATGCACCTCCTTACTTCAAATACTGCTGGGTTATTTCCTCTTGATATATGAATTTTACTATCCATTGTGAATAATATATATTTTATACGTATAAATATGTTCATCTATTTACTTGTTTATTTGCCCTCATTGGTCGTATGTTTATCATTTGAATATTTGATTTACAGCCATCAAATTAAATTGATTTTAACCTTACCTTCTTGTGCTTGGAGTAAATCATGAAAGTATTTACATGATTGCATTCAATTCATCACAAGATATTTCACACACACATACAAAATTACAAATGTTAAATGTCAATCAAGCCTTCATTCATCAAGCTTTTGCGTTTGCAATTCAATATTATAGAAGACATTTCCATGATTAAGTTTCGTTTAATATTTCTTACAAACATATCAATACAGATGCTAAGCTATTGTTATTAATATTGTTTTGGTTCCTATGCTTACAAATATTTTCAGTAAGCTTGGTATGTTTTCCTCAGGAAGCGCATTAATGCCTCGAGACTTGATGACGTTGAATTGATGAAACTCATTAGCAAAGGATGTAAATATGTACATAAATTAAATTTATTCTACTATTTGAGTATTTTTTAGAATTTTAAAATTTTTATTATTAATTAGCTTTAATGACATACTGGGTCATAATGATAAGGAATTGATTTACCTCGTAATAGCAAACAGTTTTAGCCGCGTTTAATATTTTTTTTTTATTGTGGAACGATTTTCCGTCATCCCTTGTCAAGTTTGGTTTGGAGACAAACCGGTTTCGGCTAATATGCGCCATCTTCAGTGTCTGCTTTCGTTCTCCGAACTTGACAAGGGATGACGGAAAATCGTTCCACAATACATCATATTCCTACCCTGTCGGAAAAACAAGCAACCAAAAAGTTATTTTTTTTTTCATTGTCAAGCAAACAATCTATATATTAATAGTATAACATTTTTCCCATACAAACAATTGCCAGGCTGTTTAGCACATTTAACATACTCATATCCACATAAAATTGATATGGATGTGTTCGTATGAGTCAGGAGCAGTGCATAGGCATACAATTTTTTCTATAAATTATTTAATTTGTTTATAATTAATAAATAAAATTTTTAGTTAAGAGAAATAGATATCGTAAACGTGTTTACAAATATCTTTAACACAGTTGAAGAGTCGCTTTAATTTTAAAGCGCTCTCTCTATTTTATATGCATTGGCCAGTTTACGCTCAGATCAAAATCAACGCGGCCAAATATCTCCTATTGCTTTTCCATTAAAGCGAAAAATGGGAGAGTGGGCGGGAGAGCACTGAGTAATTTTAATTTTGACCAAGGCATATCTAACAGGTAGGCTCGGCGGCGAATTGAAAAACTTTTTTTTTTATTTACAAAGGTAGAGTGTAATGTCAAAATCAAAGCGAATTCACATCATGGCCAATAGGAATGGACGAGCCCCAAGCGAATTCAGATTTTAACCACGGCGAAATATCATTTTGACATTAAACTCTACCAATTACAATAACAAAATACATGGGAAATTTCTGAATTCGCCACCGGGCCTGCCTTCCTAGATCTGCCTTGATTTTGACCATGATTACGCGTCGGACCCTGATCAAAAGGGCAAATCAGTGTTGCGGTACAACTGAAATTTGGAAAGTGTTGCTTATCTGCGCGAAAAGAAATAATTTTTGTACCAATACAAAGTTGAAGAAATGAATTGCATGGTCGAATTTCGGGCACCGGCGATACTAGTACAAATAATTCTCCAACTCCACCATGAAAAGGTAATTTTGACTCTCCTTTTTGAGAGTCTGAAAACAGTATTTTTAAGATCGCTAAAGGGTTAAAATGTTCTAGCAAATTATTCGCCATAGAATTTCAGTACGGCTTAACTAAGAAAAAAGCTTTGTAAAATGAATTTAAATTAATGAACCTAAAACAAGTAAGAAACATATGTATATGTATTCCTCGGAATGTTGAATGTGTTTTATTTCGGATTCTATTGAAGCGATCGAAATGTTTATTTTGCAAAGGATTCATGATTTTTGATGACATTTAACATGCATACATAAAAAAGGTACACGAAGGTGGTATAAACTAAGTACTGGGAGTTAGTGACTCGACTGGCGCACTTAGGGTTAATACATTTATATATATAGTAAAAACTGCACTTTCAAGCCAAAGTCATTAGTGTATTAAACATAGAGATCGGACTATAAATATCTAAAATATGAAAATAAATGTGAAGACACTGAAGATGGCGCATATTAGCCGAAACTGGTTTGTCTGCAAACCAAACTTGAAAAGGGATGACGGAAAATCGTTCCACAAATACATAATATTTCTACCCTGTCGGAAAAAGAGCAACCAAAAAGTATGGAAAATAAATGTATTTGGGGCGACATCTAACTGCGTAAAAAAAATTTTTTCTAAAATGTTTTCCAAAAAGACGTACGGCGAACTTTTTTTGCGATACGGTCTAATGTACAAATTTCTCATACGTTTCACGTTTTCTATTTCTTGTACCTTTTCTACAATATTTTTTTGGGTGGAATGTCGAAAATTTAATGCAAAAAAAAAAAAAAAATGCTGCAATAAATTTCTACAACTTGTTTACTCGCTATTTGTTCATACAAATTGACTTTCGTTTGAAGTAAATAAAAAATGGAGTTTACAAGTGGAGACAAAAAAACAAATGAAGGAAATTCCGTAATAGAAAAAATAAGTAAATATAAAAAAAAAAATTATTCGCGAAGAGTGAATCGTAGATACACACAATCGTTGATACACACAAATACATATTGACAGTTCTGTGAAAGAAAATTGAAAAAAAAAAAAATCACCAAAAGTTGGCTACAACCTTGAACGTATTCACATTCATGAATTTTTGTTTGCTTGCAAAATGAATGGACTGAATGAATTCCGCCTTGACCGGAACACAATTTATTTTCAAATCATAAATTTAGGCAATAGCACCTGCAGTGCGAAAAAAGAGGCAAATACACACATTTATATGTATGTATGTAAGTAAATAAATACTTGTGTGCGAATTCATGCATACAAAAACTAATACCCAAATAAATGGGTAAAGGAAAAAAAAAACAAATATAAAAGGTTGTATTTAAAATAGTTTTTTTTTTTTAATTTGTTTGCGATTGCTCTGAAAAGGTACAATTTTTTTGGCTACTGTCCTCTTTTTTACTATCCGTCTCTATAACTATAACCAAATGGCACTACTTTTGAACATTGAAAAATCTTAACGTTAAATACTTAACAAAAATAAATACTGTTTTCGCTAGTCAAGAAACATAAAAATCCAAAAAATAACGTTAATAAAAAAACTACCATTTCCAGCTTAATTTCAGAAAATTAAAAAAATTGTTAGAAATTTTTCAAAGTTAAATGAATAGAAAACCACTAGTTGAATAGTAACAGCAAAAACCTAAATGGTTGTGTAAAATCAAATCAGTGTGCATTAGATTTCAGGTAGGTACGTAGTTCTGTGTTGCCCCCCAAAAAATATATTTATTAGCCACTAAAGGCCATGCCGCACCATTTCTATTGCGTGATTCCGCTACTGGGTCACACAACTCCAGCTGCCAGTTTTTAGCGCTGTCCACTCGCGATAGTAAAAAAAACAACAACAACAACAACACTCAATAATAAACTCGACTAACTGAGTTAGCAAAGTAGATAAATGGTGTAAACGTCAAAATAAATTACTTGCAACATTTGTGTTGGTAACAGCGGACAACAAATAAACACAATAAAAAAGTACAAGCCAACAATAATATTTTTGGATTTTGTAAAATGTTGTAGTGTAGAAGTTTGTAACAACATTGTTTGGAAATTGCCAACAAAACTGATTTTTATAGCTATGATTAAAGTTGTAGATTTTTTTATTTAATTTACTTTCCTTACAATAATCGCATGTATTTCAAGTATAAATATACATTCGCATAATTAACTCTTTCCCCATTTTTTCATGGCGTAATTATGCGTTAATCTCATTAATATTTACACAAATCGCATGACTACCTTTTCTTTCTTGCTTTTGCTTACAAAAGTCAAATCTTTTTTAATTGGACTGGGTGCGGCGTGTCTTTTGTGCAAATTAATTGCTGTGAAAATTAAAAATACCTTTAATTGACCTTCGCTTTTGCAGTGAGAGTATAAAAATGACCATTCAGTATAAATATTTTATAACACTTTTATCTGGCTATAAAAAACATAATAATGCACATACAGGAGGGGAATGAATTTGCAAAGACGTTGAATTGAAAGTTTAAAATTTATTTTTATTTCAATTATCCTTTGCTTCTAAGTTTGGGTTAGATTAGGCAAAAGTAGCTGCTAGTTTCCACTTAGCATACTGAGGTCCAGAAGATGCCATTGTGATACCACGTGGATCCGAAGACCCTCTACTCGTACATTCGTGTTTCTGGCAGGGGATCGACGATATGTCAGTCGCAAATGTTTTCAGTGCAGACCGACAGTCTGAGCAAATTTAAACGTTTTTACATTTCCTTTTCCTTGGTCTCAAAGACTCAACCCGTATCGCCGCTACCGCCACCTGGAAGACACTGCAGTGATCAGGTAAGCGAAATGAGATTTTTATCCACCCGTTGGCTGAACAAACTCCTCCTTCCAGGAGGTATTGTAAGAAAATTTATTCGAGTGTATGACTTAAATGAATTGTTTTCTAATTCTGAGTTTTTTGTTAAATGGAAGTTTATATTTACATATGGGTGTTTCCAGCATTACGGACGTTCCATGCTGCCATGATCAGAATCTTTTTTTTTGTCATATGTAGCCTTTGTACTCCTCTATCCAACGCTATCAAACTTTTTTTCTAGAGATGACACATTACCACTGTAGAAGGATTTAAAATTGCCGTTCGGACGTTCCTCAAAACTATCTCGTATTTGAGGTTACATCTGATTTCGTTAAAATTCTGCGAATTGGTTGATGCTACAAAAAAATGATGTATATACGACTAACAGAGGAATGTACAAGGACTGTCACTGCATTAAATTTATATTTCTGTAGACGTTTTTTATTGGAGAAATATCGGTTTTAATTTTGTTCGGACGTTCCCGTTCCAAATTTTTCTATGAAGGAAAACATAACTTTTTCATAACAAAACAAGTGTTGAGCACATACTATTTTATTGCAATTAACTCATTAATTCAAAATTTACATTACTTGCACATTCTGAGCACTAAAACGATACTTAATAATGTATAGTGGAGATGAATATAAAAAAACTGATGTAAATACTAGCAAAATTTAATAGGAATAAACAAAGGTATTTAAAATATCGCGTTGCTTAGATGTCGCTGTACGTCCGGAAGTAATATGATGTCCATTTTTGCATGAGAAACTGTGTAATGATTGAAGGGCTGGTATTTGTTTTACTTTAAGCCATCGCATATAGGTAGATTTTGAAGTTTTATGCGGCCAAAAATATTTTATTGTCTACATCTATTCCAAATTGGTTGGAGCATTCTTACCTTCAAAGGGTTTTTTTATGTTTTTCCTAAACATCTTTTTTTTTTTCATTCTATTTGTTTGTTTTTGAAATCCTTCCATTTCTGACCATCTCTCATGAGGTTTAACCTCCACCTCATAGCCCTTTGAGCGGAATTCATTGTTATATAGCTTTATAAGGAACAAAAAAAAAATTATCCGAAGAAAAAAAATGTATACGTTCGGACGTTCCAATGTTTAATATACTTACACTCAGGAGTCCTTTTGATTTTGGGAAAAAAATTAACGCTGCCCGAAAGAGCACCCAAAACTGTGTTTTGTCAACAAAATTTTGAAAAATATCACAAAGGTAAGTATGTTTTTTTACTGCAAAGTATATTTTGCGTCCTAACGCTTAAAAAAAGCACTACTTTAGAATACACTTTATACAAGATTTGAAGTATTTTGTAAATATATCTATGTTGATATTCCCAGGTCTGACCTTGGGCTAAATACTCGTAAACGCCATTTTTCTACCGGCGCTTTTGTTGCGAATTCGTGGATGTATTTCGGAAGTCATATACACTTAGCTAAAAAAAAAATTGTATATGGTAGTCTGAAAGACGTAATTTTTGTAAGTAGCAGTGCTCCAATGTCCATAAAATTTTGTGGCGTGAGAAAGGAAATACGTACCTATGTATATAATGGTACCAAAAAGTTTGGCCTAGGTGCATTTTTAAATTTTTCTCTTTGGTTGACTTGGTTGAATTTTCGGAAACACCCATATGTCGGCTATTTTGATCTTTTAGACCACATCGTTATGTGTACTCACGCATATTGGGACTACATAAAAGTACCCACATTGAATTGAACATCTTATGCTTACTCCCACATGTATGCACAAACTTCATTTACGTTTACGCTTCGTTTAAAAAGTAGTGAATAAAAGGCCACTCATAAATATACACGCACACATTGTTAAAGGCAGTAAAATATATGAATGCCCTTTGATGAGTGCAGAGCAGAGTGCAATAAAATGCCAATAGAAAGTCATAAGTTGAGCCATGTTACATATTTCCACATTAAACGCCCCTAAAAATATGTATGCAACACCCACTTGGAACACAGCCATGCAAGCATGTGTAGGTAACAACATAAGAGCATTAGATCGGAAATAGCAACAACAAGTAAGGAAGCCTAAGTTCGAGTGGAATCGAACATTGGATACTCAGCTGTATGTTTTCATTGTTTGTTTGCGTTTGATAGATTTTATATAAAGCGAGTGTTGCATAATGTGGGCGTAGCCACGCCCATTTTCAAAATTTTTATCAGTCATCCAACTAAGCATATGAATATTATTCTTTGTGCAAAATTTCATTCCTTTATGACTTCTAGTTACAAAGATGTCACGTTACAAATTCCCAAAGGGTGTTCCAGAAATATCTTTGTTAAAAATTAGGCGTGGTCATAAACCGATTTCAATAAATTTTTGCGTGTCTATTAACACACAAGTTATAAAAGTGTATAAACCAAGTTTCGTCATAATATCTCAATTAGTTGTCGAGTTATAGGCTAAGAAATCTCGTATATTCCTTTGTCTAAAAAGAGGCGGTGCCACGCCCATTTTCCAAAATTTGTATATTTTTTGTTTCCGGTCTATTGTGGAACTCTTGCCACAAAATTTCAATGAATTATCTTTATATTTGACAAAGATATCGCTTAAAATGTTTTTATTAGGCCACTTTATAATACCCATATATAAAAGTGGGCGTGGTCGTCAACCGATTTCGCTAAAATTTTCAACATGTATTACCACAAGTAATAAAAGTGTACACACCAAGTTTCGTCATTATATATCAATTATTTGTCGAGCTATGGGCTCAGAAATCTCGTATATTCCAGCTTCTAAAAAGAGGCGGTGCCACGCCCATTTTCCAAAATTTTTGTGTTTTTCGTTGTATGTCCGCAGGTGGCCTCATGGCATAAAATTGCAATGATATATCTTTATATTTGACAGAGATATCGCTTAAAATGTTTTTATTAGGTCACTTTATAATACCCATATATAAAAGTGGGCGTGGCCGTCAACCGATTTTAACAATTTTTCGTCCAAACATTTGCCTAAGTAAGTATATGACGCGTACCAAATTTCATCGATATATCTTTAACAGTTTCTGAGTTATGACTCATAAAGCTTTCAATATTTGCTCCTTAATAAGTGGGCGTGGCACCGCCCAATTTCCAAAATTCCATCAAATTTCTTCTTAGGGGCCTGAGCTCAACACGTGGGTAAAATTTCATCACTCTAGCTATATTAGTGGCTGAGATACCAAATTTCCGATTTTTTCTATATAGGAAAAGTGGGCGTGGTCATGGTCCGATTTCGCCCATTTTCAATACCAACCGTCCCAGTGTCGATACCAACTTGCATTTCAAATTTCATCAAAATATCTCAATTTTTGCGCGAGTTAGAGTGTTTACAGACGGACGGACGGACAGACGGACGGACGGACGGACGGACATGGCTCAATCGATTTCTCTTTTCACACTGATCATTTTGATATATATAAGTCTATATCTATCTCGATTATTTCATTCTGTTACAATCCACCGTTATGTGATTAAAACTATAATACTCTGTGTACTAGTACAGCTGAGTATAAAAATCAAGAGTAATCAATTCGCAATAATGTTGCTATGAAGGCAGATACTAAAACATGTAAGCATTTTGCCAGAGTGTGTGTGTGCGTTAGCTAATGCAATTTGCAGCTTTTAGTGGCGAAGCATTGTTGCACGATCATGTGGCATAACCAATGAAAATAGTGAAGGAGTGAAACACCAAGTGAGAGCACACACACATAATTACACATACAGACTCGACATAATGGAAAAATGTATACATATGTATAAATATTATATACATATATGCACATTTTCATATACTTTATAATTTTATTGACTGCTGCAGTTAATTGAATTTTTGCATTTGCGTTAGCATAATTAACGAAAACATGTAAAACAAAAACTAAAAATGAATTATAGAAAACATCAAGTAAATTTTAAAATTGAGACAGACTCTTAAAGTGGGCAAATTGATTAATTTGCATGCGGTTTAATCTACTACATATATTAGTTACGAGTAGCATCGACCTAATTGATTAGGTTGAGGAAATCTGCTATAAAATGTGTCTCCATACGTTTGGGGACCACCCTAATGTACATAAATACGAGTACTTACATACGTAAATGGATAAAATTCTTAGCTAATAAGCTTCCCTTCAAAAATTTGAAGACCAGGTAGTCCAATGGGACGGGGCTTTCAAGTAGGTCTGAAGGGACGTGATTACGGACTTGGTTACATGTTATGCTGCATCGGACCACATCGAATGTAAATTGTCGTTCGCCGCCAACTAATTCATCGTTGGTCGGCAATTTGGCTCGGTCTAGGGTATTGGGATGTAGTTTAAAACGTGGTCCACTGTAAGCAGACCAATCTATGGCCCAAATGGGGTGGTTTTTTTATATAGTCCTTTGTTATGCAGCGGTGAAGCAGGGGTGGTCATGTCCAATGACATCGCAATGTTAATGAAACCATATTTCTGTTAAATATTTGTTACTAGTACTTCACTTGCTATGCGAATGTTCTTCGCATTGCCTAGGCAGAATGAAATTCCTTGAAAAGCCCTTCTTCGACGACCTCTCTGAATTCAAGGTCGTCAGGCCTGAGGGGCTTCTTAGTTACCTAAATTCAACAGGATGGATATAGGGCGTAGGGCTACTGTCCTGGTTTCCGAATTGATATTATCTTTCTATATTTCTGGTTCTTGTCTCTTTAGTCACGAATCGTGGTATCAACCCGGCGCTCCGGCGCTAATTGGAGTCTGTGGGACGCGCAACTCTAACCAACCAACCATGTGATACTAAGTACTACAGTACAACAACAAAAGTAACATAGTGGTTTATCATCCATATACCATCATCATCATCAAAATTGCGCACGTCATGCAGTTGCGCCCATCGTGCGGTGGGGCGGCATTGGAGGGCGTGACATTATTATTATCATCATCATTAGCAACATTAGCAGAGGTAACTGCAAGTAAGCGACCTCATAAAAATGGCGGCAATGTTGGCACTTACATAGGGCGCGCAGTATTACATGGCAAAGCTGTCTACTCTTAGTTCCACGCAAAAATATCTCAATGTAATAAAAAAGAATAAACTGGGTCAACTTGAATTTAACATTTGACGAAGGGTGCACTGAAGTGTGTGTGCAATGAAGAGTCCAAAAAACATTTTTCTATAAAGCAGCTTTATATACTTACATACATACCCTGCAGCTAATATAAGTGACAGTCCCGAAAAACGACAGTTTAGAATTAGAGAGTTAACAACTAGCTCAAAACTGGTTCTAAAGGAATGCAAAGCGGGACAGTTTATTATTGTGACCTCATGAAAAATTTATATTTACAGCTATTACCTACTTTAAGGTTAGCAACGAAAAATGCAGCACTTTACAGTAATGCCCCTTTTTGCTGTCTTCTGATAAGTAGCGCCAAATGGAACTTGTTTAAAAGGACGTACATACATATAACCAAGGTAATAGTTACTAGTGGTCATTTGTAGGTGAATGCGGAAAATTCCACCTTTTGTATGGTTAAGTTTCAAAGGATTAAGGCTGAGGACAATTTTTGTAAAGCGCGGCCAAAGACCGACCGCTTTTGAACTAGTGCTGAAGTTTTTCTTTTAAAATAACTCCGAGCTACTGAGTTTTGAACTATCACAGAACTTTCCATAGAGAAAGTACTTTAGAGTGCGTTCAAAAGCTCTGCAGCGGCGGATAATTGCCACTTCGTAGGTCATAAAAGTGTCAGAAAAGGCAGTTGAAAGCATTACGTTGCACTAGCCTTGAACCAGCGAGATTTGCTGTAGGGTACATATGTGGTTACAAGATATTGATATAACCCGTACTGTAAGAGTTTTATAATTTTTTTTTGACGAATTATTCAAAATTTTAGTAAAATCTAAATAAGAACAAATCTGCTCTGTCGAGCCTGCTTAAAAAATACGTAATTCAAACTCACTACCGGGTATATGCTATAAGTTTTGAATTTGGGAAGCTTCCCAGTACTTTCTTAGTACTCACTTTAATTTGTATTTTTGCATTCATTTTGTTTTTATTACTACGTACATATATATTTTTTCTTTGTGCCACTTTGTCCTGCATTCCACGCTTCGATTATATCCTTTGAACTTAAAGTTAAACACTTACATATGTACACTTAAAAAAAAAAAACAACTCAATGTATAAGAATGTCGCTGTGTCGCTTTTCACATGTCGTCCTCCTCGTCGCCGTCGTCATTGCCGTTTAGTAGTTTTAATGTAGAGTGCCTTTTTCCCAGTTTTCTGCAGTGTGTATCAGTGAAGAGGAAAAACAACAACAAAAATACACAAAAAACTGAATAAGAAGAAAGCGAAATGTACTCGAAAATATTTTGGTAGAGTGGGAAAGAGGGAGGAGATGATCAAGTAAACAGTGAGTGTAAAAGTCAGTGGTGCAAATGAAAATGGTGTCACCCGAATGCATGTACGTCAACCGCAGTCAAGCATACACAGATTGGCAATGTTAAAATTGCACAGACACAGGGTGCTCTGCAAAAAAAGAAAATAAAAATGTAGTAGGAAGAAGGAAAAATATTGCTAATTTAGGGAGAGTTGATTAAGCTTATTTTTAGTAATGCAGAAAAAAGGAAGTAAATAACATCAATCTTCCAAAAATAGGGACTGTTTCTAATGCGATTTTTTTGTATTTGAAACAAAAAGTTGTCTCCTAGAAAAGCTATTACTTTTCTTATAATTACACAATTATGGTATTTTTCGAAAATCTTCACTCTTAAAAACTATAGCCCAATTATACCGTTCCTATGCTATATTTCACCAGCTTACAAGAATATAAAATATGAGCTCATAATGAACATGCTTACTTCTACATATGTACATATGTATGTATATGTAGTACGTCATCAACTTGCAGAATGGAGCATAGCATAACATAACAAGACATACAACAGAATTTACCGCATTGTTGCCAAAAACGGATTGATGACCTTCCATTAAAATGTGCAAACGCTACAGTCGTAGTATTGTTGTTATCGTCATTCACAGACGACATAAAAGTGTCACAGAACCGAAACTAGAGTTCAAAGGAGTTCATGCTTGAGAAATACTTGAAAGAAACGTTGTATATTGTAATAAATACCTTCCCTGCAACAAATCGCGCTAGTTCCAGGCTATTGCCGAACTACACTGAAAAAACAACTTACTCAGATTATGGAAAAGTGGGAATGATTCGGCGCTAAAGACATATTTCCATATTTTGATGTACGATTTTCTTCAAATCAAGGAATAAAAACCACGTTTTAAAGAAAATTGTACATCAAAATATGGAAATATGTCTTTAGCGCCGAATCATTCCCATTTTTCCATAATCTGAGTAATTTTTTTTTGATATTCATGTCCAAAGAGGCGAAAAACGCGGTTTTTTGCCATATTCACTCCTCAATATCTTTAAAATTACTCACTTTCATTAAAAACTGATTAAATCCATTGAAAGCACGATCATTTGTCTTGAAGACAACGTTTTGCTTTTTCGGATATCTTGCTTGTAACTTGCAATATTGCAAATAAAGCTTCATTGGTTTTGCAAAATTTTCTCCATACAAAATAAATCGAAAATACGACTAAATTTTGCGTGACTGAAACAAAAATTCCAATCAGTGGCCTACTATATATTTTCTATACTGAAATAAAAATAGTTCTTCAGAGCAGCTACAAAACTTGATTTCGATTAAAACAGCGCTACAAATACTGCCTTTGATTTCGAAGACAAATACCTATATATAAATAAGATACACGAGAAAGCAAAGCGCTGTTTTGAAAAGAATTGATCGTTCTTTCAATAGCTGCAATCATCTTTTAATGAAAGTAAATAATTTAATAGATTGAGCAGTGAATATAGCAAAAAATGGCATTTTTCGCCCATTTGACATAAATATTTCAAAACCTACACGTATTACCGAAAATCCGACTTCCGATTCAGATTCAGGGCACCGAAATCCTTTAGAAAAGTAGAATTTTATTTGAGTTAGAAAATTTTTTGGAAATTTTTGTCGGCCTGTATAATTAATGTCCAAATCCCGGCATAAATCCCGGGATCCCGGGATTATAAAAAAAAATCTCGAAAATCCCGGGATCGTAAAAATCGGAAAAATTGGAATCCCTAATCACAATATATACATCATATCCCTACCCTGTTGGAAAAACCAACAAAAAAAATTTATTTTTTATTTTTTAGAAACTATATATAACCTGGGCCTCTGCTCGTTAAATTAAATAAATTAAAATAAACAAGTAAGGAAGCCTAAGTTCGAGTGGAATCGAACATTAGATACTCAGCTGCATGCTTTCATTGTTTGTTTGCGTTTGATGGAAACACGGTGCACTTTATATAAAGCGAGTGCTGCATATAGTGGGCGTAGCCACGCCCATTTTCAAAATCAGTCATCCAACTAAGCATATGAATATTATTTGTGCAAAATTTCATTCCTTTATGACATCTAGTTACAAAGATGTCACGTTACAAATTCCTAAAGGGTGTTCCAGAAATATCTTTGTTAAAAAGTAGGCGTGGTCATAACCGCTTTCAATAAATTTTTGCGTGTCTATTAACACAAGTTATAAAAGTGTATAAACCAAGTTTCGTCACAATATCTCAATTATTTGTCGAGTTATAGGCTAAGAAATGTCGTATATCCCTTTGTCTAAAAAGAGGCGGTGCCACGCCCATTTTCCAAAATTTTTATATTTCTTGTTTCCGGTCTATTGTGGAACTCATGCCACAAAATTTCAATGAATTATCTTTATATTTGACAAAGATATCGCTTAAAATGTTTTTATTAGGCCCCTTTATAGTTTCCATATATAAAAGAGGGCGTGGTCGTCAACCGATTTCTCTAAAATTTTGAGTATGTATTACCAGACGTTACGAAAGTGTATACACCAAGTTTCGTCATTATATATCAATTATTTGTCGAGTTATGGGCTCAGAAATCTCGTATATTCCTGCTTCTAAAAAGAGGCGGTGCCACGCCCATTTTCCAAAATTTTTACGTTTTTTGTTTTACGTCCATAGCTGGACACAGGCGACAAAATTCCAGTGATATGTCTTTTTATTTGACATAGATATGGCTTAAAATGTTTTTATTAGGTCACTTTATAATACCCATATATAAAAGTGGGCGTGGCCGTCAACCGATTTTAACAATTTTCCGTCCAAAGATTTGCCTAAGTAAGTACATCACGCCTGCCGAATTTTATCGATATATCTGCAACGGTTTCTGAGTTATGGCATATAAAACTTTCAATGTTTGACCCTTAATAAGTGGGCGTGGCACCGCCCATTTTCCAAAATTTCATCAAATTTCTTCTTAGGGGCCTGTGCTCAACACGTGGGTAAAATTTCATCACTCCAGCTCTATTAATGACTGATATACCAAATTTCCGATTTTTTCTATATAGGAAAAGTGGGCGTGGTCATGGTCCGATTTCGCCCATTTTCAATACCAACCGTCCCAGTGTCGATACCAACTTGCATTCCAAATTTCATCAAAATATCTCAATTTTTGCGCGAGTTATCGTGCGTACGGACGGACGGACGGACGGACGGACGGACATGGCTCAATCGATTTCTCTTTTCACCCTGATCATTTTGATATATATAAGTCTATATCTATCTCGATTATTTCATTCTGTTACAATCCACCGTTATGAAATCAAAACTATAATACTCTGTGTACTAGTACAGCTGAGTATAATAATAATAAAATAAATGAAGTTCACCAAAATGAACGTTCATACTTATGTATATGGCCATATGTGAACCAAGAACCGTAAAGAGCTCTCATAAGTAAGTACTTAAGGTAAATACTACTAAAGAACTTAAAATAAATCATACGAGTGAAGAAAACCGCATTGTTTTTACTGCTGATATGAGTTGAATGGAAAGCCGTTGAACGTCGTCGCTGTGGCTTTTTTAACAGCAAAATTTTTAGTGCCAGCGAGTTTTCTCTTACCGTTAGCCGGGCTAAGAATGACTCAATGATTTCCAAAATAACGACAACAACAACAACAACAACAACAACAACAAATAACAGCGAAGCCTTACACATGACTATTCGTAGAATAATAACGAGGTTTTATTGCTCTTGCAGTCCTTGTTATTTTCGCGTTTTTTTTGACTTCGATAAGGCTCGTAAGATATCCAAACAACAATTCAACAATTCATTTCATATTTTCAAAGTTTTTTTTGTTTTTGTAAATTTTTCAATTGTTTCCGCTGTGCTTACTTTTTATATTTATTTCGCGCTCATTTATATGTCTTTTTTATTTTGGTTGGTGATTGTAGTAGTTTTGGTTGCGAAAATTTCGCTCTGGTCAAGAATTATCTAAAGAAGGATATCGTAGTAGATAAGCTGATTGGAATTGTGTATGTATAGTAAAAAGTGTGAATGTCAGACAAAAGGAATTGGCAAAAATTGTACATTGAAATTCATTTCTCTTCTCTTTCACGTTGACATTTTTAAAGAAAACACACACATAAAAACGGAAGTAATATAACCTCTATTTGGATAAGCCTTGGCTCTGGTCGAGTCATTTTATGAGTTATTTTTTATTTGATTGTTTTGGCATTATTTTGTATTCATTCAATATTTATGTACATATTTCAATTTTTATTATGAATTTACTTTATTTGAATTTTTTATCCATGACAAATGCGATGTAACTAAATACGAATTATCGGACACAACCAGCATATGGCTACGTCGACGTTGGCTTTGTGAAACGGATTAAAATTTTATGGTGTGAAAACTGAAAGCAAAATTAAAAACTACAACTAAAAGCTTTGCTAATTCTCATTTTTTTCATAGCTTTTCGTTTTTATGCTTGCCATCCCTGCCAGAGTTCTAATGTCAATGTATGATTCAAAGTTCATGTACTGCAACATGGTGTAATAACAAGGTGACGTAAGTAGGCAGCTATTTCATTCTGTTTTCCTCTTCCTCCTGTCATTCGGCTCTTTGAAAATGAAATTCCAATGTTGCCCCAGTTGATCCCAAAAAAGTGTTGTTTTTATGTGTATTTTAGGTGTATGAAGGAGCGACTTTTGGAAAAAATTTAATGCCCTTATTATACGAAACGCGGTGACTGTTTGCGACGCAGTCACTCACACTCACTCACGCTCACCTTCGCCCAAAAGTTGGTATTATATAAGATTTTACGTTTTCGCGTTGACCCTGTTGCGTAGTCACGACGATTGTCAAACGATTTACGCAGCTTATGTGCCACCTATTTTTTTTTTTTAGTTTTCTTAGTAATTTTTAGTGCGTTTTTTTTATTAATAGAGGTATTTTGTCGAGTAGGTATCTGAAAAGTTGGCAGCTGGCAACCCAATAAACATTTTTCTTCATTTTTAATTTGAGGTTAATTTGAGACAATAGGGTTGCCAAGTATCAAACGTTAGTTATCAAATGCACCTCAAATTTCTCTTGATAGCGTTCTCAAACAAAAAGGCACATTTTTAGTATGGGATTTTGGGCTGATTCTCAATTTGATTGATTTCATTTTCTGAAATCAATTTCAAAGTTAGTACGAAATGGAATGCAATCAATAGATGTATGTATGTATTACATATTTGTACTCTGATGTGATGTTTTTCATTTACCCGTGCGGGTGAATTTCGCCGGTGCCTTTTGTACAGTCACATGAGTATATTAATATCTTTTTTAATATGCATACACACATGTGAGAAACAAACTATGGCTTTAATAAAGTTTGTGTAACTTCACAAAAAGCAACAAACAAATAAAATAAGAGTAAGAAATACAGAATAATTATTATACACAATCATTTTCAACCATCATTTCAACCGTTAAGAGACTGCTCACGTAAAACAACGAACGCTGATTGAAACTTGCAAACATACAAAATGTCTTCGTTCCTTGAAACCTTGACATGATGAAATTCGTGAAATGGTACAAAATGCGAAACAAGTTTTTTTTCGAATGTGTTGTAAGTTATTCTAAAATTGATTAACAATGTTTGTTGAACACTTGAAAATATGTTTATTTTCAAATTATATATATGCTGATTTTCAAATTTAGAAACAATATTTTCTCAAACGTTTGAGAATTTCTTTTTCAGTGTTTAGTGGGAAGTCAACAAAAATAAAAAAAAAGTATTTATTGACATTGTGCGTAAATACATATGTACATATGTACGTGTTTTGTTTAGTTTGTTTTTTTGAATAAAATATTTATATGCAACATATTAAAAAAATGTGTGTGTTAATATAAATATATATATGTACGTGTTATTCAATGTTAAAAAATAAGATGCATTTGTGTGTTCGTGTGTGTGCAAGAAGCAAGCCAAAAGTTAAAACGTTTTTATTAATAACTGTTTAATTTAAATCAAAGAAAAAATTAGTTCAGCATCATATTCGGGTTCGCGAGATTGAAACGCGTCGATTGATACCCCGTTTTTTTTTTTTAAATTGGCTAATTTTAGCTGTTTCAAATTAAACAATATCGAATGCTCACTCGAACAAAAGGAAGTGACTCTTTTGACAGTTAAAGTGACCGTTTTCGTCACTTTGCGTTTTATAAAATACCAAAAACGTAACATACTCACCAAAAAAACGTAACACATTCACTTCGAGTCACTTACAGTCACTTTCAGTCACCTAAAGAGATACAAAATACGAACACGACAATAAGTGACTCTGGGTGACTCGTTGCGTCGCGTTGCGTTTTACAAAATAAGGCCCTAAAACAATAGTTGTTTTGTAACATTTTTATTTCCTTTGACAATTTTATTATTTATGAAGAAAAAAATCGTTAAAATTTAAATTTTTGCGCCATCATTTCAAAAATGCCAAAAACAAGCTACGCCCGTTGTAGAAAACCAGAGACGGCGGCGAGTTTCAGAATGTTTGGCCCTCCCACAGACCCAGATATAATTCTGCTAGGGAAAGCAGCGGTGTGATGCCTACACAAAATTCAAAAGTGTGCGTGCTGCATTTTGCCGAATGCGCATAACCCAGCAAAACGACGCTTGCTGACAAAGGAAGCAGTGCTGATGCCTGTGGTGTCCCTTATCTTGGGATTTCGAAAACCATGGTATTTGAAAAGCGAGACCATGCAACACAAACATTACATATTACTCTCCATATGTATTATTATTTAAAAACTTTTTTGGGAACGGTTTTCGCTCCAACAAGGAATATGTTTCCAAGGGTCCAATGCTTCTTCAAATAGCAAGATTAAAGTTGCAAATAAAACTTCTAGAAAGCCAAAATAACAATCTAAAAGCCGAAAGGACACGAGACGAAACAATATTGAAAGGTGTCAAAAATATTTTTACAGAGGAACAACTCCGAAAATTGTAATACCCGGATCACCATATCCGTTCAGATTGGATAGATATATTGAATGCAATACACGCTCATACTAACGATTATAAATTTTACCAGATATTGAGTTCAATATATCCAGTTGAGTATGAATTATATCGTCGCTTTATGTTTGCCTTTTTCATACGGAACTCGCTGGGTTTTATATTTTTTCGGTAAGTTGTAACGAATTCGGAAAAACGAAACCTGATACTAATGATTATAACTTTTACCAGATATTGAACTCAATACATATATTTCGTTAAATGTGAAATATATCGTCATTTGAAGGCGTTTTGTTTTAATTTTTATATTCATATTGGTGCAGTTCACCAATTTTTTTTGTTTCTCAAGAATGAATAAAAGCTTCTTAAGAATTGTAAATAATATACATATATAATATAAAATATAGTATTTTACCTTTAACAATAAGGCAAATATATAAACAATTTACTCCTCTTTTTGGACCGGATCCGGCCAATTTAGCCCTAAATATTTCCATCATGGTACTGCAACAGCTTCGAAAATCTCGTAATTCATTTTTAATGCGAAAAAGATTTGCTAAACTTCTGCATAAAATTTAGGTTATGCGCTGCAGGAAAACTGCAGCCTACAATTATTATTTTTCAACAAAATTACTCGTATACATTATTTGATGAGAAAAGCATTTGGCTTAAGCAAATCTAGTATTTAAGCTGAATTGTATACGGCGAATGCAGCGAGAAGCTTTTCCAACAAAATGGAAATAAATTTAAAATTAAGTATTATAGCACTTGCACTTTAGGTAAATTGTTGCAGCAAAATGAATTCAGAGAAGAACATTATCACAACAATTTACACGTATAATGTGCATATGAAAATAAAAATCTTTACTATATACCACAAGAGTGAATAACCTCAAACAAATAGCCATTCATACATGGTAAGCCTTCGCAAAATTTGAGAATTTGTTCCTTCACGCATGCATCACTTTGAATTTTCTGAACTTTTTCAATAGCCAGCCATTTTGGCATGTTGCATGTATGTATATACACATGTATGTATGTATGCACATATGTATGTGTGCTTAAACGTCAGGCCACTCGTAAATAAGAAAAAAAGTATGGTAAAATAATCTAAAAAAACAAAAACAGCAAACATAATAATAAAAGTTGATAGAATAAAAAGAAAACGCGGTAACAGACTATTCGACTGGCTTTTTGCGCAATTTTTTGCGTTTTCATACTGCTGGCCGACAGACTGTCGTCCTTCATAACGTTCAATGCCTTATTCGGCTGACACATGTGCCCAACAACAACCACTAAAAAAAATAAGGGCCCAAATGTTTCTGTGAAGTGCAGCTGTGATGTGTACTTTAGGATTTTTTCATGTCATTTCTCTTTAATATTAATTTATAAAAGGTTTGTGAGAATAAATATAGGTAACAGTTTCTTAGAAACGATAAAAGGAATTAAGTTCCTGCCACAAATCGTTTAGAAAAGCACAGTTCTTGAAGTCTAAAACCCCAATAAATTTCATAGATGCATTTTTATTCATTTCATTTCATTTTATTTCTTGTTTTTAATTTTTTAATTTTATTTTATTTTACTTTATTTTATTTTATTGTATTTTATTATATTTTAATTTATTTATATTATTTTGCTTCATCTTACTTTATCTTTTTCATATATTTTATTTATTTATTTAATTTTATTTCCGTTTATTTCCGTTTATTTTATTTTATTTTATTTTATTTTATTTTCTTTTATTTTATGTTTTTTTTTTTTTAATTTAATTTAATTTAATTTAATTTAATTTTATTTCATTTTATTTTACTTATTTTATTTTGTTCTATTTTATTATATTTTAATTTATTTATATTATTTTTCTTCATTTTACTTTATCTTGTTCATATATTTTATTTTATTTTTTTAATATTATTTCCTTTCCTTTTATTTTATTTTATTTTATTTTATTTTATTTTATTTTATTTTATTTTATTTTATTTTATTTCAAATTAAGTTAATTTTTTTATTTTACTCTTATTTTATTTTATTTTATTTTATTGTTTTATTTATTATTTTTTAAACTTAATTTAATTTAATTTTATTTTATTTTATTTTATTTTATTTTATGTTTTTTAATTTAATTTAATTTTATTTTATTTCATTTTATTTTACTTTATTTCATTTTATTCTATTTTATTATATTTTAATTTATTTATATTATTTTTCTTCATTTTAATTTATCTCTTTCATATATTTTATTTTTTTTTATTTTGTTTCCTTTCCTTTTATTTTATTTTATTTTATTTTATTTTATTTTATTTTATTTTATTTTATTTTGTTTTATTTTAATTATTTTTATTTTATATTTTATTTGATTTTATTTTATTCTCTTTCCTTTAATTTTATTTTACTTTTACTTTTATTTATTTTATATCTTATTTTATTTTATTTTCCTTCACCTTTATTTATTTTATATTTTAATTTATTTTATTTTATTTTATTTCATTTTATTTTATTTTATTTTATTTTATTTTATTTTATTTTATTTTATTTTATTTTATTTTATTTTATTTTATTTTATTTAACTTTAGTGTTTAATTTATAATTAATATATTTTATTCGACTGAAATCTCTTTTTGCTCCTAGACCTTTGTCAGAATCGGATTTAACCAATCCATCACATTGTTGATAATTTCAGATAGTTATTGGAACACTTTGCCAAGAATTTTTTTGTCTTTCCCCATTTTCGCTCAATTGCTTTTTTGGTCGTAATAGTTGTCTACGGATTTACTATTCCGTTTTAAATTTTTTTTTATTTCTTTCATGCAAGTTTTATTTTGCTTTTATTTTATTAATTTTTTTATTCCTTTTTTCGTTTCGTCTTTTATTCAAACCTTATCCATTCATTTAATGTAGTGCCTTTCATACTCTTTGCCTCATTTAACACATTCCATTTATCGCTTTTACAATACTTTATAAGACTAAGTAAGAGCGCTCCTACAAACTATTCTCTTTCTTTTATTTTTTCTTTCCATTTCCTTGGCGCTGCCCATGGCTTCATGCATTCAAGCCCTTGTTAAAAGGATTTGCAAATTTCGGCTGCATGCCACAGCCATTCACACTGTCACTGACACCACCGACACTGCCGCAACCACTCATTGAATAGTTTTTTATTTTGTTTTATTCTCTTTTTTTCGCATTCTCTTGTTTCCACTTTGAATTGGCGGCTGCAAGTTGTTCCGTGGCTTCGCTGATGCGTTTTGTTGTGGATATTTGTGGTCTTTAGCGACTTGTTTCTTGTATTGGCCCTTATTATTGTTTTTCTTCTTATACTATTATTTTGTTACAAACTTTATCTGATTTTATTTGGGCTTGCTTTTCAACCATTTGCAGTTTTGTTTGTAATGTTTTGCAGTTATATGCGGATTTACTTTTTGTTTTTTACAGGAAATTTTCGCAAAATCCGCTTACATTATTTTATTTAAGCTGAAAGAGCTAGTAATGAGAGAATAGAGATTCGGATGCATCTGAATGAATTTGCAAGCAGTAGTAGTTGGAGTATCTAATATTTGGTTCAAATTGTGACAATTAGCTTTTTATTTTAAAGAAAAGTTGTCTTTTTATCTAGTGCATTTTTCAAAATTACTATAAGTAGTATGCGTTCATACTCTTTTCCATAAAAAAGAACTTAACACGGCGAAAACTAGTCAATTAGAATTTTTCTGGGACTAGCTCAAACTAAGGGCAACATTTCATTTCATATATGTAAGTGAAAATGCAAATAGTATAATCTTTACACCGAATGCTTTATTAACCATCTGAGGGTTTAGTCACAATTGAACTAGTGCCTTCTTGACACCTTTTCGCTAGTTCGGAACTACACCTTTTCCAGTTTAAGTTCAGAAAGTTACAATTGAAGTTCAGAAAATTACAATTGAAGTTCGGAATTTCCAATTGAAGTTCAGAAAGTTACAATTGAAGTTCAGAAAATTACAATTGAAGTTCGGAATTTCCAATTGAAGTTCAGAAAGTTACAATTGAAGTTCAGAAAATTACAATTGAAGTTCAGAATTTCCAATTGAAGTTCAGAATTTCCAATTGAAGTTCAGAAAGTTACAACTGAAGTTCAGAATTTCCAATTGAAGTTCAGAAAGTTACAATTGAAGTTCGGAATTTCCAATTGAAGTTCAGAAAGTTACAATTGAAGTTCAGAAAATTACAATTGAAGTTTAGAATTTCCAATTGAAGTTCAGAAAATTACAATTGAATTTCAGAAAATTACAATTGAAGTTCAGAAAATTCCAATTGAAGTTCAGAAAATTACAATTGAAGTTCAGAAAAGTTACTCATATGCCCTATGTATATAGTGTCTCGGTTGCAGGAAAATTGTATGGATTTGTTTGAAGATTTAATAAAAATGTAAATTCTCGTGTCTTGAGCGCCCTTCGTTGTACATATGTAGATGCATTTTTCAAACTTTTCAATTGCATAATAGTGTTTTCAGACAAAGATGATTTGTATGTTCATTTCGCATCATAAAACATGTAAAGACTACGGCATGGTATCTCTAAGGCAGCCGTGTTCTTACATACTTGTTATTTACATATGTATTTATTCCGAAATAATGCATTTTATGTAAATAATTAATTTATTTGCTTATAAGTATGCAATTCCGAAAATATTTAGCTTCATTGTTCATGAAAAGTAATAACATCAGTTTCATTCCATGTGAATGCGCGAACATTTTTTTCATATACGGTTTCGATTTACACCCATTGCTTGATGCACTTTCTTGCAACCAATGTCAAAATTTCTGCATATATAGACGTTTGTTTCAAGCCCTATAAAACATATATGCGATTAATCGAATTAAAAATGCATCTACCCCGAAGGGCGTTAAAGATACGAGAATTTACATTTTTATTAAATTTTCAAACAAATCCATACAATTTTCCTACAATCGAGATACCAGGGTAACTTTTCTGAACCTCAATTGTAATTTTCTGAACTTCAATTGTAACTTTCTGAACTTCAATTGTAATTTTCTGAACTTCAATTGTAATTTTCTGAATTTCAATTGTAATTTTCTGAACTTCAATTGTAATTTTCTGAACTTCAATTGTAACTTTCTGAACATAAACTGGAAAAGGTGTAGAATTTTTATCTCACTTTGATTCCCCTGCAGGGTATTAGGCACAAACAACGACACATATATGCATATAAGTACTTCAGTTCATGCATAGTACTTCAGAGGTTTGTGAATGTTTTTCATATAATAGGTCCGTTTATTATTAGCTAGTTATGAATAGTTAGCCAAGTTTCGGCTGGAAAATTGTTTCTTGGTTCAAAAAAATAGCAGAAGAGAGCCATTGACAGCTCCAAATTTCAGCTAGTAAAATTTTCCCTAGCTGCAATTATTTGCTGCCAAAGTAAGAAACAGCTGTTGAAAAAATAAACAAACGAATACTTTTGATTTTATTACTTTTGAAATTCTCTGAATTTTTGAAATAGAAATAAAGAAAATTAAATGTTTTTTTTTTACAAAAAATAACCATTAACAGTCAAAAATAGCATTCAAATTACTAATCGCTAATTTTTACTATTATTCCGTTTCTTGATTTTCTGTTCGTTTCGCTCTTTATGAGCGCAATTCTTTCCGTTTTGCTCACTTGACAGCTAGCTGCTAGTTTAATAAGAAACAAACCTAATGCTTGTGTTGACCGTTTACATTTTGTATGCCTTGCATATTAAATAACCAAAAATGTAATATAAAATACATATGTTATCCCATATTTCACTTCCTTTGCAACATACATTTGCTTTGTAATCTGCACATGTCAAAGTGTTTATTATTTTAATTTTTCATTTTTATCCGCTTGTTTGCCATAAAAAATAAAGATACATTTTATTCACTTTCTTTTTACTGCATCTTTTATATTTTTTTTTCGCTTTCAATTTTTTGTGTGTTAATTTTACGTTTGTTTTAGTCATATTCGTTTAGATTTTTACAGACAAAAAAGTGATTTTTCACAACTAGTAAGAGCAAGACTTGAGGAAGAAACAATTTTTCTTTTACTTCTTATTTTGATTTTTATTTTTATTTTTATTTTTATTCTTATTTCTATTTTTATTCTTATTTTTAGTGTTTTTTTTTTTAATTGAGATTTTATGTAGTTTTTGTTTAGTTTTCACAAGTTGAAATTGATTTCTACCCGTTGAAGTGCACTTAGTTTCGTATTTATTACAACTTTGCTCCGCACGCTTAATGCGCTGACGGAAAAGGCATTATTGTTGTTTTTGCTACTCAAAACTTCAGCGAAAAAAATTAGCGCACATTTTCTTAGTAGAAGTTCGACAACATTGTGAAGTGAGTTAATTCAAACTTCGAAATACTTTTGCTTCTGCGTAGATTGTGCAGGGCATTGTGAGTAACTTGGTTGGTTATCAATTAAAGAGTACTTAGAAAAAAAAAAAATAAATAAAGATTCCGGAAATGTTATTATTATCCAAGAGATGACACTAATTAACGTTAAGAAGGAAATAGAAGTCAAAGTAGAAGAGGAAATGAATATGAATGCGAGTAAGAAATAAAGAGAAAAGTAGTAAAAAAGTAAATCATAAGACAGCTATCGGATACAGTTAAGAAAATTTTTAAAAAGCTCCCAGTTTAAAATTTTTTCAAGATCAATCTAGTTAAAAATTTGTTTCAACATCACCCTAGTTTAGAGAGAATTTCGTACATATTTCTCTGAACTGGGGCTGTTTTGTATCAAATTTCGAACTGGGGCGTTTTTGAATGAAATTTCGAGGCGTTTTGAACTAAATTTACTAAAGTCAATTTAAATTCTTTAATTAGATCAACCTATGCGATATACGCATAAAAGTAATCGCCATTATTATATTTTTTCCTCAAATATCAGCCTAAAGGTTTTTCCATTCACGTGTAGAAATAAAAACAAAACATCATTATAATCATAAATTGCGTTAAATATATACGCTGTCACCACACTCTACAAAACGATAAATATGCTGAGGAAATCTTAACATTATGTTGGGGTTTATTTTATTTATTTTCTCTTTATTCTTCTTCTTTCTTCTTTCAGGATAAAAGCACAGTGTAGTTTTTCATGTGCTACCAAAAAGCAATTAAAGTTGTGCAACACGTGCAATATTTGCAGCTTTTAGCATTGCAACATGTAGTAAGCGCGCGAAAATGCAATTGTAAACATTTTTGCACCTGCTGCTGCATGTATGTGTTTTGATATTTTTCTGTCTTCGTTTTATAAGATTCACTATCCACGCTGTGCACCAGCAGTTAACATTTAAAACATGTTAGCAATTTTTGTTTTTCTCACTGCAGCGTATTTGACATTGCAAGCGAATGTCAAACAAGCATTTAAGAATTTCGTACCGTGAAATGTGCAAAAGAAAACTGAGAAAAAGCAAAAAATAATTGCAAGATTGAATGCGGAATACACGTAATAAAATTTTGCTTGAAAACTTTGTGTATAAAGAGTATTCCAATAAGAAATTGGAAATATGAGTTATTTTTGAAAAAAAAAAAAAAATGCTCAACTCTTTTATGTTCTTGGCGGAAATCCTGACGAAATTAATATTTTAATATTTGTATTTATATGGCCGTTTTAATTCTAATAATTATTTTATGTGAATTTAAATGAGCTATTGGCCATTTTTTAACGACTTAAGTTCGATTCTCGGTTGAGGCCGCTTGAAGAAGTCTGATGAGGGGATGTGGTGGTCTCCGAAATGGATCCATAACTTCTACCAAAAAAAATTTTTTTTCAATTTTTCTTCATTAAAAAATGGCCAATAGCTCATTTAAATTCACATATAATATTTTAATATTTTTATGAAACGGAAATATACCACTATAACTATGTAAATAATTGAGCCTTTTAAGTTCATTAGTCTCCTAAAATGCAGCTTTAACTCATTTCTAACTAAAAGCATAGCTAATGGCAGTCTTTCCACCCACGCGCCTTAATTGATACTAGAGTGCTGCCTACTGTCGTAATTCGACAGTTTTTCTAGATGATTTTTATATGACTAAGGTGCAACTATAGTTTTTGTATAATTATTTGTTGTTATTGTCACTGTTACTATTTTGTTGTTGTTGTTGATGTTGTTGTTGATGTTGTTTTTGGTGTTGTTGTCGTTACTAGTTCTCACAATTCTCCTACCAACTTCTTTATTTCTATTTCTTCCCTTTTCTTCCTCAATTTCTTTCCTACTTATTCTTTCTTATCCTACTTATTCCTTGACTTTATGTTTTTGTTGTAGTGCTTTTGCTACCTTTTTGCGTTTCTACTTCTTTGAAACTACACACCACATCCAGCCAAACATGTTCACAGTTGCATGATAAGTTTGGTGAAAACACACAAAGTCAGGTATGCTTGCGCATTGAGACAGCTCTGTTGTGTGCAAAAGCATGCAACAACAACCACACGGCAATTTTCCAACGACGATTGTGGACGCATTTTCCAACCAATTTTCATGAAAATTGGCGCAGTTCTATTTGAGAGCAATATCTATCTAATGGTGTGCTTAGTTTTAAAATAGGTTCAGTAGTTTCGACGGAGAAGATGGAACAAAATTTATGTTAGCGTATTAATAATATAGATGTCCTATTTTTATTTCATACTTGAGTATGCCTACATAAGCAGGCATTTTTCGCCCGCACTCATTCATATGTAATCCTAGGTATGTATGTACATATGTCGTTAGATGTACCCTAAGGCTTTACTTGCGCTTAATACCATTCCGCGTTGACAGCAAAAAAAAAAGTGCGAGAAATCTGTGCAAATTGTTTGCAATTTTCATTTTAAGAATTCTCTAGTGTTTGTCTTTTACCCTAGTTTTTATACACATGCATACCCTGCAGCAAATCACACTAGTTTCAGACTAGCGAAGAACTAGTTCAGAAAGAGACAGGGTTTGGTTCTCGTTCTATAGCAACGCACTGCTTTCAGCTGCCTTCGAAGTGGCAATTATCTCCCTCTGCAGAACTTTGGAACGCGTTTTAAACTACTTACTATATTGTTAGTACTGAGATAGTTCAAAAGTCAATAGTTCGCAGATATTTCAAAAGGAAACATCAGTTCAAAAATGGCCGTTCTTTGGCCGCGCTTTACAAAAATAATCCACAGCCGTCAGAACTCCTAACATCCTGAAATTAAATTCGCCATTATATTATAAAATACTAAGTTTTTGAAACTTAGCCATACAAAAGGTGGAATTATCCCCATTCACCTACAAATACCTACTAATATGTATTACTTTGATTATATGTAGCAGTTGAAAGCCTACTGAAAAAACGCCAGTCGAGTTGAAATGAAAAGTATTGTCAATAGTACATGGCACAGTGGTCGGAATGAAAATTCTAGGTGGACAAAATTATTTCTTACGTCGAAATGGTCACAAATGTCCTTTCCAACTAGTTTTTGGTTGCTGATATCGAATTGGTTGCTAGGTTCAAAAAATTTCAGGTTTTTGTGTCATGAAATGCAGAAAATTATTTCAAGTATTTTTATCTGAGTTAGATAAATACATATGTATGTAAATAGATTTAACGAAGTCCAAAAAATATGAAATCAATTGGCAGAATACTAAATTACTGAATAGTACGTAATACATTTTATTATAATTTGCTGAGTTCATTGTTCTAAAACAAACCATATAAAACAAGGGGAAAATAAAAAATCATACCATAGATCCATTATATAAACTAAAATATCTGGCAAAGTAAGAAAAAGTAATGCTTAAGATTTAGTACAAGTTTAGTACATATATTTCTTGATTGGCAAAAATAATTTTCTTTTTGTACGAGTGTGGCACTACATTTTGGCACACTGTTAAATGCTAAAAATACAATTTTCTTTATACTTACTTAAATTGGTATTTTGACTGACCTAATTGAACAATTTATGCCGGAATCGCAATTAGGCGTTCGGTCGGTCGCGCTTCTGACAAGTGAGTAGAAATGTATGAAAATATATGGAGCAAATCGCATTGTGACTAGGGATGGCAAAAAAAATGAAATAACCGATTAACCGTTTTTTAGGTTAATCGAAAGCGTTCGATTATTAATCGCGAATAATTGTGGGGAACTAACCGATTATAACCGTTTTTCGATTACAATTATTCCTTAAAAAAAAATATATAATAAACGAAAAAAATCATCATTTATTAGGAAAAATCGTCAAAATTACGATAAAATCGTCTATTCGGGAACTGGAGGGGACATTTATTGCGGTTTTTTTTTGGATATACTCACAAAACCGTAGGTAGTCGAATTCGGACTCGGATGAAAAGGCGGAAATTCTCAACTTCGATTATTTCCTTTCGATTATTTTCGACTTGAGAGGAAAAAGGTTAATCGAAAAAATAATCAAAAGGAAAAAACCGATACATTTTAACCATTAACCGAAAGAAATTAACCGATTATAATCGTTTTTCCGGTTATTGTTGCCATCCCTAATTGTGACCTCAAGCGTTTGATCGTAAAATTTTTGTAATATCGTATGTTCATTGCAACCCTGTATAACGCCTGAGTTGAACATTTCTCTACTAGGTCGGGCGTTTGACATAAAATAAATTCGAATTGATTTCTTTCGATGAAAAATTGGAAATTTATGAAAAAATTCAAGAAAATATGTTAGTGGCAGTGAACATGTTTGCAATCCAATATCTAATATCGAATGTCAGTGTGAAGCGGCTTTGAGGTACGATCAACGCGCGACCGACCTAACGCCAAATTGCGATTCGGGCATTATAAGCTTCTAATGACCTTAATACAAATTCTCAATTCTCACAATAGTTCGAAAAAGAAAAAAAAAATCGTTACACTAAAACTCGGGCCTGCTACGCAAAGATTATTCAAACTCGTTGCTTTCACGGAAAGAAATTTGCATACTTGAATCAAGAAAAATGCTTTCTTGAACTCAATTTAGAAAATTTTTAGGGAAATAAGAAAAATTGACTTAATTATTACTGGAATTAAGAAATTGAGTTTTCCAAAAATGAGACAATTATTTTCTTATTCAAGAACACTAACAAAATCTATAGAAAACAAGTAAGGAAGCCTAAGTTCGAGTGGAATCGAACATTAGATACTCAGCTGTATGCTTTCATTGTTTGTTTGCGTTTGTTCGATATAGGGTGTATTTTATATGAAACGAGTGCTGCATAAACAGGGCGCAGCCACGCCCATTTTCAAACTTTGTATCAATCATCCAAATAAGCATATAAATATTATTGTTAGTGCAAAATTGCATCCCTCTATGACTTTTAGTTACAAAGGCTTCACGTTACAAATTCCAAAAGGGTGTTCCAGAAATATCTTTGTTAAAAAGTAGGCGTGGTCATAAACCGATTTCAATACATTTTTGCGTGTCTATTAACACAAGTTATAAAAGTGTATAAACCAAGTTTCGTCATAATATCTCAGTTATTTGTCGAGTAATAGGCTCGTAGATTTCTTTGTATAAAAAGAGGCGGTGCCACGCCCATTTTATAAACTTTTTTTATTTTTTGTTTCCGGTCTATTGTAGAACTCATGTCACAAAATTTCAGTGATAGATCTTTATATTTGACAGAGATATCGCTTAAAATGTTTTTATAAGGTCACTTTATAATACCCATATATAAAAGTGGGCGTGGTCGTCAACCGATTTTGGTAATCTTTCGTCCACACATTTGGCTAAGCAAATATATCACGCGTACCAAATTTCATCGATATATCTTTAACGGTTCTGAGTTATGGCTTATAAAACTTTCAATATTTGCCCCTTAATAAGTGGGCGTGGCACCGCCCATTTTCCAAAATTTTTATATTTTTTGTTTTATGTCCCTAGTTGGACTCCTGCCACAAAATTTCAGTGATAGATCTTTATATTTGACAGAGATATCGCTTAAAATGTTTTTATTAGGCCCCTTTATAGTTCCCATATATAAAAGTGGGCGTGGCCGTCAACCGATTTTGATAATTTTTCGCAAAAACATTTGCCTAAGTAAGAAAATTACGCATATCAAATTTCATCGATATATCTTCAACGGTTTCTGAGTTATGACATATAAAACTTTCAATGTTTGACCCTTAATAAGTGGGCGTGGCACCGCCCATTTTCCAAAATTTTTGTACTTTTTGTTTTATGTCCGTCTTTGGACTCCTGCCACAAAATTTTAGTGATAGATCTTTATATTTGACAGAGATATCGCTTAAAATGTTTTTATTAGGCCCCTTTATAGTTCCCATATATAAAAGTGGGCGTGGCCGTCCACCGATTTTGATAATTTTTCGTCCACACATTTGGCTAAGTAAATATATTACGCGTACCAAATTTCATCGATATATCTTTAACGGTTTCTGAGTTATGACATATAAAACTTTCAATGTTTGACCCTTAATAAGTGGGCGTGGCACCGCCCATTTTCAAAAATTTTTGTATTTTTTGTTTTATGTCCGTAGTTGGACTCCTACCACAAAATTTCAGTGATAGATCTTTATATTTGACAGAGATATCGCTTAAAATGTTTTTATTAGGCCCCTTTATAGTTCCCATATATAAAAGTGGGCGTGGCCGTCCACCGATTTTGATAATTTTTCGTCAAAACATTTGTCTAAGTAAGCAAATTACGGATACCAAATTTCATCGATATATCTTCAACGGTTGCTGAGTAATGACATATAAAACTTTCAATGTTTGCCCCTTAATAAGTGGGCGTGGCACCGCCCATTTTCCAAAACTTCATCAAATTTCTTCATAAGGCCCTGAGCTCAATACGTGGGTAAAATTTTATCACTCTAGCTATAGTAGTGGCTGAGATACCAAATATCCGATTTTTTCTATATAGGAAAAGTGGGCGTGGTCATGGTCCGATTTCGCCCATTTTCAATACCAACCGTCCCAGTCTCGATACCAACTTGCATTTCAAATTTCATCAAAATATCTCAATTTTTACGCGAGTTATCGTGCGTACGGACGGACGGACGGACGGACGGACGGACGGACGGACGGACGGACGGACATGGCTCAATCGATTTCTCTTTTCACCCTGATCATTTTGATATATATAAGTCCATATCTATCTCGATTATTTCATTATGTTACAATCCACCGTTATGAAATCAAAATTATAATACTCTGTGTACTAGTACAGCTGAGTATAAAAAGTGTTGAAAAAAATATTTAAATAAATAAGAACATCTTTTCTTAAATTTACTTAAATGACAAAAATCTTTTTGCTAAGAATTTAAGAAAATTGTGTTTCAATGAATTGGAACAACAAACTACAGCAAAAAAAAAAAATTGAAAATAAATTTCTTGAGCGAAGTAAAATATTTCTTGCTGAAGTTGCACTTCCAAAATAACACGTATTTTTTTTTTTCATTTGCCATTCGCTTTGCATATTTCTGAATATTTCTGTAATTCTGAGATTGTTAGTGAAGGATTTGGTATAAGGAGTTCACTATTTGCATCTTCAATTATATTAATTGAAATGTTGTGATTTCAGTGAACAAGTCCTAGGAAAATAAGTACTAGTTGACTAATTATGGTTTTCTAATCCCTCATGATTAGTTTTTATTTTCCTTATTTTTACGTTTTTAATATTTTTAGAAAATTTTTACTTGATTTAATATTTAATATTTTAATAACTTTTTGGTTGCTTGTTTTTCCGACAGGGTAGGAATATGATGTATTGTGGAACGATTTTCCGTCATCCCTTGTCAAGTTTGGTTTGGAGACAACATTTGGAAGAAATTTATATGGAAGAACTGACGGCAAATTTGGGAGTAAATTTTTATGCCAGGTATGTAGATGACATCATCTGCCTAATATCGGAAAATAAAGAAGAACAAATTTTGGAGCACCTCAACAGCCAACACAAAAATATAAAATTCACTATGGATACAGAGAAAAATGGAAAAATCAACTACCTAGACCTAACAATTAAAATAAACAAAGAGACTAACAAATTTACTTACGAAATATACAGAAAACCCACAGCAACAGATACAATAATACACAATAAATCTAACCATCCTCAACAGCACAAGAACGCCGCTTTCAGACATTTATTAACACGACTTGAACGAACCCCGTTAGGAAAAGAAGCTTACAACAAGGAACTGAGCACAATATACACAATCGCAGAGAACAACGGATATCAAAAAAGTTTAGTGAAGAAAATACAAAAAAACATAAATTCAAGAAAGTCAGAAACCAAAGAAAAAGAAGAGAAGAAATGGGCAGTCCTATCATATACCGGAGCAACATCTTACAAGTTGGCTAAAGTTTTCCAAAAATATAACATTAATGCAGCATTTAAAACGAGGAACAATATGGGAAAACTTCTACGAAACAACATTAACAAGGAAGACCTCTTTGACAAACAAGGCGTATACAAATTGACTTGCGAATGCCAAAACAGTTATATAGGACAAACAGGACGCCAAATCAAGACGAGATATCGAGAACACATAAGGGATTACAATAAGAAAATAAGAAAATCATCAACGACAGTGGAATCAAATTTCGCCAACCACATGGCAGAAAACAAGTGTACACCCATGAAAATAGGAAAAACAGCTAAAATTCTCCACATACAGCATAAAGGAAGACGACTTAACATATTAGAAAATATGGAGATATACAAACAAAAAACATTCGTAGGTAAAATAATAAATGAACAAATAAACACAGCATCGGATACATTATTTGAACCGCTTAAGCTACTATACCCGAAAGAGGACAAAAGACCTAAAACCGACATAAACAAAACAACACACAAACGGACAATAACGGACTTTTACCTACTTGGTTAATGAGGGTACAATAATGAAAATATGACAAAAAATAGATTTGCATACCTAAACACACAACACAGACTCACACACACGCACGAATGCACGAACACATCACATGAACACGAAGTACCTGAACAAAACGACGGAAGTTAGTTACTATAAATACTATCGAACTTACACAAAATAACTCAGAACGAAAGAAGACACTGAAGATGGCGCATATTAGCCGAAACCGGTTTGTCTCCAAACCAAACTTGACAAGGGATGACGGAAAATCGTTCCACAATACATCATTTAATATTTTCTTATTTACTTAAGCTCGTAGGTATAAGAAAAGTTTTACTTGCAACAAAAAAATTATTTCTTAATTATTTATTTCTAAAAACAAGAAAAAACCCTTACCGTAAGTAAATTATTTCTTATTTATTTAAAATCCAATTTTACATGAAGCAAAAAATGTTTTCTTATTTATTTAAAATCCATTTTTGCTTGAAGTGAGAAAACTTTTTCTTATTTATTTAAAGTCCAATTTCACTTGAAGCAAGAAAATGTTTACTTATTTATTTAAAATCCATTTTTTTTGGATTTTCTTGATATTAAGAAATTATTTTCTAAGTTCAAAATCAAGTCTAATTTTTCTTGTCTCGGCATTGATTCTAGTAAAAAATTCTTTCCGTGTTAAGAAAAAAAAGTTGTTTTTGGCGACCTTTTATACGGGTACGGAAACAGAAAAACTGTTTTTTATTCCGACAGACCTCGAGCCGGTAAACAACAATTTAAAATATAGTTAAGAAAAAAATATATATGTATGTAAGGTAGGCAGCTTTTGAAGACGCGTAAATACCAGGTGGAGTCATAGAATGTGTTGCGGATTGGACAGTATTGTCACTGGACATTCTATAATAGTTGGGCGACAGAATTAGGCCGGTTTTCTAAGTTCGAGTTTGAGACTTTTGTCCACCTAGAATTCTCATTCCGACCACTGTGCGGCTGAAAAACGGCGTTATAAAATCAGTGGCTTAGAAAATAGTGAACGCTTTAAGTGATGATTTAATTTTCACAGATATGTACATGATCTTTATATTGCGCGCTAATTCAATTCGATTTTCACAAAAAAAAAATTCAGTATGATTCAAAAATTAGCAACTTTTTGTTTGAAGTAATTACAGCAAGTCTTTTAAAACCAAATATTTCAAATATTGCCTCAATTGTTATATATTTTTGCTTCATGGTGCACATTCATTTGCTCGAAATCTCACCTCACATTTTCTTGCTTTCGTGTCTTTTTCTTTAGATTTTTGCTTTTCGCCCAATTGTTAACATTTCTCTGCATTCTCCACGTCAACACACTGCCGAAGAAACCTCTCACTTAGTATATTTTGCATCTATTGAACTTACAAACACTTCAGTATATGTACATGGAACCTAGTTCTTTGGTCTTTTTTGTCGCTCGACGTTGTTTTTCTTTGATGTTTCCCTCATTTACATAGTCCCTAATTTGCCTTTCTTTGTTTTGCATCGCGGCAACTATGTTTTCGATGCGTTTTAGTTACTTTAATGGCGTACGCGTGTTGCAGCTTAACTTTTTGGCTGCGCGCTCGTTATGGCTCTTGTCTTAACCCCCATCTGTAGCAGCTTAAGTGCTTTAAGGAAGAACACTTTTTGTGCTGTATCAACTGGCACTTTTTTTTGCTCATTGGCAGAAGTTTTTAGTATTTTTTTTAGTATTTTTTTAGTATTTTTTTTTGTTTTTTTTCTTCGCTTTCTTGTATTGTGCTGTTCTTATTTCAAAGTGCTTGAATGCAAAACATGTCTTTTTATACTCAGCTGTACTAGTACACAGAGTATTATAATTTTGATTTCATAACGGTGGATTGTAACATAATGAAATAATCGAGATAGATATGGACTTATATATATCAAAATGATCAGGGTGAAAAGAGAAATCGATTGAGCCATGTCCGTCCGTCCGTCCGTCCGTCCGTCCGTACGCACGATAACTCGCGTAAAAATTGAGATATTTTGATGAAATTTGAAATGCAAGTTGGTATCGAGACTGGGACGGTTGGTATTGAAAATGGGCGAAATCGGACCATGACCACGCCCACTTTTCCTATATAGAAAAAATCGGATATTTGGTATCTCAGCCACTACTATAGCTAGAGTGATAAAATTTTACCCACGTATTGAGCTCAGGGCCTTATGAAGAAATTTGATGAAGTTTTGGAAAATGGGCGGTGCCACGCCCACTTATTAAGGGGCAAACATTGAAAGTTTTATATGTCATTACTCAGCAACCGTTGAAGATATATCGATGAAATTTGGTATCCGTAATTTGCTTACTTAGACAAATGTTTTGACGAAAAATTATCAAAATCGGTGGACGGCCACGCCCACTTTTATATATGGGAACTATAAAGGGGCCTAATAAAAACATTTTAAGCGATATCTCTGTCAAATATAAAGATCTATCACTGAAATTTTGTGGTAGGAGTCCAACTACGGACATAAAACAAAAAATACAAAAATTTTTGAAAATGGGCGGTGCCACGCCCACTTATTAAGGGTCAAACATTGAAAGTTTTATATGTCATAACTCAGAAACCGTTAAAGATATATCGATGAAATTTGGTACGCGTAATATATTTACTTAGCCAAATGTGTGGACGAAAAATTATCAAAATCGGTGGACGGCCACGCCCACTTTTATATATGGGAACTATAAAGGGGCCTAATAAAAACATTTTAAGCGATATCTCTGTCAAATATAAAGATCTATCACTAAAATTTTGTGGCAGGAGTCCAAAGACGGACATAAAACAAAAAGTACAAAAATTTTGGAAAATGGGCGGTGCCACGCCCACTTATTAAGGGTCAAACATTGAAAGTTTTATATGTCATAACTCAGAAACCGTTGAAGATATATCGATGAAATTTGATATGCGTAATTTTCTTACTTAGGCAAATGTTTTTGCGAAAAATTATCAAAATCGGTTGACGGCCACGCCCACTTTTATATATGGGAACTATAAAGGGGCCTAATAAAAACATTTTAAGCGATATCTCTGTCAAATATAAAGATCTATCACTGAAATTTTGTGGCAGGAGTCCAACTAGGGACATAAAACAAAAAATATAAAAATTTTGGAAAATGGGCGGTGCCACGCCCACTTATTAAGGGGCAAATATTGAAAGTTTTATAAGCCATAACTCAGAACCGTTAAAGATATATCGATGAAATTTGGTACGCGTGATATATTTGCTTAGCCAAATGTGTGGACGAAAGATTACCAAAATCGGTTGACGACCACGCCCACTTTTATATATGGGTATTATAAAGTGACCTTATAAAAACATTTTAAGCGATATCTCTGTCAAATATAAAGATCTATCACTGAAATTTTGTGACATGAGTTCTACAATAGACCGGAAACAAAAAATAAAAAAAGTTTATAAAATGGGCGTGGCACCGCCTCTTTTTATACAAAGAAATCTACGAGCCTATTACTCGACAAATAACTGAGATATTATGACGAAACTTGGTTTATACACTTTTATAACTTGTGTTAATAGACACGCAAAAATGTATTGAAATCGGTTTATGACCACGCCTACTTTTTAACAAAGATATTTCTGGAACACCCTTTTGGAATTTGTAACGTGAAGCCTTTGTAACTAAAAGTCATAGAGGGATGCAATTTTGCACTAACAATAATATTTATATGCTTATTTGGATGATTGATACAAAGTTTGAAAATGGGCGTGGCTGCGCCCTGTTTATGCAGCACTCGTTTCATATAAAATACACCCTATATCGAACAAACGCAAACAAACAATGAAAGCATACAGCTGAGTATCTAATGTTCGATTCCACTCGAACTTAGGCTTCCTTACTTGTTTGTTGCTGTTATTATCAAAATTGCATTTCTCCCTTCTCCTGTTACTTCGAAATTCATTAATGACCTTTTTTACACTGAATACCACTCATTTATTTCTGTTTTGCAATTCTCACATGTAACATTTTTCCAAACGTTTTTTGCTACTAACTAAGCCAACAAGATCGAGTATTTCTTCGTAACTTTTTTTATGTGTCTAGAGAAATTTTCGGTAACAAAAAGTCGTTTAAAATTAACATTTTGTTTGTGGAAAAATTTGTTTAATTTTATGATTCTTTTCCTATTGGCTTTGTCTTAACAGTTGTCCAGTTTTAAAATAGCAATTAGAGTAGACGATGTCCGTGCCTAGCTTGAAATAATTTTTTTTTATATATCAATGTCAAGCGTTCACAAAGTATTTTTGATTAAAATCGGCTTTATTTATGGGATTTTTCTTTATAAATTTTGCTGCTGTTTTTTGCCTTTGATTTGCAATACTGTCACTAAGTTTGAGGTAACAAGCTATTGCAACAGTGAGCTAAAATATATGCAATAAACTTGACAATAAACTGTAAAATACCGAAACATCCACGCAAAACTCAAACTACATACATAAATGTATCATGACCCTGCAGTTAATTTTAGGGACAGTTCCGAAAAACGACAGTCTAGAACTAGAGCGATGACAACTAGCTCAGGACTGGTTCTAAAGGGATGCAGAGCGGTACAGTTTATTATTGTGACTTCATGAAAAATTTCCCGAAAAGTATAGCTGGAAAGCTAGATATTTTTAAAGGCAGTGTCAGTTACTTTAAGGGGTCATAATAAAGTGTTGCTTACATTCAGTCTGTAGGAAAACATTAAGTAACTCGGCCTTACATAGTTTGAATATTCAAATGGCGTCCACTAGAAGTTTTTTGAACATTCCCGTTCCTATTCATAAAGAAAGCCAAGACTTTATTTACATAAACAAAAATTTACTTTCGAAACTCCATTGGAAAAATAACGAATATTCATAAGCACAAGGTTACTCAACAGACATTGTTATGATGTTTGCTTCCAAAAACAGTTATTGGAAAGAAGTAAGTAAGCCTTTATTTTCGGAAACTTTTCTTCTGCAGCAATTTAATATTTTATGCAACCCAATGACTTTATTTCAAACATCTCCGTTAATAAAAAAAAATCTTATTTGCTATTAACAAATACCCAAAAAATGGCCACTCAAAATCTTAATGGCGCATAGCAAAGAAAAGATTGAAAATATGTACAATGGACATTTTTGTAAACAAACTCTTCGTATATTTTTTGACCATTTTGTGGCAAACTCCCCAAAAGCTATTATTACATTTTTATACCTTTCATGGGAATCAAATGGTATTATAACTTTGTGCCGAAACACAAATGGTGAAAGTACCAGAAGGAGGCGTGGCAGACCTACCAAAATATATACCAATATGATCAGGATCATGAGCTGAGTCGATTAAGCCATGTCCGTCTGTCTGTCTGTCTGTCTGTCTGTTTGATTGCAAACTAGTCCCTCAGTTTTCGAGATATCTGCATGAAATGTGAGTGTATTTTGAGGAGAAGCTGATCATTTGTCGGAATCGGCCAAATCGGACCACTATAACATATAGCTCCCATACAACCGATTGTTCAGATATGGACATTTTGGGGTATAACTTCTCCATTTAAACAGCTAAGGGCATGAAAATTTTAAGTATTTGTACCCACATAGACCTAAATAATGTCTCCGAAATTTGTTAAGATCGGACCACTATTACATATAGCTCCCATACAACCGATTGTTCAGATATGGATATTTTTAGGTGTAACTTCTCCATTTAAATGGATAAGGACTTGAAACTTTGCTGTGTTCGTACCCATATGGATCTAAACGATGTTACTATGAACTTTCAAAGTCAAAATATTGGTAAGGTAAACAAAATCAGACCCGTTCATGAAAGGTATGAAGTCTTCGGTACGGCCGAAGACAGCCGCGCTCTTACTTGTTTTCTTTGTTCTTTTGTTGGTTGAAGACAAATTCACAGTTTTTGTCCATTGGGCCATAATATCACCAATTTTTTGTGCATTTTTATCCTGTTTGCTTTAAAAAAAATACATTGTTTGTAAAGGCTCATTTTTCTTACGCTAAATAAAAAAAAACATTTTTTTTTTTCAAAGTAATTGTTGGCATTGCTTTAGATTAGACTTTTTTCTTGAGCGATTTTCTTTCTAATTTTTTGTGTTTTCTATTTTCTTGCGTTTGTTTTTCCTTCCATTGCTTTCCATTGCATTTGCTTGGCTTCAAATATTTTTATATACACTTTATACACCATGTATTTTGTACGCAGCCACTTTATCTACGTTTTCGCTTCTAATATTCCAATAAATGAATGGAATTGAGCTAATATTTATGTTACAATATTTCTTAAAATTTAATTTACTGCACGATTTCGGGCCCGTATTATTCATAGTGATTTAAATTGGTTTTTATGTATATCTATGTATTAGGCCGGAGCGATTCAATAAGCTATATTGTGCCATCGAAATTCGGATTCCAATTTTCAAGCGGAATACTTAAGTCTACCCTTTAGGGAATAACTCTCTAATTATTGCATCTCAAGTTATGAAATTTTGGATTTGGAGCATTTATTATAAAGTGCTGCCAACGAAAATCATCGATATCGTCGGACTATAACACAGAGATCTCATACCACGATTTTGGGCTAAAGAAAAAAGTGTGCATTCTAGTTCTCCCATAACGGAAGCTATATTATAATTTTATAAAATTGTTACTATATTGACTTTAATTATCTTTAAGTAATTTTCAAAAAAAAAAAATGATATTTATTAGAGATCATTGCAAAATATGCTATTTAGTACATTCAGCCTTCAAAACTGGAAATCTGGCTATATATCGAAAACCACTCCTCCTATTTGAATTGTGATTTCATATTTGGATTCAGCATACAGTTTTGGTTGAGTTTGATGTGCATATTGGCCTGGTTAATTTTTTGGTGATTTTTGTCCATTTTTTATTTTAAAAATCCGTCTTGGTTCATAAAATCCAAATTCCGGAATATCAGAATGAATTTTAGATACATAAATGTCGTAGAAGAGTTTTCTACTCAGAAACATTAAAGGAATCCGAATTTCGATGACATGATATCGATCAATTTCCTAACACAAATCGCCCCGGCTTAATAGCTATGCCATCATGAAAATTAAAACGTTTTTTTTTTGTCTTTTCGCCGCTAATTATGCTGTTTTCCAGATTTTGTTTATCGTATTCACACTACACAATTTCGTTCCAGCTCGCTTCGTAACGAGATTTTCATTTCATTTTCATTTTCTATCATCTAACTTATTTATCATTATAATATTTTAATATATATTGTTATTTCTTTCCTTTCCTTTTCTATTCCGTTGCTTTTTCTTTAGTTTCGTAATAATTGTTTGCTCAGCTTTTTTTTTTCATTTATATCGCACTTGTAAATATTTATTGCCAGCAAAGCAAAACAAATGAAAGTTAATTACAAAATTCCATTTGGTTACCATCAGACGGCGACGCACCGCAATCCCATGGTAAACTCGATTTTTGTTGTTGTTACTTGGTTCACCAAACTCACAGGCATCTTTGTGTTTTAGTGCGATTTATCATTAAGCCAAAGCACGAAAAAAAGAGCCAAGTTGAGAGACAGAGAAGCTGCAAAGCACACGAACACCATGATTTTATTTAAAAAGTTACACGTTCGAATTAGTGCATTATTCATTACAGAATGGTGCTTACGAAAATTAGGCAAAACTAACTTGCGAACTGCTAACAAAAATTCAGCACGTTTGGGTAGAATGTATGCAAAAGCATATACACACTAACGTTAATGTTGAAAATGAAAAAGGCAAAAGTGGGGAAAATCCAACAGCTTGCACAGAGTCTCAATGGCCGAGTGTGTTTATGCGTTGGGTCATTGCGGCTGAAGATGGAATGGACTCGGGTTCAATCCCCGGTGCATCCACTTCCGAAAAGAGTGCTGATGATCGAAAATGGTTTTTCGTGAAATAGCTATACACTCAACCTTCGCTGTAAATAGTTGTTGAATTTTTTTCCACTTACCCCAACAATTAACTTGCTATTAATTTAAAATATTTAGTTACTAGCTCATAAAGAGACAGAGCTGGTTCCTCTTCTATACCAGCGCAATGATTTCAACGGTCGTTTTTAAAATGGTGATGTCCTGCTAAGCGGTAATTGCTCCTCTCTACAAAACTCTAGAGCTCATTCTGAACTGTCTCTAATATGAGGTGTTCTGTGGTAGTGTTAAAATTAATGCAGTAAATTTCAAACCCTTTTCCTGTGTTTTTCTTCAATTGTATACAATTTTCTTTTTATTATGTTTTTTTTTTAAATTTCCCATCTTATTAAATTTTTTAAAAAATTTCCTTTTTTATTATATTTTTTAAAATTTCCTTTTTTATTATTTTTTTTTTTCAATTTTCCTTTTGGCAAATTTTTGTAATTAGTAAAATTGCGATAAATTAATCAATGTGACTCACTGAAGTTTTAGAAAAACATTTTATTACATTTTATTACATTTTTAAAAAATTTCCCTTTTTGGGAAATTTTGATAATTAATATAATTGCGTTAATTTAATCAATATGGCTCACTGACGCTTAAGAATAACCATTTTATTACATTTTTAAAATAATACGCTTTTTGGGAAATTTTGAAAACTAGTATAATTGTGTGGAATTTAATATTTTGACTCAGTAAAGTTTAAGAGAAACGATTTTATCTAGTTTTAAAAAATTCCCTTTTTGGGAAATTAAAAATTGTCATTTGGGAAAATTTTAGTTTGAGGTAATTTTTTAGTTTAATTTTGCCACTGTCAGTTTTAAGTACCTAGTTGATTTTAGAAAAATTTCTCTTTTCGAGAAATCTTATAAATTATGTACTACAATTGTGTGAAATTTACCATATTTTTAGCAACAATCTCGCTCTATATGCCTTAGGAATCAGTTCTGATCCAGTTATCGGTCTTGTACTAAGAAATAAATTCATTCATTTCTCGTTTTCCCCATTACTTTAATATGTACTAAAATTCTAGTTAAAATTATCTGCGAATGTTGGAATATCGTTGGGCTTTAAAAGTTAAATCAAGGTAAACGTCAAAAACACTTATGTATGTATATACTCGTATGTACATACATACCTAAATGTGTCTAACACCACATGCCCTTACAACAACAATCCTATTTGCTACGTCTCAATGACTTTTGCTGCACATCAAGTTGATCTTGGACCATTTTTGCTTTTTAGTACGCTATTGTGTATTTACTTGCTTGCATTCTGCCTTTCGTGCCGTCTCCCATGCTCTTTATTTAATTGTTGAATATTCTATGAAAAATTCTCCGTAGCGCAAAACTTGTATATTGATTATGAATCTCTCGTGTGTGATGTCAAGGTAAAATGCACGAGCAGTACTAATAAATAGCTAATATGAAAAACAACAAGAAAAACAGCAACCAAAATAACAGAAACCAAAAAACAACAACAACAACAATATACCAGCATAGCAACAAATCCTTTAACGCGGCCACCATTATGAAATTTGCTTATAAAACTTTCCGCTTTTAGCAATTGGAAATGCAACGGAAGGAAGCATTTCTTGGCATTTGCTTTTGTGTATTTGCATTACATAGCATTAGTATTTGTTGTATTTAAAGTCAAATTTTTATTTATATTCGTGCTTGTTTCTGTTGGCGTTTCCACTAAAAGTCAGCGAAAGGCTTTTTGTGTCATTGCAAATTCATTCATTCATGGCATTGTGTGCATTTATGTTACGTATACGCCCTGCTGTGCCTAGAGAAGCTAAGAAGCTTTGTATGTATGTACGTTAGACTGACCACAATTGCAAAAGTGCTAATTTTTTTTGCTCCCCGTGCATTTTCTGATAGCTTGACAATAGAAAATAAGATCTGCATAAAAATCAATTTCTAAAGCCAATTTTGAGCGCACAGCTTTTATTGATACGCGATGTTCGTTTAAAAAGTTTATGGCTGTCGTATTTTTATTCTTTTGCAATGTTTTAATGGCATTTGCATGAGATATCGCACCCTAAATCATAAAGTGGCACAACTCAAAATTCAAAAATTTTCAGGAGAGCCAAAAAACTTTTTTTCATTACAAGCAATCGTATGGCAAAGGGCCAGGTATAATGGTTATTTTTCGGTCGAAAGAGACAGTTATTCAAAAGTTTTTTTTCGCAATCGCTAAAGATATGTTCCGTATACCCGTTTATGAAAAAATTCGATTTCGAAAAATTTTGAGTTGTGCCACTTTTTGATTTAGGGTGCGATATGTCAAATAACACGTCCCGAGAGTCAGTAAAATGTTTTTTTTGCCTTACCACATTTCAATTTAATAATTTTGTTGTATTGATTTAAATGCATTTTAATCATTTTCTCTATTCCATCTTTTCTTTTGGTCGGCATTCCGAATTTTGTATAGACCTCAAACAATCTATTGGACAAAATAGGAGTGCTTTCCTTTGCCGTTTAATGTTCATCACGAATCAAATAAAATAAATAGCTTAACACATTTCTTCTGCTTGGAAGCATATTCCCATTCAAAGTTTTTTTTCAAGCCTGTGTTTAAAAAAGATACTCTTACATTATACAATAGAAAAGCCTTACATAGCACTTATATCGTAAGATGTTATTAAATAATTACCAATTAAGGGAATGCATCTGGATCTTAATGCCATTACAATAATAGTTTTAAAAAAATGTGACAAAATCTTTTTTGAACTGAATATAACACACTTATGAGCACTACCGCTACAAGTTCACTATAAAGAAAGTTCAGCAAACTACTGAATGAGCTGAAATATGAAACTATACCACATTTTTTTTATTGCAAATCCTACTACGATATTTTGAGTTTAGTAAAAAAAAAAGTTTGAAAAAATGCGACTTGCTTATTTTAAATAATTTTCTTGACTATAATAGTGCATGTAAATCAAAAAAGAAATTATGATGTGTAAAACTACTTTAAATAACCTATTAAATGATGTATAGTTTATACAATTCTCTCTGTTTTAAATATTTATTTTTGCGTTTTTAACAAACAAAAAAATTTAAATTTCACTTTAAGGACTCAATATGTCCTGAAAGGATAACGGTAGGTATAACTATCATAAGGAGAATATGTTCCCAGTTTCATTTAGTATAAAAATGATTATTACATTATTTCTCCAAAAATCATTGTTTAAAGAGATATTGGTCTCTAAAGCAATGCATAATTTTTAGGTCAATTTTTGAACTTTAGTTCAAATGCGCGTGGCTATTTCCCACTACCGATGGTCAGATTTTAATGCAGATCTTATTTTCTATTGTCAAGCTATCAGAAAATGCGCGGGGAGCGAAAAAATTCAATACTTTTGCAAATCCCATATGTTTTGTGGTCAGTCTAATGTACGTATGTATGTTTGTATTAAATGTAGTTCAGTTTATAGCGTTAAAATTTTAGTTGCCAAAGCAACAAAATGCATTGCATTTCAGTTGAAAACAGACTCGGCTGGTTTACTCGATTGGTTTTGCGTTGCTTCTTAAATCATCTTAAAGTGTTGTGGGAGAGATAGGATTTAGTTTCTATTTTCTTTGTACCAGTAGATATAGAGAAGGTATGGTTTAGTTGGCACTTGACTACGATTTTATCTGCATTCTATTTTTATTACATTTTTCTAAATGTATGTATATACTTGTTTTGTAACTTGGCCACGATGCCTTGTACTTATGGTTTATGATATTTTATTTTATCTACATACATACATATATACACTTTGCAAATGTATGTATACGTATCGCAAACAGTGTCATCAGCTATCCTTGAGCTAAATGTACTTATATAAGCCCATTGTTGTTCTCAGTTCATTTTTTTCCTGGTATTTGTTAGTTATTTAGAATTTTTATTGTTGTCTACTGCTTAGTTTTATTATTATTATTTTCATTAACATTTCTGTTAACTACAGCATGAATTAAGAAGATACTAGTATAGTAAGACATTTAATGAGCGAAAGAATTTTTCTTTGAGTGTTTCTTATCGCACAAAATCGAAAAAGGCTAAGCAATTAATTCTATCACCGCCTTTTTTGCTTTAGTATCTTTATATATATCTTTATATATCTTTATATATATTACGCTAAGCGATTTTTTGTACGCACCATAACTTTTACACCGTTATACCGATTTTCGAAAATGGGGTGTCATATGAAAGGGCTTGGCCAGTAGATGTGCAGGAAGGTTTAATTTTTTTGAAAACGGTTGCCACCTGTTTAAAAATTTAATTGTCCTGTTTAGTTTGCTTGATTTATAAATTTCAGGTACCATATGAAAGGAATTGAGCTGGAAATTAGCACTTTATTAAAATTTTTACAAAAAGGGTTGCCACCTGTTCAAAAATTCAGTGATACGCTATAGTTTGTGTGATTTTTTTAATTTGAGGTGTCATATGAAAGGGCCTTGCGTAAATAAGTAATTTATTATAATTTTTATAAAAAGGGTTGCCACCTGTTCAATATTTAATTTTTACGTTATAGTCTGTTTGATTTTTAGATTTGAGGTGTCACATGAAAGTGAAAAATGAGAAATTTATGATAATTTTTACAAAGAGTGTTGCCACCTGTTACAAAATTTATTTTTACTCCACAGTTTGATTTTTAAATTTAAAGTGTCATATGAAATGGCTTTGCCGGGCATATGAAAATGCTTGGCCTGAAAATGAGTAATTTATTACCATTTTTACAAAAAGGGTTGCCATCTGTTCAAAAATTTCTTTCTATGCTACAGTTTTTCCGGTTTACAAATTTTAAGTGTCATGAAAGGTCTTGCCCTGTAATAAAAAGAAAGGGGGGGGGGGTGGAAATGAAGGGAACGGAAATGGCGAAGGAAAGAAAACTAAAGAGGGAAGAGTACGGAAAATAAAATGGATATAGGGAAGAGGAAACCCAAATAAAAAGGAAAGGGGAAGAGAAAGAGAAGTACGACAAATGAATTTTGGAGGTAGCTAAATGGATAAAATATTGTAGAAAACTATTCGCATTAAAACTTCACTATGGGACTCCTCGGACAAAATCTTTGTATACAAAATCTAGGTCGACGGAAAATAAAAATAACCAGTAATTATGTATATACTTCATTTTATATTTTATTAATAAGAATATATGGGCTTAAAGCCGATATATGTATATTTTGCCATTTTTAAGGGGTAGTCAAATTTAAAATGGCAATCAAAAAAATTGCTAAATGTAGCAATAAGTGGTTGTCTACCCTCAAATTGTCGCACAGTGTAATTGAAAGCCACAGCATCGCATGGCCAGGTTTACTAGTACATACTAATGTAAGTACCTATATGTTTTTGAGCACGTGCTTATCATGCTATTGGCTATAATTTTGTTTGATAAATACAAATGCACTGCCAATAGGCTTTAGCACACAAAAGAAAGCAAGGAAGCTACTTTTTTCGCACAAGAGCCTTGCTACATACACTTGCTGATGGAACTAGAGTTCAGTTTGGAATGGTTAGGTGCAGATTCACGGCAGCTCATTTTTGTGTTTGCTTAAAGGGCAGAAATGCATTGAACGACCAGACAAGAAATACAAGTGCTGGAAAAATTATACGCGTTGTATATAAGTATGTTTACTTAAGCTCTTACTAAGCGATAAGTATATGAACGAATCCAAATAGCCATTACTTATATACACCCTGTGCCAAAATTATAAAAGCATACACTTTTTCCAAATTGTTTATATGTAGACTAATTTTTAATTGTACAGTTGCACATTTATGTTAAGGGGAATACTTTGACAAAAGAAACAACAACAACAACACCTACACCTGTCATATATTAAGAGAGACTTACTGTTTCCAAATTTTAAATGCATTTTCTCTTTCTTTATTATTTATAACCTTAATTTTTTTTTTTAATAATGGATGGTGCCTCCTCCCTTTTCGATAACCTCAAAAATTCTGTTTGGCATTGAATTAAATAAATTTTGAATTCGCTGTGGGCTAATTAAATTCCATTGCAGCAAAATTTCCTGTTTCAGTTCCTCTTTTGTGGAGTATTGTTTGTTCCCGCCGTACACCAATCTAATTAAAGCACTCCAAACATTTTCCATCAGATTCAGGTCCGGGGACAGTGATGGCCAATCAAGAAAAGGGATGTTGTGATCTGCAAGCCAGCTTTTAGTGTGACGAGAGGAGTGGCACGCTGCATTATCTGGCTGAAAAACGAGATTTTCATCGGGATTTTGGTTCAAAAAAGGTACCAATTTTTCGAAGAACAAACTGGTGTATTCTTCTGAGTTCATTCATGTATTGTTGTTTACTAACTTAAGTTGTTTTTTGTGCCTTTCGAATTACACTTGTACACATGTAGCTTTGCTAACCTACATATATATGTATCTAAACATATGTACATTAGATGCGTTTTTTTTTTAGATATTCCCTCCGGTACCGGAATATGAAAATAGAAAAATTTTTCTTTCAGTTTACTTACTCTAAAACACTCTATTTTCATATTTCGGTGCCGGAGGGAGCATCTGAGAAGGTTTAAAGAATCCCATACAAAAAAAAACTCATCTAATGTACATATATACAAACATATCGTTGAACTCCTGCCAGAAACACGAAAGTGAAAATTTTTTTAAGTACAATGTCTGCTCTTTATCGGTTATATATTGACATAATAACGATTAATATTTGTTTATATGCTTATATACATACACGTACATGTACATGTATGAATGTTTACATAAGCATTTATACAAATATTAACTGTTATTACATCAACATATACCCGATAAAGAGTAGACATCGCACTTAAAAAAATTTTCACTTTCGTGTTTCTGGCAGGAGACCGACGATCGGGCCGCGTGTGTACCAATGGTCCAATGCCCCGTAAATACCGCAGTTATGCGAGAAATGTCTCTTCTATCCATCTTTAGGATGGCTGAGGATCGCACCTCTTTATATGAAGGCCACAGACTTCTGCAGACTCTGCAGGTCCGCAACCGTTGTCATCTAGTTTTTGCCTCCCCGAACCAGTGCCGAGAGATTCGACCCTTGACAAATCCCAGGGGCGCAAGAACCTCTCGCGCCTCTGCGACATCAAGAGCCGAGCCCCGCCTGGCCGGCAAATCAGCCATTTCGTTACCCTAAATATCCCGGTGCCCCGGCAACCAGATCAGGGACACGCTATGTCGACCCGCCAAGCCAATGAGCAATTCCCTGCACTGACCCACCAGGCTCGATGACACCCTTGCAGAGCCCAGAGCCCAGAGCCCTCAGTGTCGAATTGCTGACTGTGCTACGACTATCTCGGTCTAGTCGCATGGTCGTTCAACAGAAATAACAACTAGCTCATTTGGTTGCTAGTCGTTTGGTTTTTTTTTCGCAACTTGACTAGACAACGACTAGAAAAAGTAAACAACTTGACTAGAAAATGAAATAGTCGTTGACCAAAAACCAGCTAGTAAATATGGCAGCAAATGCGCCGGCGCGCAACTTGTAGCTTTTAGTCGCAGTTCCTTTCTCCATAAACAACTATGAAGTGCGAGTGTTTGGTTGTTTTGATGTGTAGTGGATGTAAGGGAAATGCAAAAACAGAATCGTTGAAAGTGTGTATACACATACATACACATATGTGTAAAGGCCTTTGGCAACTTACAATCTGGATTGAGAGGAAGTGTATATGTGTGAGTGTCGGGTGATTGACGCAACCCTGCAAAAAAATGTGCGATTAATCCCGAAAGAGATTTGTCCCGGATTGATCTCTTTCGAGAACAATCGGTCCACAATTAGTCCCCGATTGTTGCCGTACGGGTATAAATGTAGACTAATTGTAGACCAATTGTTCCCGAACGGGTATAAATGTAGACTAATTGTAGACCAATTGTTCCCAAACGGGTATAAATGTAGATTAATCGCTTTCACTCCGAACGGGTATAAATGTAGATTAATCGCTTTAACTCCGAACGGGTACAAATCTAGATTCCTTAAATATAGAAATTTTACAAAAATGTGCAACGTAAAATAAAGTGAACACCCTTTCTTTTAATAACAATGAAGAATAATAATTTTAACAAAATGTTGCCTAAAAGATCCTATGAAAAAATCCTTTACATTACTCTCATACAAGGATGGGCATTTTTGCATTACCATTCAAAGTGCATTACTATTCAATAGTAAATGGTAGTGCAAAATTGGTTGGTGGTGAATTTTCATTCCCATTCACTACTGAATGGTAATGCAAACCAAATTTGCATTCCCATTCCCTAATGAATGGTAATGCAAATCAATTTTGCACTACCACTCATCATTGATTGGGGACTGCAAGGGTGAATGCAATCAAAATTGAATTCAGCTTACCCAACCTTGCTCTCATATAATGCATACTCAAAACTTACAATTTTTTTATTTATTTATTGAGATTTTTTTACAAAAGTAACACATTATATAATCTTTATTTAAATATACATGAACATTTACAATTTTTTAAAGATTGTTATTAAAAATTACCTTGGCAAACAGCTTGGAAAAATCTACATTTGTACCCGTTAGGGATGAAAGCGATTAATCTACATTTGTACCCGTTCGTGCTGAAAGCGATTGATCTACATTTGTACCCGTTTGGGATGTGAGCGATTGATCTACATTTGTACCCGTTCGGTATGTTAGTGATTAATCTACATTGGTACCCGTTCGGGTATACAAATTGAACAATTAGACTCTTCATAGGACATGCTCGAACAAATGCCGTCAATTCGCCCCATATAAAGGGATGTAAAATTGTATTAGTCGCATACTCCCTTGCAATTGATTCCAGACACGTCCCGGATTAATCGCATTTTTTGCAGGGAAATATCAAAAATTTTTGATTTTCGTAGCCGCGAGCCCACAGCGAGCCGACAGTAAGTACGTCTAGCACGACAGCTGCCGATTGCACTAACACACACAAAAAAACAAACTCAAATTTCACTAACTCACTAAAAAAAATACTCAAACTGACAATCCATATTGTAAGTTGCCAACGGCCTTAGCAGAGTCTTAGATTACATAACAAACATACGTGCCAAAAACGAAAAGAATCGGATCAAAAATAGGGATTTTGCGAATATAGCGAATCCAGCGCCATCTAGCGTTTTCAAATATTGCCTATGTCGAGCGGACTTATCCAAAGAATAAACTGTCACAGTTTGGCAGAGATCCGACCAGTAGTTTTTGAGCCATTTCCTCTATACAAAACCCTCTACAATTTTATATATGTGACGCGCAAAATAGAAAGGGACCTAAGGGTAAAAACCGATTTTTTTTTGGGGGCATAGGATTGGTCTCATTCGATGCTCAGATGTTGTTCAAATCAAAAAAAAAATTTATTTTTTACCCTTAGGTCCCTTTCTCTATGATCTGTCACATACATATGTATGTATATTGATAATTAAAAGACGACAGAAATTGAAAACAAAAGGTCCGTTTATTATTAGCTAGTTATGAATAGTTAGCCAAGTTTCGGCTGGCAAATCGTTTCTTGATTCAAAAAAATGGCAGAAGAGAGCCATTGACAGCTCCAAATTTCAGCTAGTAAAATTTTCCCTAGCTGAAATTATTTGCTGCCAAAGTAAGAAACAGTCGTTGAAAAAATAAACAAACGAATACTTTTGATTTTATTACTTTTGAAATTTTCTGAATTTTTGAAATAGAAATAAAGAAAATTAAATGTTTTTTTACAAAAAATAACCATTACCAGTCAAAAATAGCATTCAAATTTCTAATCGCTAATTTTTATTATTATTCCGTTTCTTGATTTTCTGTTCGTTTCGCTCTTTATGAGCACAATTCTTTCCGTTTTGCTCACTTGACAGCTAGCTGCTAGTTTAATAAGAAACAAACCTAAAATATTTATTGATTTTCATTTACAAATTGCAATCGATTTGGATAGTAAAGTTAATTATTGATCTTGCTGTCGTGTAGCAAGTACGTAATAAAAACTATTATTTTTTTTTGTTTTGCTTTTTTTACTTCGGTATCGTGATACACTGACGCTTTTTAGGGTAGATAATGCCATCGCAAGCGCCCCTTTCGGTCATTTCGTATTCTAAAAAAAGAAAAAAATAATTAAATCCATTCTAATCTTAAAACACTTAACATAAGAAATCTGCTGTTGCATTAAACTTGGTAGATACTTACTTTTACAAGGAAATACTTTTTTTCTATTTGCCTCCTCCATATCTGTTCGACTGAAAAATAGTCGGCACATATTTCCGCGTTTAGCGCAAATATAATCAATAGTAGGAACGGCTAACACCAAAAATTGGATAAGCGCGATAATAAACACGAGAAGTATTTTCATTGTAGCAATAATTTTCACAGAAAACTGATTGTGAAAGCCGTGGCGCACTTCAATTTATACAATCCAAAACTACTTTGTATGTTATCCTGAGTACCATACATATATCTATGCATGAATCATTTTTTATATTTTTTGTAAATATTTTTCTATTTAGCTCTAAAAGCACTACATATGTATGTATGTTCAGTTACTATTTGCCCAGAGCACAGAGCCTTTTTGCTAACTTAAAAACATCCCAATAAACAAAACGGATTCGCCTCGAATTCGCTTCGGATTCGCTTTCTCTGATTATATTATCGCGGCAATAGTTCGCGGCGACAGATCGGCGAATCCGAATTCGTAGGCATGTCACCTATCACTAGCGATTCGAGAATTTGTTCATTCTCGGATCGCTGGAGATTCGAATTTTTTATCATTAGCGATTCGAGAATTTTTAATTTCTCTGATCGTTGGCGATTCGAAAATTTGTTCATTAGCGATTCGAGATTTTTTTATAAATGGCGTTTCGAAAAATTAAAAGTTCAGAATTTTGTTTACTGGCAATGGGTTAAATCCATATAAAATAATATAAAGCATTTAAAATATTTTTATAAGCACTATAATGATTTTTTAGTGCAAAAAAACTTAAAAAAACTAGAAAAAAATGATATCGCGAAAATTGATTTACTCGAACTTGCCGCGAACTCGAGGCGAGTCCAAGAAATTACATTCGCGAAAATCTGCTTTCGCGAACTCGCCTCGAATTCGCCGCGATATCATCCTCGCGTCTGTGTTTATTGGGATATTGCCATTAGAAATACAAATAACATGCTCGTATTTTTTCAACTTTCATTGTCACATGTGTTTAAATATGTATGTATGTATGTACGTATAGGTACAGTGGGATAAATTTTCGTTTTCGCGAATAATTCGTACGCTGGTTTAATTAAGAAAAATGTCATCGATTTTTTGGAATAGCATCGTATATGTGTATGAAAACTGCATTTCATGCTTTTATCGGCGCAAATGGCGAAGCTATACCCGAAAGTGCTGCATATCACAGGTTGTATGGCAGCTATATGGAATAGTCATCTGATTTTCACTGAGATTATGTACTTCACAACTATATGTGTATGTATACATATATGAAAAACCTTATGCTTTAAGAAAACACACAAAAAAAAAAAACTTAGATATACCTAACATAAAAACAAAAAATATCACTTTGTGTTGCTTGAATAGCTGAGAAAAAGGTTTTATTGTAGTTTTTCCTTTTTTAACAACTTAAAATTAGCTTGAACAAATTTAAGATGTCATGAAAAAGTGTGGCAATTTCGGGAACATATTGCCAGAAAACGGTGTATTTGCAAGCAAACATTTTTTTTACATTGTGATGTAGAATTTAATTCTCTTTCATCTGATGCCAAACACTTATTTGTACTATAAGTTTTATTTTTGAATTAATCACCAAAATGGTCTAGAAATACCCCATTGTGCGACGCAGTGAAAGTACTTTCAGTATTCATTCTGACGGCCCAATAATGTACATACACGTATGCATAAGGTTTATGACAACTTTTTAAAGACAGCTGTGCACATATAACTTTGATTGAATGAGTAATTAAATTTCTTGTGGCTTTCTTTGCCGCGTCTCTTTGTACGTCAAAAATCGTACTTCCATAACACAATGTTTGTTGAGCGCCATTGAAGGGGCGGAGTAAAGTTCTCTATCAACGCGCAAATATCACAGCAAATCGCTAGCTTAGAGTGCAAACTGTGTAAGTCCATTTTTATGAAAAATTGTATTTTTATGTAGAACGCTAGAAAAATCAAATACGCACCGCGCTAAACAAGTCTGCGACTCTTGTCAGTGATAGGTACGCAAATTGTGTAAGTCCAAAAATCGAAGAAAATTGTGGAAGTCCAAAATATTTACATGAACGGAAATTTTTTTTTTTCATTTCGAAATTTTTTAATTTTTTGTTTTTCGTCTCTCCTACAAAGTTTAAAAAAAGGACTTACACAATTTGCACTCTAAGCTAGCGAAATACTGCTGAGCATTAGGGACTCCAATTACTTGATTTTTACGATCCCGGGATTTTTGATATTTGAAAAACCCCCTATCTTAACTAAGAAAACGCAGAAAAAAAATTAGATATACCTAACATAAAAACAAAAAATATCACATTGTGTTGCTTAAATAGCTCAGAAAAAAGGTTTTATTGTAGTTTTTCCTTTTTTGTTTTTTTATAACTTAAAATTAGCTTGAACAAATTTAAGATGTCATGAAAAATGTGGCAATTTCGGGAACATATTGCCAGAAAACGGTGTATTTGCAAGCAAACATTTTTGTTACATTGTGATGTAGAATTTTATTATCTTTCATCTGATACCAAGCACTTGTTTATGCTATGAGTTTCATTATCTATATTTTAATAGGCTAACAGCACATTTAACATACTCATATCCACATAAAATTGATATGGATGTGTTCGTATGAGTGAGGAGCAGTGCATAGGCATATAATTTTTTCTATAAATTATTTAATTAGCTTATAATTAATAAATAAATTTTTAGTTAAGAGAAATAGATATCATAAACGTGTTTACAAATATCGTAAACACAGTTGAAGAGTCGCTTTAATTTAAAAGCGCTCTCTCTATTTTATATGCATTGGCCCAGTTTACGCTCAGATCAAAGTCAACGCGGCCAAATTGCTTTTCCATTAAAGCGAAAAATGAGAGAGAGGGCGGGAGAGCACACTGAGTAATTTTAATTTTGACCAAGGCATATTTAACAGGTAGGCTAGGCGGCGAATTGAAAAACTTCTTTTTAACACGCTTTTATTAGTTTCACCTGTATGTATGTATGTATGTATGTAATTTCTAGCTGCTGTCTAAATATATGTAACATATTTACTAATGAGATTAGGTTATAACCACCGCTATGTTCCAACAGATGGCGCGCGTGAGTTTATATTTTTAAAATATTCACTTATTTCATTTACAAAGGTAGAGTGTAATGTCAAAATCAAAGCGAATTCACATCATGGCCAATAGGAATGGACGAGCCCCAAGCGAATTCAGATTTTAACCACGGCGAAATATCATTTTGACATTACACTCTACCAATTACAATAACAAAATACATGGGAAATTTCTCAATTCACCACCGGGCCTGCCTTCCTAGATCTGCCTTGATTTTGACCATGATTTCGCGTCGGACCGTGATCAAAAGGGCATATCAGTGTTGCGGTACAACTGGAATTCGGAAAGTGTTGCTTATCTCCGCGAAAAGGAATAATTTTTGTACCAATACAAAGTTGAAAAAATAAGTTGCATGGTCGAATTTCGAGCACCGGCGATACTAGCAAAAATAAATAGGCAGTATATACCAAGATAATAAAAAAATCATTTAATTAATATGTTAAAGTTAGAAATCCTTTTTGGAAACTGATTTTCATAAGCCTTTTTGTTCCTTATGCCAGTGTTATTATCAATGGCCGTTAAGGTGTGAGTGACCACTTGATGCTCAGGTGTATCTAAAGATCTCAGATAAGATAATCAAAAGAGAAATTCGTGTTTTGAATGGATTGGCCTAAATCCATTGTCGTAAACGTATCCTTAATATTTAAGCATAATAAAAGGGAAAGGAATTCAGCCCAGTTTTGCAGAAATTAAAAATTAAAACTTTTTCTTAAATGAAAAAGAATGTAATTAAATTCCACTTCGATATCGCTTATTGCAACATAGCATTTATTTGCCTTTTTACCTTTCAATAACTTTTTACTTATGAAAAATAAAGTGGATATAATGAAAATATTCATCGCTGCAAAAAATTGTGTAAAAATTTCAATTTCCAATCATCAGCTGGCATTTCCAGTTGTTAGTGTGTGGGTAATCGTTTGAGACTTACATACTAACCCTGCAGAGAACTCAATAACTAGTGAGCAAAATTTCTAGTTCCGAACTAGCGAAAAGGTGTCAAAGGGGAACTAGATCAATTGTAGTTAGACTCTCACCAGATCAGAAGAAGTGAATTGGGTGACCATTATAAGACACACCTTGATTTGTATGCAATTTCGAAGTGACAAAAATTCTATGAAAATTTTTCGTTCGTTCAATTGCCGTCGGCTTTGTATATTTCTGCAATTCTCAGATGTTTAGTGAAGCATTTTATATAAAGAGTTTTCTATTTGCATCTTAACTTGTATGAAATGCAATGTTCCCCTAATTATGCTTTTCCGATCCCTCAGGTTTATTTTTATTTTTTTTATTTTATTACTTTTTAAATATTATTGTAAATTTTTATTAAATAAATAAATTAAAAAAAATTTAGTTAAAAAAAAAATAAAAAAAAAAATTATCATCCACCTTGTCACCGACAGGATTCGAACCCACGCCTCTCAGATTGAAAGGCACATGCATTAACCAGTCGGCCATCGTGCCACTTGCATAAAGTGTGTCAAAGGCTGCACTTAAGCGGCAGATGCAAAACTGTAGAATTTGTAGGTACTTGTAGCTAGTTCAGAACTATCGAAATTGTGCCAATAAACGAACTAGTGTAAACTGCAGAATTTAGTACTAGTTCGGAACTATCGAAAATGTAGTGCAGAGAGGGACAATTGAGACCGCCTAGGACATCGCCGTGTTAAATTCGCCAGTTGATAACATGCAAAAGAGATTTAGCTCGCACTAGTAGTGTCGAAAAATGCACCAAAAGCGACCTAGTTCGGAACTAGAGATTTTCCCTACAGGGAGGTTACTTTATTTTACATAGCTCACGCTCGATATTTTTTCAATTTATGTATGTGTATATGACAGCGAATTGATTGGTTGTATGGTTTAGTGGAGTGGTGGTGGAGGATTTCGAACTTGATGGATTTTTAATTTAGAACATTTTTCGCAATCAACGGCCACAAAAATGGTGGTCGCACAATTGGTGCAACAACAAGACTGTATAAACACACACATTGGTAACTGTGTATATTTTTTAGTGGGTTACTGCCAAAATGTCTCAGTCATAAAGCTGTTATTCGCAAAAAAAAAAAAAAAACAAACAAATAAGGTGTTTTGTCCCGAAACTTCAGTTGAAAAACAAAAAAAGACTTCCCAATAAACACAAAAGCGAGGATGATATTGTGGCGAATTCGAGATGAATTCGCGGAGGTTAATGTAATTTTTCGGACTTGTATCGAGTTCGAGATGGACTCGAGAAAAATCAATTAACGCAATAGCATTTATAAAATTTTATTAAATCTTGCTTTACACGAAGAAATACCCTGTTGGACTTTAATTTACCATTTAAAACTCTACTAAAGCGACTGGAAAGCTCGGATGATATCGTGGCGAATTCGAGGCGGATTCGCAGAAGAAGATTTTCTAGAATGTATTCGCCATGAGTCTAAATCTCGAATCGCCAACGATCCGAGAATATAACAATGCGCGAATCGCTAATGAGGGGTGACTCGCCTGGGAATTCGGATTCGCCGATCTATTGTCGCGAACTATCGCCGCGATAATATAAACAGAGAAGCGAACTCGTCTCGAATTCGAGGCGAATCCGTTGTGTTTATTGGGTTCATATGTATATTTTATGAATGTGGATATGATATTTTACGTCATGGTGTGATTCTGTTGTTTATGCGAACAAATATTTATTAGAAGTTATGTATAACCAAAAACGTCTATATCTGAACAATCGTTTGTATGACAGCTATATCTTCTATTGATCCGATTTGGCTAATTCCGACAAATGATCAGATTCTCATAAAAAGACACCCACATACCAACTTTCAAGCAGATATCTCCAAAATTAAAGGACTCTCACGAACGGGCAGTCATATAGAGACAGAGAGACAGAGGCCTTTATGCATAAAAACTGAACTCCTTCTCAAGAGACTCAACTCAAACTTAATCTCGAGAAATAACCAAATAATTTAAATTTATTGGATGGGCTTTTATTATTTTGCAATATTTCTATGAAAAAAAAAACCTAATTTGTTCGGCAAAATCAAGCAATTTTAATAATTTGTATTCATACAGACGCACAATGGGTGATTGCGGCCAAAAATAAATTCAAAATTAAAGTATGAGTAAAACAATTTTTTTAAACAGAGATCGACAGATACATCAAATTGTAATAAAAAAGCTTATATAAAAATCTTTGAGTCTCTTTTCGTTTAGCCGTACAGGGTGCCCAAAGTTGAGCAACAAATGGGTTATTTTTTTTCTCAATGAACACACCTCATACAAAATGCTCTATCTCATTTAGTTGTTAACATACGAACTCGAGTAATTCATCATTACATAGATAATGATTTCTCTTTCAGAAATTATAACGCAGTTGTAAATACCGTTCACTATTGAATTTATATGAATTTTCAAATATTGAAAAAAAATGTCGATAAGAAAAAAATTTTGCTCCACTTTGAATAAAAAAATTAAAAAAACAAAAAATATGACCTCCTCAATTTTTTTTTATGCTTTGAAATAATATATTCTTAATCAAACTACATTTTCATTTTAAAAATCCACTTGCTCCATTTGCTTTTATAATTTTTTTCCCATTGGCCTAAAACTGCGTTTTTGTGAACGCATTAATTATGTTAGTTTTGACATTATGAAAAACGTTTATATTTAGGCGAATAATCTAATATTTCTTTATCGTCTTGCAGTAAATGGTGCATACTTTCAAATTATGAGGTAATCTTTTTTATCAGCGTTAATTCATATCTTTGACAGCTTTTTTTCTTTTGGAATATAAAAAAAAAATGTGTAAAAATTGTAAAACTTTAAAATGAAATTTAAAAAAAACAAAAAATATTACCTCCTCAATTTTTTAATATTTCATAGTCCTAAATGTCTTTTATAAACAGGAGAAAAAATTGTTAAAATTCGTTTGCTCCATTTTGTTTTATGAACATTTTTATGGAAGGTGTTTTTTGAATTTTCGTACATTTTTCCCATACAAAATGCCCAGAAGTATGCTTCAAAAAGTTTAAATTTTTTTGTATGGGTAATATTTGCCAAAATGGTGAAACTTAAATATCGATATTTTCAATTCTAATTAAGATATTCGAAGAAACTAAACGCTGTTTTCAAGAGTAATGATTGTGCTTTCAACTGGTTTAATCGAATTTGAGTGGAAAGTAATTACATAAAAGATATAAGGCAGGGAATAGAGCCAAAAAACGTGTTTTTTGCCTATTTGAGCATGAATATCTCAGAAACTAGAACCAATTTGGAAAATCTGACTCCAGATTCAGGTTTAGCACACTGAAATGCTTTAGAAAAGTGTAATTTCATTTCCGGTATAAAATTTTTTTGAAATGCGTTTTTTTTGTATGAAAGTTTTATGATAAATGCTTATAACATACTTAAAAGTGCATATATTTTTAATTTAAAAACGGTGAAGTGCTTTACCCCTTTTCCAAAATGATTACTGCATTTGATTTATATTTCAAAAATGTATACACTAATCAAAATGGAGCATTTTAGCTATAATAGTTAGGAAAATGCTGAAATTTCAAAAATACCGTTATATGGGAGGTGGGCGTATTTGTGGGTGGATTTTGTTCAAATTTTCACAGTTTACTAATTTTAACCAAAAAAGCTTAAGTTCCGAGTTTCAAGATTCTAGCTTAATTATTACTAGTTTTGGCCGCGTTTGTATGGAGGTGCCCCCACTGTGAGACGTCACATTTTACGAAAAAACTGAGTATGAGCTAAAGCTCGATTTTTATGCATTAGGCACAAAGAGACGGACATGGCTTGAACGACTCGCCTCATTATTCTGATCATCTATATATATAAAAATGGTTTGATATTTAATTGAAACGCTAAAACTTGAAAACGGCTGAACCAAATCAAATACTTCATTAGGGGGGTTTGTTTGTTGTTACCTCGCGAAGGTTTAGTCGAAGAAAAAATTAAAAAATGTTAGGGGGGCGTGGCACCTTCCATACAACCTTAATTTTTAAAGCTGATTATCTCTAAAAGAGTTCAAGGTAGGGAGCTGAAAATTGGTATAGAGGTAGGTGATATCAAAACCCTTCTCACTCAGAAAAGTGGGGGTTATCAGAAAAGGGGTCGTGGCACCTCCCATACAACCTTAATTTTTAAAGCTGATTATCTTTAAAACAGTTCAGGGTAGGGAGCTGAAAATTGGTATAGAGCTAAATGATATCAAAACCATACCCACGCATAAAAGTGGGGGTTATCGGAAAAAGGGGCGTGGCACCTCCCATACAAACTTAATTTTTAACGCTGATTATCTCTAAAACAGTTTAAGGTAGGGAGCTGACAATTGGTATAGAGGTAGGTGATATCAAAACTCTTCTCACTCATGAAAGTGGGGGTTGTCAGAAAAGGGGGCGTGGCACCTCCCATACAACCTTAATATTTAACGCTGATTATCTCTAAAACAGTTCAAGGTAGGGAGCTGAAAATTGGTATAGAGGTAGGTGAAATCAAAAACCTTCTCACTCAGAAAAGTGGGGGTTATCAGAAAAGGGGGCGTGGCACCTCCCATACAACCTTAATTTTTAAAGCTGATTATCTCTAAAACATTTCAGGGTAGGGAGCTGAAAATTGGTATAGAGCTAAATGATATCAAAACCATATCCACGCATAAAAGTGGGGGTTATCGGAAAAAGGGGCGTGGCACCTCCCATACAAACTTAATTTTTCATGCTGAATATCTCTAAAATTGTTTACGCTAGGGACTTGGAAATTGGTGTGGAGATAAACGATAAAAATTCCATATTAACGCAAACAAAATAATAGGAGTTATACGAAAAGGGGGCATGGCACCTCCCAACAACACTTAATTTTTTAAGCTGAATATCTTTAAAAGGATTTAAATCAGGGACCTGGAAATTGGTACAGAGCTATATGATATCAAAACAAATTTTGCGCATAAAAGTGTAGGATATCGGAAAAGGGGGCGTGGCACCTCCCATACAAACTTAATTTTTCAAGCTGAATATCTATAAAAGCGTGCGAGGTTGGGACCTGAAAATTGATCAGGAGATTAACGATATCAATAGCATGCTTATGAAAAAACAGTAGGTTTGGGAAAAGGGGGCGTGGCACCTCCCATGCGTTCTTAATTTTTAAGGCTAAATATCCCTAAAAGCGTTCATGGCATGTACATAGAAATCACTATGCAGATATACGATATCAATACCATGTTCGCCCAAAAAAAAAAAGATTTATCGAAAAATGAGGCATTGCACCTCCCATACATACTAAACTTTTGAGGCTGAATATATCTAATGCTATAGACACACATCGTAGTATAGTAATAATATTACGATCTATACCACATATGTGTCAACCTCATATTGTAGTTTAATTGAAAATTTTCATAGTATATCCAAATCATAGTATTGATATTATGATATTCATACCACATGTGTGTCTGAGGCATAAAAGGGTTGAAGGACGGGCCTGAAAACCAATATGGAGGTATACTGTATCATCAGAAAACTAAAAATGTTGTGTATCGTGCAGCCTTAAACTGAATACTAAAATTATATATTTTTTAAGTTGTATACACAATGAAGTAGTGAAAAATCGTTAATTTTCTATTAAAAACAATACCGGTGTAATAACAATTTTTGAAATGAAATTAATAAAAAAATCTATTTTGGGCAGAACGAAGTTTGCCGGGTCAGCTAGTATTGGTATATATTTTGTTGGGTTTGTCCATCTTGTACTGTTAAGATTCGTGTTTTGGCAAAAAGTTATAATACCATTTCATGTTTATGAATGGTAAAAAAATTGAATGCTGTTGTGTTACTTTTTGAGAACATTTCTTGGAATTTCTATTGGTTTAGAACAAAAGCAATTGAATTGGACGAACGAGCCAGAAATTTAAAACATGTAAACAATTTATGGTACCTACACTCAGAGAAAAAGTCAAAATTTGTGTACTTAAATGCAACCCAAATCAAGTATTTTGGTCACGAAAGTACGGCAATACCAAATATTCTTATGTTGAGCAGAAAATTCTTATTTCAAGAATTTTTCTTCAATATCGAAAATTCTATTTTAAGACTGTTTAAGATTTCGTTCGTATTGTTTGTTTGGTAGGTTTTCAAGAATAAATATTCTTAGATTAATATTGAAATTTCTCAAAACAAGAATATTTATTCCTAATTTAGAATTAATCATTTCGAATTTATTTTCCCACTAATATTGCTCTCTCTCTCTCAGATATATTTTATACCTCCTAATATGGCCTAAAAATAAACTTCTCCCAACTACAAATAATAAGCTTCACTTCCGTTTGTTCGCCTCTGCTTCTCCGATTGTGGCATCTTCTTTCGCCTGCACTTTTCAAACTTGCAATAAGAATATCTAGAATACTAGAATATTCTTGATTTGAGCACAAATTGGGGTTTATTTTAAGAACATTTTTCTTAATGTATATATGTACATTAAGGTGGAGTGAAACTTTTTTTTTTGGAAATTCAATTTGTTCCAAAGCCAGATCGCCACCTTTCTAACCCAGAAATAAGCCTGTAAAATTTTATTGACCTACTCGCATGTTTAGAGGTGCCCCCAGCCCCACAAAAGTGAAAAAAATAGTACGATCTGGTACAAATGTAAAATTTCTAAAATTATAAAATCAAAAAACGAAGTATGAGGATTGATAAGCATGGCTAAGCTGAGTATTAAAGTGAATTCTTTTTTTTTGGAAAAAGCAACAACGAAAGTTGTTAAAGGTCAAAGTTTATATTATGCATTTTTTAAATTGCAATTACTTTAAAACTGCTGAACCGATTTCTAATATTTTTATACCATTCGATAGGTATTTTAATTCCCTTTAATTTGATATACATTTTATTTGGTTTCCATAATACCCCCCCTGCGGGGGTGAACCCCCTTTTACCCCTCTTACTTTTCATATATAAAATGTATATCAAATTAAAGGGAATCAAAATACCTATAGAACGGTATAAAAACATTTGAAATCGGTTTAGAAGTTTTTAAGTAATTGCAATTTAAAAATGCATAATATAAACTTTGACCTTTAATAACTTTTGTTGTTGTTGTTGTTCCAAAAAAAATACATTTACTTTAATACTCAGCTTAGCCATCTTTATCAATCCTCATACTTCGTTTTTTGATTTTATAATTTTCAAAATTTCATATTTGTACCAGATCGTGCTTATTGCTTTCAACTTTACGGGGCCAGTTCAAAACGTCGTCCTATCGCCATAAAATTTTGTGGGGTTCATTAACTCGTATAAAGGCAACTTTTCATTGCTGGTACGTTCAAAAAAAGAACAAAAAAAAAATCTCCATATGTTTTCACTCCACCTTAATGTACACCATTCTTATTTTAGATATTTTACCTCTTAATTTTAAAAACAAGAACGGAAAATTCTTGTTCTTAGAACATTTAAGAACGAATTATTCTTAACATTTTAAGAACGAGAAGTGATAAATTTAGTACAGTCGAACTAAATTTTAGAACATAATTCTTCTCTGAGTGTAGAGTTGTACGTACATATATTCTCGTTTTGTATGTCAATATTTATTTATGCGTGTACTATACATATATGTATGCAACGAACAAGGTCACTACCTTCAATTCAATTCAATTCACTACTTTTAATTTAAAAAAGGAAAACCAATAACCTAATCGCCGAAAATTCGTATGAAAATGGCAGCAGAAGAAAAGTTTCGGCGTGCATACACACCAACGCTTTTAAATCAATTGAAAAATCTTAATGAATTATTTATGAAGCAAAACGCATGCAAATGCAAAGCCAAACAAACAAACATACACAAATTTTTTTTTTCACAAACTTTCACAGAGAAGTATTTAGTAAAGAAAGTAAGAAACAGGGGAAGACGGATAGATAACGCACAGCTGCTCATAAAATTTCATGTGTGTGCGGTGAATCGCAAATAAACTGGCTAAAGTTGCTCGCTCTGCAATTGAATTGTATTTTTTTTCACGCAACTTTAAGCAGACCAAGAAAACTAAAGAGACGATATGAAGGTGAAGGAGCAGAAACTAGTACGAGAGTAAGCGAGAAACGAAGAAGATAATTCGCTGTGTGGGCGCACGCTCGAACTGAGAACTACTTATCTACTTCCGGAGAGAGAGATTCCACATTACACGTTGAAAAGTTTGTACTGATAGCAAAACTTAAGTTTCACCGTACACATATGTACGTGTTAAATGAAAGAATAGGGAATTATAGAAAAAGTTTGTGCTTTGTGGTTGTGGTCTTTTATTTGTTTGCCTAAAATGAATTTTTCAAAAAGTATAAAATGAAATGTTGACAAGTAGAATTTCTGTAACCACTTTTACGGCTATGTATTGACTTATACTTTTAAATAATGACAAAAAAAACTTTGCATGGAGTGCTTCTGAATATATTTTTTAACAATATTACACGAAGGCTTTTATTTATTTTTTTATTTTTTATATGCCCACGATAATTTCCACGATGCGATTGAATCATTTACAGATTACTGAATATGTCATGTTTTTATAAATGATCAAAATTTCAAAGATAACTATGTCCACAAGCAAAAAATTTGACCCCAAAATAGGAACATAGAAAAAAAAAAACGTTTTTTTTTTAATCGAATTTTTGATTTTGGTTGCACAAAAGTGCATTAAGTACTGCAGGTACGTCAAAACCATATATCAAACAAATATTTGCGTACTAACTCTAAATGAACATGCCATATAAGTTTTTCACGAGGAACTAATATTTTCGGAATTATAAGTGAATTAATGTAGGTATCTTTTGCATGGCAGGTGTTATCCTTTATATCCTGTTTACGTGAAATGTTCCCCTCACAGATATCCTTTTTTATACTCAGCTGTACTAGTACACAGAGTATTATAGTTTTAATCACATAACGGTGGATTGTAACAGAGTGAAATAATCGAGATAGATATAGACTTATATATATCAAAATGATCAGGGTGAAAAGAGAAATCGATTGAGCCATGTCCGTCCGTCGGTCCGTCTGTCCGTCCGTCCGTCCGTCTGTCCGTCCGTCTGTCCGTCCGTCTGTCCGTCCGTCTGTCCGTCCGTCTGTCCGTCCGTCTGTAAACACTCTAACTCGCGCAAAAATTGAGATATTTTGATGAAATTTGAAATGCAAGTTGGTATCGAGACTGGGACGGTTGGTATTGAAAATGGGCGAAATCGGACCATGACCACGCCCACTTTTCCTATATAGAAAAAATCGGAAATTTGGTATCTCAGTCACTAATATAGCTGGAGCGATGAAATTTTACCCACGTATTGAGCTCAGACCCCTAGGAAGAAATTTGATGAAATTTTGGAAAATGGGCGGTGCCACGCTCACTTATTAAGGGTCAAACCTTGCAAGTTTTATATGTCATAACTCAGAAACCATTGAAGATACATAGACAAAATTTGGTACGCGTGATTTACTTAGTTAGGCAAACGTTTGGACGGAAAATAGTTAAAATCGGTTGACGGCCACGCCCACTTTTATATATTTGTATTATAAAGTGACCTAATAAAAACATTTTAAGCGATATCTCTGTCAAATATAAAGATATATCATTGAAATTTTATAGCAGGAGTCCAACTGCGGACATAAAACGAAAAACACAAAAATTTTGGCAAATGGGTGTGGCACCGCCTCTTTTTGTAAACAGGAATATACGAGATTTCTGAGCCCATAACTCGACAAATGATTTATATAAAATCACGAAAGTTGGTGTGTACACTTTTATTAGTTGTGGTAATACATGTTGAAAATTTTAGCGAAATCGGTTGAAGACCACGCCCACTTTTATATATGGGTATTATAAAGTGGCCTAATAAAAACATTTTAAGCGATATCTTTGTCAAATGTAAATATAATTCATTGGAATTCTGTGGTATGATTTCTACAATAGACCGGAAACAACAAATAGAAAAATTTTGGACAATGGGCGTGGCACCGCCTCTTTTTACACAAAGGGATATACGAGATTTTTTAGCCTATAACTCGACAAATAATTGAGATATTATGACGAAAATTGGTTTATACACTTTTATAACATGTGTTAATAGCCATGCAGAAATTTATTGAAATCGGTTTATGACCACGCCTACTTTTTAACAAAGATATTTCTGGAACACCCTTTGGGAATTTGTAACGTGAAGTCTTTGTAACTAGAAGTCATAAAAAAAGAATGAAATTTTGCACAAAGAATAATATTCATATGCTTAGTTGGATGACTGATAAAAATTTAGAAAATGGGCGTGGCTACGCCCACTTTATGCAGCACTCGCTTTATATTAAGTGCACCGTGTTTCCATCAAACGCAAAGAAACAATGAAAGCATACAGCTGAGTATCTAATGTTCGATTCCACTCGAACTTAGGCTTCCTTACTTGTTATTTGATGCTTTTTTATCATTTTCAAGCTATCAGAAAACGTATACCAATCGGAAAAATTCAGACCTTGGTGGATACTAGATTCCGCGAAAACATGAAATATATAAAATCGTGGTTATCTCAAACAGTTAAAATTTTGAGATTTTGGTTTTGACACATACTTTATAGTGAAGCATTAAATTTTGATATTCTGCAATAAACTAGTGGGTGGTCTGATCTTCATATTAAAATTTGTTCTACCTCACCGTGTATCTTATAACTCAAGCCACCTTGATTTCTTTTGCTTATATCTGATATAAACTTGGTTAGGATGCGATTATCAGACCATAGTGAAAACAAAAGTAAAATATATCTATCTTATATATTTATCGCAAAAATGGGGTCGATTTTCAGAAAAAGGTAATAAAAGAAAAAATGAATGCCAAAAATGGATTCCCCGACCCCAAAAACCCCCAGATACACATTTTGGTTAGCCACTTGTTGAAAAAACTACAAAATTTCCAGCTGTATACACTGCAAAAATAGTGACCGCAAAAAGCGCTGGCTCGAAATTCATTTTAGACATATAGTTCCTTGGGCAAAAATGCTTAAAATGAACCCAATTTTCATAATCGCGATGAGCCCCTGTTCATTTTTTTGGACCCCTACAAATCAACCCGCCCTACTATACATATATTCACAATTATACATACATATGTATGAGTCAATTGAACTTACCCATAATATTTAGAGTCCAAGCGCCAAAAAGCCGCGTCAAATTATTGCCAATCGCAACTGATTTGCTATTAGTGCTCAATATGACATTTTTCATTTCATCTTTTATGTTTGTTGCCATTTCTTTTGTTGACATTACTGTTGTTGTTGTTGTTGTTGTTGCTGTTGTTGCTTTCTCATATGTTTGTATAATTCTTTTCGTTGCAAATGCAAAATTGCGTTTTCGCCGAACTCGCACATCGCAGCCAATATTCAATGGTTGCTGCATTATTGGCAACAATTTCATTGCCGTTGTTGTTGTTGTTGTTGCTGTTGATTTCGCTGTGTCCATGTTTGTTATTGAAATGGGAATAGTTGCTGTTATTGTTGCCGTTGTTGTATTGCTATCTGGTGTAGCATCACTGTTTGAACTTGTTGCTGTTGCAATATTATTAGCATCACTTGCAACATAACCAATTAAATTTCGCCAACGTCGATGCTGTAAAATGTCCTTCTGCCGTCGAAATGTTGTGCAACTGCATTGTTGTTGTCGTTTTTGTTGTTGTTGCTTTACAATTTGCGGAACTTTTTGCGATTGCTTTATGGCAGCGAATTCGCTTTTATCGCCAGCGCTGCGGCTTAGTTCTGCAACCATTTGTAATCTCTGCTGCAGGGCCACCGCGGAGGCATCAGAAATGTGTTGTTCAAGTTGTTGTTTTTGTTGCTGTTTTTGGTTTTGTTTTCCAAGCAACGCTGATATTGCAAGCTCATTTGGCGAATGTTCCGGCACTTGTTTGGCGTCTACAAATGCCTGCTGACGCTGTGCTCTCCGGCTTTTGCGCTCGCTTGTTTTAATCATTTTTGACATTTTTGGCGTTATCGGTGATCTTGTTGTTAGTGTTGTTTCCGCTGCTAGAGATGTCTGCTCTTCAACACACGCTCGTACCGCAGCATGTTCATCATCGCGCTCAGACAATTCTAGGCAATTGCTTCTTCTTCGTGTTCGCAACTTTTGTTTGCCAATGCCGTTATCAAACAAGCAAGTTTTTCGTTTTTTATTTGCATTTTTATTTTTCATTCTACTGCTTCGCGTGCTGCCTGTTGTATAGCAACTATTTAAAATTTTTCTCAGCTTGCATTTATTAGCGTTTTTTGTGTTGTTGTTGTTGTTGTTGTTGTTGTTGTTGTTGTTATTGTTGCCGCAGGTGTTGTACTCGTTATTCCCTTGCGGTTCACACTTTCTTCGTCTTCGCCGCCAATGACACGCTTGCCATCGCCGGAAGAAATGCGTCGTCGCCATGTCAACACTAGACGGCTGTGTAACTGCTAAAGCGCCCAAAAGTATGCTACATTTTCTGTGTAGCATTCTATTTTTGTTGCTACTTAGCTTTGGCTGCAGGCGTCGAGTAGCGCAATTAAGCTGTCTGCTTTTACTGTGAACTGTTTTTCTTTCTCTAATTATTTCTTGGCTAAGGTGCAAGAAGTCCGTCCCGTCCTTGGGCGTTGTGAGCGCCATCATTGTAACTTGAAGCTTCGCTTATGCTATTTTTTAAAGTTTGTGGAATTTTTTAATTGTGTTTGTAACTTTTATTCATTTGCATTGTTGTAATTGTTACTCATTTCGCTTGTTGCCTCTATTTCGTTTGTTGGAAAGAAGTTAGCAACAATTTCCTTTGTTGACAACTTTTTTAAACGCTGTTATCCTAGCGAAAAGTATCCAGTTATTAGTAGTGGGACTTTTTTCGAATAATATTCGAATAAATGTTATTCGAATAAACGAATAATATTATTCGTGGGAAAAAATTCGAATAGTACTATTCGAATAGTATTATTCGAATAGTATTTTTCGAATAGTGTTATACATATATACATACATAGTATATGTACACACGTGCTCGCTTTTTGTGCATAGACATGTAGCTATATGTACATATGTATTTGTATGTTATTATAAATATGTATGTGGAGACATATGTATGCACGTGTGAAGGGAAGTGGATTTTTTTTTTGTTATTGTATGTACATATGTATGCTTTTGGTTTTTGTAGCGCCTAGTTTGTAAATTTGGAAGTGCACGCTGGTTTGTACGAGTGTACATATTTATATGCATAATTTGGGAATTCTCGTTACTAGGTAGAACTTTCTTTATGTTTGTAGGTGCAAGGAATTCCATAAAGAGTGACAAAAAAAGCAAACACTATGTACCTACATACCTAAGTACCTACCTATTATTCGTTTTGGGCTATAATACCATATTAAAAAATTTTGGAAAGAATTCGAAGAAAAACGGAATTTTTAAAGTTTTCTTAGGACAGGAATTATGCAAAATACTTCTGAGATCCACTGTATGTATGTAAATATGTATGCAAAAAAACCTTAATGCTATTAAACGCATTTAATATAACCATTATTAAAAAAATTAACGGCTTACAACAGTATAGGGACAGTTCCAGAATGTCGAACGTGACGTTCGCACATCTTTAAAGCTCAACGAAGTATGCATAGCGTGAATATTTTTCCTCTGATTTTCGTCTTTAGAAAGCACTTGAGCAGCACTATAATCGATGAAAATAAGAAGTAGTATCGGTTTAAGGCTTCTGAGATATTAGCATTTAAAGAGTGATGGCGAACGTGACAAAAAGAAAATCAAATTTGTACCTAGATGCTATCAGAAAAGTTCAAAATTCTGCTAATTTTGGTCCAACATTTAAGAAGTAACGATTAGAGATCAAAGTAGAATAATGTAGCTCTCTACTGATGGTTTTATCGTGAAAATATATGCACTAGTTTGATTTTTATAACCTTAGGAAAAAATCTGTAACGTGACATGGCGAACGCGACAAAATTTTGCATGCGTGGTCATAACGATTAGTTCAAGTAATTTAAACTTAGAATAACTTAAATTGACAAAATTTTCTATTTTTTCGATGAAGATAATTGTACACTAGCACAAATAGTGAACATAAGTACAATAGTTAAGGGGAACGCGTAAAATCGCGGAAAAATGAAATTCTATATTGCTAAATATTTATTAAATTCCACTGTCAATTCGGAAATCTATGCGGATAAAGATTATTTAGAAACGTTCTAGTAGATTAAATTTAGAAGCTATACCCCAAAAAAGCTATATCTGAACTATCGGTTGTATGGCAGCTATATGTTTTAGCGGTCCGATCCTGACAAATTTTGGTGACATTATTTAGGTCCATATGGGTACAAATACTCTAAAGTTTCAAGTTTCTCTAATATATCTTGAGAAATACCTACACCTTGATTTAATTTTTTCCTCATTCTTACACAGATTCAACAATATATGGCGAGATCCCTTGTCCTTTGTCTTTATTTAAATACAATTTTAAATATATAGGTAGGTACCTATCCATATTAAGATAAATACATATTAGGTAGGTAGGTTATTGTGTTTGCTTTTTTGCCACGCTTTATGAAATTCCTTCACTTATATGTATGTATGTACCTACAATCATAAAGGAAGATCTACCTACTAACGAGAATTCCCAAATTTCTGGGACACTACGTACATATATGTATGTACATTGTACACTCATATAAACCGCACTTCCAAATTTAGTAGCTAGCCAGCGTACGTGCATACATATGTTTATACTTCCAAAAGCAAAAGCATACATATGTACATGCATACATACATACACACAATAACAAAAAACTACCACTTCCCTTCACACGTATGTATGTATCCACATATTTATAATAACATAAAAACACGTATCTACATGTCTGTGCACAAACAGCGAGCACGTGTGTACATATGTATATATATGTATCACACTATTCGAATAATACTATTCGAATAATGCTATTCGAATAATATTATTCGAATAATACTATTCGAATAGTAGTATTCGAATAATTATTCGAATATACGAATAAATTATTCGAATAATTATTATTCGAATTTCGAATACCTTTCGAATAAAAGAATTTTTTATTCGAATAATTTTTATTCGAATAGTCCCATGCCTACCAGTTATAAGTGTATAGATATATAGTTCGTTTGTAGTTTTCGATTGCTTGTCGCATCCATGCCTTACTTCATTACTTCTCTTAAATATTGCATGTATTCACTTCGCACTTCATTAATATTTTATAAACTGCAAGCTATTCAACACTTTTCACACTTTCTAAAATATTTACATATATAAATTAAACTATGCAACAGCACTTCTGGGTATCTTGGGAATAATTCTCACACAGAACGAAAGATTACTATCCCTACTCGTATGGTAAAACCCCAAACCGTTTTGCCTTCTGAGGTTAATTTTATTTTTATTGCCATTTTAAATTTGTGAAATTTCGTCCGAGTAATTTTTAATTAAATGGAAAAAAGGGTTAAAATACATATCGTATAAAAATATTTTTTTAGAAAAGATATAATAAAATTGCACAAGCTTGAATTTCGTAGAATACTTTAACGCTCTAACACCTCCAAGAAGAGGTCGGTGGTGTGTCTTTCCTTGTGCAAACTATTCCGCCCCCAGACAACAATCCATAATTTGTGCCACAGTGTTATTTAAAGCTAAAAAAAAGTTAATTAGTTTCTTTTAATTAAATCACTCACATTCCACTTCCTCTATTCTTTATATTCAATGCATTTTTTTTCTGCATTTAGCAGCTTTTATCTTTCATTTTCCTTTTACCAATTTTCATACATATTAATTACATTTTTCTGCTGCTTTATTTGTTGCTATTGTTGTTGTTTTTATTCTTGGCGAAGCATATTGTTTTATGCACACTTTCGTTGTTATTCTTTACATGTTTACATGCACTTGACCTGTAGATACGCTTCGTTGCTAAGTAATTACATTTCTATTAACGATTTACACCCGATTCTATTGAGGTTACGTATACGCCCCGGAGATACATTCATAAATGTGCTCAGTTATACCATGTCTCCACATAACGTGTTTCGCTCTTTTTTTTTGCATTTTCTCTCTCAATCTTGTTTCGACACGGAAACCAGTGCCGAAAGTCGCCAATTTCCATACAGAATTTCTGAGAGCGAGTGAAGATTGAAACAGTTCATTCTGAATAATCTTGCCAACCTCGATGATATCGATGTCTTCTCTAATTTTGTATCGAAAATCTATCAAAATCTCACACAGACCAAAACAAAGACGCAAAAATAAGCAAACATACAAACATTTAAGAAGGGCAAGAAAGAGAAATGCTGAACTGAATCACGATCAGCCACGTGGAGACGGGTTATTTAGCGAGATGTTTTGCTACATGTTTTTTTGGTGAAACAAGTTATGTGGAGACGGGCTTTTAGTGATTTTTTATTTCGCGTTTTATTTTCCAATTGCACTTTCATTTTGATTTATCTTTCTTTAGCATGATATCAACAAGTTTGCTGTCATTTTCAGTTAAATTTTAAGTTATGGCAATCTTTTAACTTTTATGTATATATGTATGTACATACATTCACAACATTTCACAACTTATTGAATTTCATTGACTTTCAAATTTTAATGACTTGCCTTGTGGGTTTAAAACTTTGGTTATACATACATAAATACCACTTTAAGCTTCTGCATAATTGTAAAGTGATTTCTTTCAAGTTAATTGATCTGAAATAGAAGAAAAAATAAAATAAATAATCTTAGAAATTTAGCCGACATTTTTTTTTTTAAATCAATGTACTTAGTATGTGTATGCTTTAAGGATAACTATTCACAGAAAATATACATATCTGAACCTGTTACAATACACAAAGCGATATAAATCGTGAAAAGCTGAAAAAAGGACAAAACTTTTCCATCTTCTTAAGTCCAATAACGTAGAACATAACGAATGCAAGATTGAGTAAAAGGTTGTCGGAAGCTAAAAGATTACATGCACTAAAATCTAGTTTAACTTAACCCAGTTTTTCTATATTTAAATTATTTTATTTTAATATTTTTTTTTATTGAATTTTATTTATTTTATTTTATTTTTTATTATTTATTTTTTTTTTTATGTATTTTATTTCATTTTATTTTATTTTATTTTATTTTATTTTATTTTATTTTATTTTTCTTTGTTTTGTTTTAATTCATTTCATATCATCTTATTTTAATTTTGTTTATTTTATGTTATTTTATTTTATTTGATTTGATTTTATTTTATTTATTTTATTTATTTTAATTTCGTTTATTTTATTTTATTTTATTTTATTTTATTTTATTTTGCTTTGTTTTATTTTAATTCATTTCATATCATCTTATTTTAATTTTGTTTATTTTATTTTATTTTATTTTATTTATTTTTTTATTTTATTTATTTTAATTTCGTTTATTTTATTTTATTTTATTTTATTTTATTTTATTTTATTTTATTTTGTTTTATATTTTTATTATTTTCTTTTATTTTATTTTATATTTTTATTATTTTCTTTTTTTATTTTATTTTATATTATTTTATTTTATTTTATTTTATTTTCTTTTATGCTATTTTATTTTATTTTATTTTATTTTATTTTATTTTATTTTATTTTATTCTGTTTTGTTTAATTCAGTTTACTTTACTATATTTTATTATATTTTATTTATTTTATTTTATTTTATTTTATTTTATTTTATATTATTTTAATTTATTTATATTTATTTTTCTTATTTTATTTTATTTTATTTTATTTTATTTTATTTTATTTTATTTTATTTTATTTTATTTATTTTTTATATTTTATTATATTATATTTTATTTTATTTTATTTTATTTTATTTTATTTTATTTTATTTTATTTTATTTTACATTATTTTATTTTATTTTATTTTACATTAATTTATTTTATTTTATTGATTTATTTTATTTTGTTTTGTTTTATTTTGTTTTATTTTATTTTATTTTATTTTATTTTATTTTATTTTATTTTATTTTATTTTATTTATATTAATTTCAGAATACTCAAAACCCTCTTTCTTCACGTCATCACTGCACATTTAGTTACTTTAAATGCATTTCTGGTTACAAAATTCTCTCATTTACATACAACGCTCTAGTTCTTATCTTAATTCCCACAGAGTTTTTACTTTAAATCACTCAACTGAAAACTTCTTGCAATAACAGCCAATTGGATTAACTTGAAAATCAATTTAAACTCTGTTAGTTCAGTTGGGTTACTTTTGCTCCTCGACTGAAAACCAAACTAAATGCAAACATTTTATCAATTTCGCCCACAGCTTAGCCTCAGCCAACTTTTCCATCACGTCGCAAGCACCTGCTCATTTTTCATTCCAAATTTTCATTTCAAGCTTAAAATCCTCTTTCTATTTATTTTCATTTCAATTGCATGCGCCTTTAGCCAAAAATTACATTCCGTAGCCAAGCAAACTTTTTGCAAACTGTAAACTTGCTTAGTAGCAAATTTAAATGGTGCATAATTCAAATAACTTCTGGCTCTAATGCCAAGCTGCAGCGCAAGTTGCAGGTTGCACAATTTTCGTTATTCATTAAAGTTTACACACGAACTGTCAACGAATGAATAGTTTCAACTGTAGCCTACTTCCAGGCGCTTTACAACAACTGCGTCACTGCGTAGGCATTTTAGCTGCAATTTTGGTAGCTTGTGCTTTTGCTTTTGCAGTTGTAGTTTTGTTGTTGTTATTGTTGTACTTCCTGCTTGTATTTTTGTAATTAAAGTTCCTTACTTTTTTGTTGTTAATGTCTTAGCAACATTTTCGTGTTCTGGATTTTTGTGTTCTAGATTATAACAATTCTCATTTCCGGCAAAACAATTCTTCGTAAGAGAAAGGTGGAAGTTGCCACCCTTATTTAGCAAACATAAAATAAAACCGAAAAGGAAGCAATATTCGTGTTTTTGGCGATTAACATAATTATTTCGGAGTCATCTCCCAGTCAACCAGAGTAGTTCGCAGTGGGCTCCGTTATGACTTCTTGCGCTATGCGCTAACACTCATAGGAAGGCTCTCATTGAGGAAAAGTGCTTTAAAAAAATATTATTGTATAAAAACGGTTCCTTAAAGACTCTTTAAATGGGCGTTTTTGGAGTCCCAAAATGCTTCGGAACGAGTTTCATAAAATTTGGTTTGTAGAGGCTCTCTGAGGCGAAATATCGAAAAATAAATTTTTTTCACTTACTTTTATCCCTGGTTCCGAGATATAGGTAAAACGGGGAGCCGTTGACCCCAGAATTTTTCTGAGCAGTATTGGTATCATAGGTGGAAAAGAACCGAAGCCAGAAATGAAAGGGAAGGGGAAATGTATAGGGAAAGGGAGCATGAGACTAAAACGAAAAAGAAAAGTAGAAGGATGTGAGAGGGATCGAACTTTCGAAAAGTTCCATTTTTTCACTCAGGAGGCCTGAGAAAAAAATGGCAGCCCGAGGAAAGCTCGGTTATCCAGGTACTAATTGCACTACTCGACAAATTTTGATCAACTTTAACCACCCACAATGAAATAATACTTTTCTAAAGCGAAATTTTACGCTGATTCCGAATATCATCTCCATTTTTTTGTGGCAGACCCAGTTTTTGAGATATTGGTAAAAATGTGGAAAAGGCCATATATGCAAGACATTGCATCAGATAAGTGCATCAAAAAGTTTTATTATACATCGTGGCGATTTGACATCTAGGAAGCGCTGGTAGAAGGACCTCCAACAAACATTTTTTGCCTTCACACTCTGAAATTGGTCAAGTAATTTGGTTACAATGGCAAAAATAATGCAAAAAAATTTGAAAAAAATCTAATTTTTTTAAAGAAATTTCAGATTTGACTGTCCTAAAATCAGAAAAATTGTATGGGGGACAAAAAGTTAGCCCCCCTGTCCTATAGAGAATTTAATTGTGAACATTTTAAGACCAATTGTGTAATAATCGGATGTACCGTTATTTATATTTATCTATTTTTATTGAAAGTCCTTAATCAAACATTTTTCGGAAAAGTAAGATTTCAACAACAGAAATTGGGTTTATTAATAAAACTTCATTGAGGAGTAATACTCAACATTATTTCATTCCATTTGTTATGTGTTTCGAAGTGCACAATGTCTCTCAGAACAGCGATTAATAGGAAAAGAATTAATTGAATAAAAGAATATCTGTTTTTCGCGATTTTAAGAAGAGGACAAATAATTACGAATGTGAGTAAGTACTTTTGACTACTCTTTTGTGATTTTCTGCATTTCTAACACGTACGATTGCCCAAAAAATAGTCTCCCGTCATATCCTCATACCAAGACCCTTGATATCGCCATTCAAAAACTATTAAGTCCTGATGAAATCTCTCACCCTGTTCATCACTTTCAGCACCTAAATTTGTAGGGAATTATGAAGACGTGAAGGAATTTTAGGCTTCATATTACAATCTTTTGCAATTAAGTAACTTTTTGTTACCTAGAAATTCACAAACAGTTTGTTAAAAAATGCTGCAAGCAGTAACAAAAACCACACGATCTATCGTGAAATAGTTAGAACTTTTGTTCTGTTTGTGGATTTCTAGTTAACAAAAAGCTGCTTTATTGCAACACTATATAGCAAGGAAAGTAATATACTGCCTAAAATTAATTTCTAGCATTAACATATTGATAATTTCCCTACAAAGTTTAGGTGCTAAATATGATGAACAGGGTGAGAGATTTCATCAGGACTTAATAGTTTTTGAATGGCGATATTAAGGGTCTTGGTATGAGGATATGATGGGAGACTATTTTTTGGACAATCGTACGTGTTAGAAATGCAGAAAATCACAAAAGAGTAGTCAAAAGTACTTACTCACATCGCTCATTATTTATCCTCTCTTTAAAATGGCGAAATACAGATATTTTTTTATTCAATTAATTTTTTTCCTATTAATCGCTGTTTTGAGAGTTATTGTGCACTTAAAAACACGTAATAAATGGATTGAAATAATCTTGAGTATTACTCCTTAATAAAATTTTATGAATAAACCCAATTTTGTTGTTGAAATTTTACTCTTCCGGAAAATTTTTGGTTAAGGACTTTCAATAAAAATAGATAAATATAAATAACGGTACATCCGATTATTACACAATTGGTGTTAAAATGTTCACAATTAAATTCTCTATAGGACAGGGGGGCTAGCTTTTTCTCCCCAATACAATTTTTCTGATTTTAGGACAGTCAAATCTGAAATTTCTTTAAAAAAAATTCGATTTTTTTCAAATTTTTTTGCATTATTTTTGCCATTGTAACCAAACTACTTGACCAATTTCGGAGTGTGAAGGCAAAAAATGTTTGTTGGAGGCCCCTCTACCAGCGTTTCCTAGATGTCAAATCGCCACGATGTATAATAAAACTTTTTGATGCACTTATCTGATGCAATGTCTTGCATATATGGCCTTTTCCACATTTTTCCCAATATCTCAAAAACTGGGTCTGCCACAAAAAAATGGAGATGATATTCGGAATCAGCGTAAAATTTCGCTTAAGAAAAGGATTATTTTTTTCTTGGTGATTTTTGGTGTCGAGTAGTGTTGTTATTTGAAAACCAACGCGGCAATAATAATCATCTGCTTCAACCGCTTCGAAATAATCTTTACTGTCATAAGCGAGTATTCCTATCGTAAATTATCGTAAAAGTGAACGTTATTATCATTCTCATAATCTACTACTCGCACTCCTCCTATCGTTTCTAAATTTCATTTCACTAATTTCTAATTGCAAACTTTTCTGCGACTTCCTCTGTTATTTGGGTTCCATTTGTCTCAAAGCTTACAGCTTATCAAGCCTCCTTGTTGTTCCCTCTGCTTGTTCTCTTCCGCGGCATACTTTTCGTTTGCTAACTGATCCGTCGCCTTACCAATGCCTCTGCCTCTGCAGCTACATATATGTATTTTCTGCTGTTTTATTTCCTTACCTTTCATTTCCCTTACTACATTGCCTCAACTCTCTAGGAGAACTTTTATTTCTTATTTATAGCTTCAATTGCTTTCACATTCGTTTGGCGCGTTCTGTGGAAGTTTCTTTTTGTTATATTCAATTGCAGAGTTTGCAATTGCATTTATTTACGTGTCAACAATGAAAACGAAAATATATTGTGTGTGGGTATATGTAGGTGTTCCTGTTTAGATGTCACATCCAAGAACTATAACAGAATTTAAGCGAGCGTAAAGAAGCGTTTTGCAATACACCTATAATGTGGGATCTCTTTTCCGCTCAACTTGCCTTGTACTATTTATTGCATGTGGTATCTACGAAGGCACTCATTTAATAGCCGCTTTCCTGTGGCCAGCTTGTCGCCTTAAGTTTGGAAACGTTGATAGAAATCCAATGAAATAAGCCACAAGTTCTGCGGGACTTTATGCAGCTTCGTTTTCAGTTATTTGGTTATCGTGGGTCTTGGATCTTAGCCTCAAAGCAATTTAAAACGGAATCACAAAACTTTCGATAATCTCAGAGGCTGTCCCGATATCCGACTCCTGAATGATAAAAATTATAATTAAATTGTGCTATAAATTGAGGGTGGTTGCCTTGGAGCGGAATAATTCCTAAACAGAACGAAAGATGTCTACCAATACGAAAAAAAACTGAAGATGGCGCATGTTAGCCGAAACCGGTTTGTCTCCAAACCAAATTTAACAAGTTATGACGGAAAATTGTTCCACAATACATCATATTACTACCCTGTCTGAAAAGAAAGCAACCAAAAAGTACTATCCATATATTTAGTACAACCCTTAAGCCGTTTTCCTCATTGAGGTCAAATTTTCGTTATTGCAATTTTAAATTTACCAAATTTTGCCTGAGTGATTTTTAAATAAAGAAAAAGGGGTTAAAATACCTATAGTATAGAAATATGTTTTGAGGAAACAAATAATAGAATTGCAAGAGCTTTAATTTCGTACAATATTTTAACAGTCTAATACCTCCATGGTCATTTTGACCCATTTTCCATATAAACCAAAAAATTGTTTTTTCAAGGTCGTTAAAGGGTTAAAATGTTCTAGAAAACTATTCGCCATAAAACTTCACTAAAGATCTTCCCAGACAAAATCTTCGTACAAGGAATATAAAAGATCAATGGGGTAATTTATACACATATCCATAAATCTTAGGCACTTCAAACACAGTCCACACATTCCAAAGGTACAGACGAAGTATCGTTCATGCAACCAAATCCACACTAAAGACTAGTTAACTCAACAACCAAAACTGAACAAAAAAAAAAACAACCACAAATAATATTTATGTGGCTAACCACGAACCGGCAAGCGCAAAAGTCTTGTACGATCTGCGAAACTAAACTAAAATGAGCCTTGTGAAAGGTGTAAGTAGTTCGCTTCTCGCTCAAGATATAAAGTGACGCGGTAAAAAACTGTCAGCAAATGCGGAAAGTGAGAAAGCTGAGTGTGTATTTGCATGTAATAGAGTAGCCATTTAAGTCAGTCACTACAGTCAGTTATTGTGAGCACTCGCTATCATTCCATTCAAGCAACCAAGTCAAGGTACTTTGTCAATCTCTTTTGCAATTACGCACTCGCTGGCTCGCATACATGCTTCCTTTCTTTCTTCCATTCTTCTATGTAGCATAACAGCTTCATAACTGCTAAAAGCTGTAAATTATAATGCGCCACCATATATGAATACTAATAAGAAAGTAAATGTGAAAGCTTTGTCGTACTATATATAAAAAAAAAAAAATAATAATAATAATATATTCAAAGCAGGAAAATTAGCAAAGAACATACATAAGAATAATTATTTTTTTTTTTTTTTGCTGCTTTGCAATGTTACTTGTGGCAGAAATTAAATTTAAGTTGAAAAAAAAAATAATAAAAAAATAAAAATAAAAAAAAAAACAAAAAACTAAAGTTTCACTTAAGCTAAAGTTGATAGAACATTTTCATTTACATTTCACGTTCATAACAGGGTCTCACGAAATAAGTCCCACTTTTAAAAACGAAATAAGTCCCACCAGAAATTGCTATTTTGAAAGTAGGAGTTATTTCGTTTTTAAAAGTAGGACTTATTTCGTCAATTGGTGGGACTTATTTCGTTACGCGTTTTTATTTTAAGTGGGACTTATTTCGTTTTGAGTGGGAATAAATTCGTTTTGCAAAGTGGGAGTTATTTCATACGCCTTCAAATATTTATCTGATAAATAAATGATTTTTTTATGGAGAGGTGCGATAGAGCCATGAAATATAAGGCCATTATGGCTTTATTTCCCATTTTTTTCTTATGGAAAAAGTTATATATTGGACATTTCGTAAAAGGGACAACCATAATTTTTTGTCCTTATCTCTTTATTATTCCTCTGCTTTGATTATTCATATTATTCGACGTGTGTTTTTTTTTTCGAAGAGCCAAATACTTCTTATTTGAAATCGAATTAAATAGTGAAAAAGTGGGACTTATTTCGTTTACGAAAGTGGGACTTATTTCCAGGGATCGTAACGATTATACTCTTATCGAAAACGTCAAAAAATAACTACTAAATTTTGACTTTTATAAATAACGATTAAACTTTTATTTTTATTTTTTACGTCAGAAAATAACGATTAAACTTTGATTTTTATTTTTTACGTCAAAAATAAAAATCAAAATGGCGTAGATCAATGAATATTGGTATCTGGATCATATTTGGTATATAGGTCGATGCGTATACCAATACGAAAGCGAATGCGAATACCGAATATCGACTACGAATACCGAGTACCGTGAACCGAATATGCATACGAATATGCATATGAATATGTATGAATATGAGTATGAAAAGTGTGTGAAGGGGAATACGGATACCAGTATCAACACGTACATACATATACCGAATACCGACCACGAATACTGCATATCGAAACAAATACGTATAGCGAATTCGAGTCCCGAATTCAAATATCGAACACCGAGTACCGAATATTAATATGAAAAGTAGAGCTCCAGATTTTTTTTGAACATTTTCGAGTAACCCGAACAAATGTTGTTCAAATGCTCGACAGTTGTTTGTTTGTTTATTACCCGTCTGTTTGTACGGGCATTTGAACAATTCGGGCATTTTGAAGTTTGTTTTTTTCTTTTGTTTATTATTTTTTTTCTTCTTCATATGTAGTTGTTTTTATTTTTGTTTTTTCGATACACATTTTTTTTGTTTGTAAGCTCGAATGCTCGAATGTTTGTACGGGCATTTGAACAACAAACGGGCTTCAAACAAAAACGATCAATTCGATTTGTTCGATACCCGGGTATCTAGAGCTCTAATATATACCTACATATCGTCGTACCATACGAAAACTAACATATTTAAAATTTCTGGCGAAAACTATCAATAAAAAAATTCTGTACGAAAAGTAGAACATTTGACTTTTGGCCGACGAAAAATAATAAAATCGACTATTGGCTGACGAAAAGTATCAGTAATTATATACTGTTTTTACATTAACCCTAGTTCGGCCGACGAGTCACCTGGGTGACTATTTCACATTTTTCGCACAAAAAAACATATTTTTAATAAATTCTATTACCTTGTGTTCCATGACATCTTAAAGTTGTTAATTTTGAGCAAAAAAAACACGAAATAAAGTTTTAAGATTTAATCCATAGAACACAGTTACAGTTTGAGATCTTATATTCTTATTCTGGCCGACGTAGTCACCTGGGTGACCACGGGTAAATTCAAACGTAATATACATACATACAAATGAAAATGTTGGCATATGATTATTTCCTGCACTCAACACATTTGACAATTGATTGAATGCACTCCTGGCACCCTGGCCGTTTACAAACTATGCAAACTTTTCGGGAGTTCCGTTGTCTTTCGTTCACATGCCGACAAACATGACACCTGCCTTTGATTGCCATTTGACCAGTTTCATCACGGTGCTCAATTCGCGTTTCTTATGCGATGGACGGAGATAAGCGAGTATTCAAAACAGGCTGCATATCGGTAGGTATGTACGTGATAATGCTGCAGGATACTAGGGTTTGATGCGTGGCGGCTTATAGCTCCAGTGGCCAATTAACGAGCAAGTCCTTTTAGATAGGTTGCTGGCCTGGCCTAAATACAAAATATTTGTATGCCATATTTTGCTGGCTTTGACGGGATACATTGACGGAACGACACTCGATCACGAAATGGAAAGTTTCTCTAAATGGTAGAGTTGAAATGAATAAGAAGTCCATAGGTCATCAATCGCCTCCATGCTGGACTTATGAACTCCACAAGCTATGCAATAAAATTCCATAGAATTCAATACTGTCAGTTTTGTCATCTTCAACATCTTCAACATTGAGCTATGTCATTGAAGAAACTTGTTCTGCAGTCGGTTATGGCTACAAACCGCTCAATTTCAATCCTACAGTCTGCATTTTTATCTTTAAGGTTTGCGCACGATGAAATTAGTGCACAAAATATTTGAAATAACTTGTAAGTTAGATAATATATTAAAAGTTAATGCACGGGATTCTAAAATAAATTAAATTTATGTTTATAGTTATTAAACACATTTTTCAAATTAATGCGTTTTTATGCACAATTTAGCTTTTTTCAATATGCCTCCCATTAGCCTTCAAACTGTAACTTCGGAAACTTTTTTGCTTGAAGATAGCCATTTTTTTTACAAAATTGTTAGTGGTTTCAGTAACTTGTTTTGTGCCCTTCATAATCCTTTTTACTAGAGCCAAATATCTTTCGATGGGTCTGAGCTCCGGGCAGTTAGGCGGATTGGCTTGTTTGGGCACAACAACTATATGGTTCTTTTCATACCCCTGATCTACCGATTTGCTATAGTGGCACTAAGCTAAGTCAGGCCAAAAAAGTAGATACGTCATCCTGTCTTATGAATGGCAAAAGTCGTTTTTGCAAACACTCCCTTTTATATAATTCACTATTAATTGTTCCCATTGTAACAAAAGAGATGCTTCTTTTACCACAGCTACAAATGGCTTGCCAAACCAAAAATTCTTAGGAAACTTTGTTTTATTTTGGGTCTTGAACTCCTCCTGCACATTCCTCTACGGTCTACGGCAAAAAAATCAACACCTGGTAGTTGTGAAAAGTCTCCAAGCACATACGTTTCAAATCAATCAAAAATTTAGAGAAAATCTAAGTGTAGTGGTTTGGCCCGCTCTTTTGCCGTGTTGTTCTTTTTTGAATTTCTGTCAGGCACTTTCTGTACTTTATAAGACTTAAGCCCTTCCTCCTTCTTAACCTTCCTGATGAATGCCTGGGAGCATTACACTTTTTCAGCCACTTTTCTACCAGATATATTGGGATTTTTCCTGAGAAGGGTTATAATCCTTTTGGCGACGTTAAGATCTTTAAAGCCCTTGTTTTTACCACTTCCACCTTTCCTAACGACAGTTAGACGTTCATTATATGTTTTGATAACACGCGACCCTGTATTTCTGGAAACCTTTAGTTTCCTAGCGATTTTTATACTCAGCTGTACTAGTACACAGAGTATTATAATTTTGATTTCATAACGGTGGATTGTAACATAATGAAATAATCGAGATAGATATGGACTTATATATATCAAAATGATCAGGGTGAAAAGAGAAATCGATTGAGCCATGTCCGTCCGTCCGTCCGTCCGTCCGTCCGTCCGTCCGTACGCACGATAACTCGCGTAAAAATTGAGATATTTTGATGAAATTTGAAATGCAAGTTGGTATCGAGACTGGGACGGTTGGTATTGAAAATGGGCGAAATCGGACCATGACCACGCCCACTTTTCCTATATAGAAAAAATCGGAAATTTGGTATCTCAGCCACTAATATAGCTAGAGTGATAAAATTTTACCCACGTATTGAGCTCAGGCCGTTATGAAGAAATTTGATTAAGTTTTGGAAAATGGGCGGTGCCACGCCCACTTATTAAGGGTCAAACATTGAAAGTTTTATATGTCATAACTCAGAAACCGTTGAAGATATATCGATGAAATTTGGTATGCGTAATTTGCTTACCTAGACAAATGTTTTGGCGAAAAATTATCAAAATCGGTTGACGGCCACGCCCACTTTGATATATGGGAACTATAAAGGGGCCTAATAAAAACATTTTAAGCGATATCTCTGTCAAATATAAAGATCTATCACTGAATTTTTGTGGCAGGAGTCCAACTACGGACATAAAACAAAAAGTACAAAAATTTTGGAAAATGGGCGGTGCCACGCCCACTTATTAAGGGGCAAACATTGAAAGTTTTATATGTCATAACTCAGAAACCGTTGAAGATATATCGATGAAATTTGTTTTGCGTAATTTGCTTACTTAGACAAATGTTTTGGCGAAAAATTATCAAAATCGGTTGACGGCCACGCCCACTTTTATATATGGGAACTATAAAGGGGCCTAATAAAAACATTTTAAGCGATATCTCTGTCAAATATAAAGATCTATCACTGAAATTTTGTGGCAGGAGACCAACTAGGGACATAAAACAAAAAATATAAAAATTTTGGAAAATGGGCGGTGCCACGCCCACTTATTAAGGGGCAAATATTGAAAGTTTTATAAGCCATAACTCATAAACCGTTAAAGATATATCGATGAAATTTGGTACGCGTGATATATTTACTTAGCCAAATGTGTGGACGAAAGATTTCCAAAATCGGTTGACGACCACGCCCACTTTTATATATGGGTTTTATAAAGTGACCTAATAAAAACATTTTAAGCGATCTCTCTGTCAAATATAAAGATCTATCACTGAAATTTTGTGACATGAGTTCTACAATAGACCGGAAACAAAATATAAAAAAGTTTGGAAAATGGGCGTGGCACCGCCTCTTTTTATACAAAGGAATCTACGTGCCTATTACTCGACAAATAACTGAGATATTATGACGAAACTTGGTTTATACACTTTTATAACATGTGTTAATAGACACGCAAAAATGTATTGAAATCGGTTTATGACCACGCCTACTTTTTAACAAAGATATTTCTGGAACACCCTTTTGGAATTTGTAACGTGAAGTTTTTGTAACTAAAAGTCATAGAGGGATGCAATTTTGCACTAACAATAATATTTATATGCTTATTTGGATGATTGATACAAATTTTGAAAATGGGCGTGGCTGCGCCCTGTTTATGCAGCACTTGTGTCATATAAAATACACCCTATATCGAACAAACGCAAACAAACAATGAAAGCATACAGCTGAGTATCTAATGTTCGATTCCACTCGAACTTAGGCTTCCTTACTTGTTTTTTTTTTTTTTTTTTTTACTTTTCATTGAAAAGTAGGAGGATGCGAATACAATGTGATGTCATGATGTGATGTCATGATGTGATGTGAAGTCATGATGTGATGTCGTGATGTGATGTCATGATGTGATGTGATGTCGTGACGTAATGTCATGATGTGAAGTCATGATGTGATGTCATGATGTGATGTGAAGTCATGATGTGATGTCGTGATGTGATGTCATGATGTGATGTCATGATGTGATGTCATGATGTGATGTCATGATGTGATGTGATTATGTGATGTGATATCATAATGTGATGTCATGATACATATGAATATGTATAGCTAAGATCACACGATTTGTACATTTGGCTAAAAATTTGCCAAATTCATAGGCAAACCGTGTGAACGGTAAATTTCATTTGAGACAAATCACAAAAGCCAAATATTTAGCCTCTTGTGGCAAATCAAAAACGGCCCTTGTAGCCAAATCGTGTGAACACAAATGCCATACAGAAGGTAAATGAAAATGATGAAAATGGACAAATTTTGATTTGCCACTTGGATACAAATGGTTGTGGCAAATATACAAATCTTTTTTGACAACTATAAAATAAATTATGTTTAAAATAAAAAATATATGGAAATACAAGTTTTAAATTGGCCTCTTTTAAGCTTCTGCTTTGGCCATAAGGGGAAAGAAGAAGTCCGGAAAAAACATTATGCGGCGCACTGGCTTCTCTTTATAAAATAGAATACACAGATATCATGCCATTTGAGATGCATAATTTTTTTATTTCAGTAATTTGAATTCCAATTTCGAAAAAAATTAATTTTTGAAATAAATATTATTTTCATTTAGTTTGAAGTGTAATGTCAATCAAATTGTTTTTGATGGAGTAGTTAGCTCTGTTCGTGGCCGCTGTGGTGCAGTCTGGAGAGTGCTCGCTTGCTAAACCAGAGGTCTCGGGTTCAAACCCCAGTCCGAAAAAACACCAAAAAAATTGTTTCTAATTAATTAAAACTCAATTGTTGGGGTTTTAGAAACAGCGGTCACCTCTCGGCAGTGAGAGGCATACCCTCCGAGTGTATTTCTGCCATGAAAAAGCTTCTCAAAAAAATGCATTCGCCGTTCGGAGCCGGCATAAAACTGTAGGTCCACCCAATTAGTAGGACAAACAAAAGGAGCACACCTCGAATTGGGAGAGAAGCCCGGCCATAAAACTCGTCAGAGTTATATTAGCGCCATTGTATTATTATTATATTATTATTTAGCTCTGTTCAATAACAAAAAATTGTTACGAATTTTTCGTAAAAAATGACAGCTCTCCATATGAAAATGACAGTTTTTAGTAATTGAACACAGGTTTTGTGTCTTTTCAAGAACTTTTTTTGTATTTTGACTTTCGGCGGGTTTTTCAAACCAAATATACCAGAGAAAAAACGTAGTGTCATATAGGCCGAAGAAGCATTTTTTAACGTTTAGCTAGAAAAAATTAGGAATAATTTTTTATTCCTTATTGAGATAATTTTGTATAATGAATATATTTTTGACGTTATTCAATTACTCTTGATAGTCACACAAGTATACTTTTTCAAAAAATGATTTTTCGAATACTTTCCCAAATCGGGAAAGAATATTTGCCCGAATCTGAACCGAATGTTTTCCCAAATGCTTTCCCGACTCTAAATCGAATATTTTTCCAAATACCAGATCCGAAACCGAACCCTAATACTTAACCTATTATTTTTCTAATAATTTCCCGAATCCGAACCGAATATAAATAAACATGAACCCCTGGTAATAACTCAGTCAGTTTCCGGGCGAATTTAACAAAACTTTGCACGTGACTATATCCTACTATTACCCTAACCATTTCTAAAAATAATCGAAATCGATATATGGTTTTGATCCTTTACTTTCATTCAAAATGAATACATAAACAATTTCTTCATATACGATTTCGACGTATCTGCAATATTTAATTCACTTTTGTGCAACCAAAGTTAACATTTCACAATGACCATTTTTTTGGAGCTCGTTAACACACGTATTCTATTGAATGAATTAAATTAGCTTTATATCATCTTACAGAGAATTAAAACAAGTACTATCCAGTGATTTAATACCTATTTGATTAATTTGTGTTTGTTAATTTTTCATAAAATTTTCTTCCAAATAATGCCCAAAAGTATGCTTCTATATTTTTCATACGACTGTTTTATCATGATTGGTTAAATCGCGTGAACGAATGTGAACAAATTTGCCACTTTACTTCTATGTACAAATGTGTGGCAAATCAAAAGCTAATAAATGGGGCAAATCGTGTGAACGCAAAGCAAATCATTTGCACATCGATATCAAAATGGGCAAATGTGGACAAATTTAAATTTGTCATTTTTTGTACAAATGCGTAAATCGTGTGATCTCGGCTTATGCATTCACCTACTTTTCAGATTAATATTCGGTACTGGTCAGTATTTGAATTCGTGGCTCGAATTCGCTATACGTATTCGTTTCGATATGCAGTATTCGTGGTCGGTATTCGGTATATGTATGTACGTGTTGATACTGGTATCCGTATTCCCCTTCACACACTTTTCATACTCATATTCATACATATTCATATGCATATTCGTATGCATATTCGGTTCTCGGTACTCGGTACTCGGTATTCGTATTCGATATTCGGTATTCGCATTCGCTTCCGTATTGGTATACGCATCGACCTATATACCAAATATGATCCAGATACCAATATTCATTGATCTACGCCATTTTGATTTTTATTTTTGACGTAAAAAATAAAAATCAAAGTTTAATCGTTATTTTTTGATTTTTTCGATAAAAGTCAAAAAAATAAAAATCACATCGGATTGACCATCTGTGGCCCACGAGCATCACAATGGTATATATAAATGTTAAAAATATTAACCCTTTCCCTTTGACTTTTTGAGTTGAAATTTCACAAATAACAATTATTTTCCATCCCTGCTTATTTCATTTAAGAAATATATTATTCAAGGGGGAGTTATTTCATTTTGAGTGGGAGTTATTTCATTTCAAGTAAATTTTTAAATCATTTCATTTTGGTGGTTCTTATTTCGTCTCCAAAAGTGGGACTTATTTCGTGGGAGTTATTTCATTTTTTTAAGCAATTTTTGGTGGGACTTATTTCGCCTTTAAAAGTGGGACTTATTTCGTGGGAGTTATTTCATAGACCCTCATAACATAGTCTTTTCCATTAACCTTAATTATAATTCGACTGAGCTTAATAGTTTTAACTTTTGGTAAAGCAAACTACTCTGTGATATCTAAACTAATCTTTGTGGTGTTTTATTAAAATTATTTAATATATTTTGAATTAGGTTACAACTATGTGTATAAAGTTGGCACTTAAATACTAAGCAACGATATGGTTAATTATTCTACCCAAGTGCCACATGAGTACCTTTAATTCCTTCATTGGTAAATAAAATAACTCATATCTTCGCCATTTTCTGCTCATTTAAATGCTTGAATTTTATTCTACCGACTCACAATGGGTGATTGCGGCCAAAAATAAATTCAAAATTAAAGTATGAGTAAAACCATTTTTTTAAACAGAGATCGACAGATACATCAAATTGTAATAAAAAAGCTTATATAAAAATTTTTGAGTATCTTTTCGTTTAGCCGTACAGGGTGCCCAAAGTTGAGCAAAAAATAGGTCCTTTTATTTCTCAATGAACACACCTCATACAAAACGCTCTTTCTCATTTAACTGTTAACCTACATACACGAATGATACATCGTTACATAGATAATGATTTTCTCTTTCAGAAAAAATAACTTAGTTGTAAATAGCGCTCACTGTTGAATTTATATGAATTTTCAAATATTCACAAAAAATGTCGATGATAAAAAAATTTTCCTCGACTTTGAATAAAAAAATAAAAAAAACAAAAAATATTACCTCCTCAATTTTTTTTTATGCTTTGAAATAATATATTCTTAATCAAACTGCATTTCACTTTAAAAATCCACTTGCTCCATTTGCTTTTATAATTTTTTTCCCATCTGCCTAAAACTGTGTTTTTGTAAATGCATTAATTATGTTACTTTTGACATTATGAAAAACGTGTATATTTAGGCGACTAATCGAATATTTCTCTATCGTCTTTCAGCAAATGGTCCATACTTTAAAATTATGAGGTAATTTTTTTTATCAGCGTTAATTGTTATCTTTGGCAGCTTTTTTATTTTAGAATATAAAAAAAAAATTGTTAAAATTGTAAAATTTTAAAATGAAATTAAAAAAAAACAAAAAATATTTGTATTTATATGGCCGTTTTAATTCTAATAATTATTTTATGTGAATTTAAATGAGCTATTGGCCATTTTTTAAATTCACATAAAATAATTATTAGAATTAAAACGGCCATATAAATACAAACATAAATATGTATATCGGAGAGCCTGCCGAAAAACAAAAAAGTCTGAAAACAATAACAAGCATTGCCTGTACAAAAGCTTTGCTTGTTAATAGCTTTAGAACTTTGTACAAACCAAACGCACAATCGCACCAACATACTAGGTAGCAAAGGCAGAGTGTCATTAAGCTACTGTTGTTGGTATGTGGATTGTAATGGAAGGAAAATTGAAATTTAAGCGAAACAAAGCTGACGGCGGTGGTAGCTCAATGGTATAGACAATGGACTACCAATCGAACGACTTAAGTTCGATTCTCGGTTGAGGCCGCTTGAAGAAGTCTGATGAGGGGATGTGGTGATCTCCGAAATGGATCCATAACTTCTACCAAAAAATTTTTTCAATTTTTCTTCATTAAAAAATGGCCAATAGCTCATTTAAATTCACAAAAAATATTACCTCCTCAATTTTTTAATATTTGATGCTCCTGAATGTCTTTTAAAAACTGGCGAAAAAATTGTAAAAATTCGTTTGCTCCATTTTGTTTTATGAACATTTTTATGGAAGGTGTTTTTTGAGTTTTGGTACATTTTTCCCATACAAAATGCCCAGAAGTATGCTTCAAAAAGTTTAAATTTTTTTGTATGGGGAATATTTGTCAAAATGGTGAAACTTAAATATCGATATTTCCAATTCTAATTAAGATATTCGAAGAAACTAAACGCTGTTTTCAAGGGTAATGATTGTGCTTTCAACTGGTTAAATCGAACTTGAGTGGAAAGTAATTATATAAAAGATATTAAGCAGGGAATAGAGCCAAAAAACGTGTTTTTTTCCTATTTGGGCATGAATATCTCAGAAACTAGAAACAATTTGGAAAATCTGACTCCAGACTCAGGTTTATCACACTGAAATCCTTTAGAAAAGTGTAATTTCATTTCCGGTATAAAATTTTTTTGAAATGCGATTTTTTTGTATGAAAGTTTTATGATAAATGCTTATAACATACTTAAAAGTGCATATATTTTTAATTTAAAAACGGTGAAGTGCTTTACCCTTTTTCCAAAATGATTACCGCATTTGATTTATATTTCAAAAATGTATACACTAATCAAAATGGAGCATTTTAGCTATAATAGTTAGGAAAATGCTGAAATTTCAAAAATACCGTTATATGGGAGGTGGGCGTATTTGTGGGTGGATTTTGTTCAAATTTTCACAGTTTACTAACTTCAACCAAAAAAGCTTAAGTTCCGAGTTTCAAGATTCTAGCTTAATTATTACTATATTTGGCCGCGTTTGTATGGAGGTGCCCCCACTGTGCGACTGCGCAAAGAAAATTTACACGTTCAATCTCTGAAAAGGGGCGCGATAATCTAATTAAAATAGCAAGCAAAAACCGACTAATACTCCTCCGTTTTTTTTTTGTTTTTCTTTATTACAAATCCACGCTTTTGCTGCAGGCGACTGCTGTTGTTGTTTTTTTTTTTTTTTTTTTTTGTTAAAACTTTGTGTGTACCGCAACCACAATGCAGGTCAAGTTAAGGAGGGAATGTTGCTGTATCGTATTTTATTTCGTCAACGAACTTTGTCGCAATATAAACTGCAACGAAATTTTCCCTGTTACACGAAACATTTTGCTGAAGCTATAATTTAAATACATATGTATTTAAGGGTTAATTTATGTTGTAAAGTTGTGGTTGTTTTTCATTGTGGAAATGTGCAATGCAAGATAATTAGGAAATTTTATTAAAATTTTTGCACAATTTTAATATAAAGTAAAGATTGGATTTATGGACCTTTTGCATCAGCGAGATCAAGTATCGAGCATTTTATGAAATTATTGATCATAATCCATGGGGCTTAATCATGGAAGTTTTTATGTTCCCTAAAGCAAATGTAAAGAAGAAAGTATTGATGATTGTAGTACCTTTGGGCCTACTGGTTTCTGTCCAAAGTGTAGTAGTTTAAAAAAAAATTGCAGAAGTTCGTCTTTTCGAAACTGACTAATTTTTCGCTAAAGTAGACTTAAGCTACTATTCCATAGAACACAGATATGCAAGTAAGTATGTAAATCCTAGCTGTCCAAATGCGATTCACTACCACAATCAAGCAACGACCGAAAATTGAGTGTGTGTTGGTGCGCCTACCGTAGGCCAAAGTGAAAAATGAATAACAATAATCAGTCTGCATGCAGATGTTGAGCGAGCGGGGTCATGCTGCGCACGCTTTGCGAATTTATGAAACAACGTACGTATACTAATGCATACGTATGTTATATGCAAACTCTTCGTACTTTTGTTTGTTGTTTGGCATCTGTAATTATAACAAAAGAATTTCAAGCTAAGACCAGCTAGCGACCACTTGCTTTCATGCCAGTCGAAGGCAACTTAATTATTTTTGCTAATCGGCGATCGCCTAGTCCCATCGTAAGCGCTCGTTTTACGCTCTTTATTTGTCTGTAGTAGTGACAATCGGTGTGTATACGTACACAAGTGCTTACTCTCATTGCTCATATGAGTCGCATTTGGACAGCTATGATGTAAATGTATAATCTATATATATATATAAAAATCAAGCCCATTTCTTTGTCGCCGGCTTTCGCCCAAACGCGTGGAGGGATTTTGACCAAATTTACACACCAGCTTAGTACCTTGCCCTAGATGGTTTATATGCATATCCGGAAGTCGGTTCCCGAGATATAGGTCAAAAGGTCAAAACGTGGATCCAGCTTTCCCCTGAATATTTTTGGACGATATTGGTATCAAATGAAAGGTATTGAGCAGAGAATTTACATAGAATAGTACTCATTGTGATTCCTAGGTCCGGTCTCCAGATATGGGTCAAAACGTGGACCCGGGCAGACCCTCGAATGTTTCTAAGCGATATTGGTATCAAATGAAAGGTATTGAGCAGAGAATTTACATAGGATAGCACGCATTGTGATTCCTAGGTCGGGTCTCCAGATATGGGCCAAAACGTGGACCCGGATGACCCTCGAATGTTTCTAAGCGATATTGGTATGAAATGAAAGGTATTGAGCAGAGAATTTACATAGAACAGTACTCATTAAGATTCCCAGGTCGGGTCTCCAGATATGGGTCAAAACGTGGACCCGGATAACCCTCGAATGTTTCTGGGCGATATTGGTATCAAATGAACAGTATTGATGGGGACTTCAGCATAGAACTATTACAATTGCGATGCCTAGCTCGGGTCTCCAGATATAGGTCACAACGTTTACCCGGATGACCCTCGGATGTTTTTGAGCGATATTGGTATCAAATGAAAGGTCTTGATGAGGACTTCAACATAGAACTATTTTATTTGTGATGCTTAGGACGGGTCCCCAAATGTGGATCAAAACGTGGACCCGGATGACCCCGGAAAATTTCTCAGTGATATTGGTATCAAGTGAAGGGTTTTGAGCAGGGATTTTACATAGAAATGAACTCATTACGATCCCTAGGTCGGGTCCCAAGGTGTGTGTCAACACGCGGTCCCGGACAACACCGGGATATTTCTCAGGGATATTCGTACCAAATGAAAAGTGCTGAGCAGGGCCTTTACACAGAGATTAACTGATTATGATTCCTAGGTCTGGTCCCTAAATGTGGGTCAAAACGTGGACCGGAATGGCCCCGGAAAATTTCTGAACGATATTGGTGTCAACTGAAAGGCAGGGCTTTTACATAGAGATGAACTCATTATGATTCCTAGGTCAGACCCCGGATAATTTCTCAGCGATATTGTTATTTAATCACGGCGCATGACGATTCCTAGGTGGGGTCCCAAAGTATGGGTCAATATGTGGACCCGGATAACACCGGGATATATCTTAGGGATATTGGTACCAAATGAAAGGTGTTGAGCGGACTCTCATGTAGGGCCGTAACTATTACGATTTCTTGGTCAAGTCTCCAGATACCGTACCCATTATGGTTCCTAGGTCAAGTTCCCAGATGTGGGTCAACAAGTGGACCCGGATGAGCCCGGGATGCTTCTGAGCAATACTGATATAAAATGAAAGTGTTGACCGGGTCTGCTATATAGAGATATTTTCATAGTGATTCTTAGTCCCGATAAAAGAGACGATTCGGAGGCCACGGAATGTTTTTAAGCAATGATGGTATCAAATGAGAAGTGGAATGCAGGGTATGTTATACTAAACCCAGTTCCCTAGGGAAAGGGGAAGAGTAATGAGACTGGGAAAGGAAAAGGGACGGAAAAGGAGAGGGAGAATATAATAAAAATGGAATGAAGAGGATGGGGAGAGAGACAGTAAGACAGGGAATTAGAGAAAGAATAAGAGGGGGAATAAAAAGGAGAAAGACAGAAAATGAGAGGTAAGATGGAGCGGTGGAGAAAGGGAAGCGGAAATGTGATGGGAAAGGAAAAAGGAAACGGAAATGAAAGGAAAGATAAATGGAAAGGGAAAGAGAAAAGTAGAGGGAAAGGCAGTTGGAGACTAATGCCAAGAAAAATGGGATAAGAACATGAAGAGGGCAAACTTTTGAAAATAACAATTTTTTCCTTCACTTTTTTTAAACTTACATATCTGAATTGTGCTGAGATCTGCAGCCCGAGGTAATTTCGGTTTCTAGATACTTCCAACATATTTTAAAGTGTTCCGTTTTTCGCTTCAAGTACCTATAATAGGAAGTAGGCCAAAGCAAAGCTTGGTCGGGTACAGCTAGTATATTTTATATATTAACGAGCCTTTTTGCTTGTAGCAGTTTCCACTACACACAGAAAATTTCTACTTAATTTATATGCATGAGATTTAACGGAATTTGAACGCAATTTACATAATGTGTATATAGGTATGTATTCATTTTTCATTTCTTTCACACCAAACTTTGCAGTTTTCGACTTAACAAATTTGAATTTCACTGAAATTATTTCACCTTTAATGCCCTTAGCTGTTTGTGTTGATGCTTATGTAAACGAAGTGTGATTCAAAATTATTCCACAAATTCGCGCTGATTTCCCTGCAATTTGTGTTTATAGTTTTTGGTTTTAAAAAAATAACTTAAGGCTGGAAATGTGAAAGAAAAAAGTTTAATTATTTCTGATTTAAGCCGCCATTGAAATTGATGATTTATGTAACAGTTGAAACTTGTTCCATTGTCCCCTTAAACAGCTTAATTTTTTTTTAACGCAGAACGATTTTTTTTTTTTTTTTTGAAATATCTAGCACGTTTTTTTGACATCCTGAAATACTTTTACTAGCCCATTTTTCTGATTTTAGTCAATATTGTGCCACCCCAAATTAAACTAATTTCTACACTCAAACAACCAACATTAAAATGCTGGCTGACATTGTATATTTCCAAGGCCATACTCAGAGTTACTTTCTGCTCTTTAATTAAAATCTTTTATTGTCTACTTCACTTCAGTAAATTGGGTAGTTTAATCTTACACATAGCCATTCATTCATTGTTTAAAGCCCATTTAGCATTCCAGCTGTCATTTTATTGTTTTACCTCAATTAGGCGCAAAGAGTTCCATAAACATACATGCACATTTTCACATTTAATTTCGCACGTATAACGCATAATGTATGTTTGTGTGTACATGTATAATTTACATAAAATCTCTTACACACCATTGCATATTTTAAATTTCTGATATTTATTTTGAAAGTTAACAATCGTCATTTATTTGCTAATGAGTTGTGACTTTTGTTGAAGCATTACAACAATGAGGTAATTATAAATTATTGCCGACAGCTGCTCCTTTATACTTACGAAGTGTGCGTATTTATGTTTCAATAGTGAAGTATGAGATATCTATTCAAAACAAATGTTGCAATATTTAACCGCCAAAGCATCTGATTTTTGTGTGCGTCCTCAGATTTGAAACCAACCGAAAGCACAGAATTTCTTAAGAGATTTTTTTTATATAAAAATTGTTGAGAAGGGTTGCCCTTTAGCAGAAACTCAATACAGTGGGGATGATTTTCAACCGCTAAAGAAATTTGAATCGCGTCTTTTATGTATACTGAATTGCTTAAAAAAATGAGTTAAATAATACTTAGCTACATATCTTTATATATGTATATCTTTATATATATTACGCTAAGCGATTTTTTGTACGCACCATAACTTTTACACCGTTATGCCGATTTTCGAAAATGTGGTGTCAAATTAAAGGGCTTGACCTGTAGAAGTTTTACTTTTTTGAAAAGAGTTGCCAGCTGTTTAAAAATTTAATTTTCCTGTATAGTTTGTTTGATTTTAAAATTTTTGGTACCATATGAAAGGGCTTGACGTGATATTGAGTAATTTAGTAAAAATTTTACAAAATGGGTTGCCACCTGTTCAAAAATTCAGTTTTACGCTATAGTTTGTTTGATTTTTAAATTTTAGGTGTCATATGATAGGGCTTGACTTGATAATGAGTAATTTAGTAAAATTTTGACAAAAAGGGTTGTCACCTGTTCAAAAATCCATTTTTACGCTTCAGTTTATCTCATTTTTAAATTTGAAGTGTCATGCAAGGCCTAGCACTGAAGATGGGTAATAAAAGGGAAGGGAAGTGGAAAATAAAAGGGACGGATATGGCGATGGAAAGGATGCGAAAAAGAAAGCGCAAACAAGGGGAAAGGGGAAGAAAAGTAGAACTAGAAAGAAAAAGAGGAGCGCGCCAAATGGCCTTTTGGAGGTCGCTTTAAGGTTACCATAGTCTAGAAAAATTTTCACTATGGGGCCCTTCGGACAAAACCTTTGTGTAAAAAATCTAGGTCCACAGAAATTAAAAATAACCAGTAACTATGAAGGTATATCAAAAAATTTTCAAATGTGGCAATAAGTGGACTTCCACCCTCAAATTGTCGCACTGTACCAAAATAATGACGTATCAATTTTAAAAACCGGATTTAAGATAACAAAGTCTACAAAACAAAAACAATTTCGGCGGTATTTCGCGGGGTAAAAAAAAATAAAAAACCCTCTAAACATAAGCTTGGAATTTAGGGGCGGACTTTTACATTTTTTTTTGTCGACCCTATCTAATGTTTACACGTGTGGCCTTATTTCTTTTTAATATTCGCGTGTGCGTTTTCATTAGTTATTATTTTTTTCGTTTAGAAAAACCTAAATTGTTGTTATTACATTTTTTGACGATGCTCTTGAATTCGATTTCGCTTTTAATTAGTAACTATTAATTCGAGGATTAAAAAAACAAACCCAATAATAAAAAACATTTATGAATTGAAGCCATTTCATTGTTTTTGTTTTTGTTTTTTTTTTTTGTTTTTTGAGAATATAAAGTAAAAATAAATATTTTTTACGTGTAAACTTTACCAGTCAGTTTACCATCGTCATTGTTTTGAAATGTAGACATCGCTCATTAATAATAAACAAACGTCTGTACCGGGCGCAGCACGTCATAAATAAAGGCTTGGAATAATAAACAAAGAACAGCCCACAACAAAAGCAAGCAATAATAATACATACGCAACAATAGCAAATAGGCAAATATGGCAATACTTATGCATACGTAAATACACATGTAAATATTTATATAGACAATCAACATTGCAAAGCCAATCAAATAACAATAAACCATCGATTGATGTCTGAACTGGATTTAAAAAGAAAAAAAAAAAAACAAAAATGGAAAGATTGAGACATAATGGCGACTAAACCATAAGTTTATGTAAAAAATGTCGGTTTTGATGGAAACTTTTTTATTTAGCTATTTATTGTGACAAATTAAAGCCTTTATATATTTGAGTGCAACTACAGACCCTTAAAAAAAGGTTTTGAAAAGGTTTTTATAGAAAGAACATGTTGTGATTCATGATATTATATCTATAGACTTTAAGGCTCAGACCTGTCCATAAATTTAAAATGGTTAAGTTCTGGCAATTAATAGAATTTTCAGTTCTTACACACGAAGGAAAATGTATAACAAACGAATTTAGAAAAGCTCAAAAGGAATTGTTCTTTGAATTTCCGCTTCAGAAACTAAAGGTACTGCCAGACGATGCAATGAAAGTGCTTTCAGGAAGTGAAAAAGTAAAATTTTCTCGTGTAGCCACCAAAAAAGTATTTTCTGAAAGTGTTTTCCGAAATTTCAGCAATTACCTTAATCGTCTAGCTGCGAGAAAAATACTTTTCAGAAATACTTTTCACTTTCAATTAAGTGTTTTACTTTCTGAAAATGGCTAGCTGATAGAGTGTTGTCTAAATAATCGAACCGGCATGTAAATATGTTTACTTTATAAAACTACATATCTATAAACAAAATACAATTATTAAAATAATTAATTATCACGTTATATTTTTCATATGAACACAATAAACACAAAAGTCTCTACCATCACCGTTCCACGCACAGCTGTTTGCTCTCACACAACAAGCTGCAAAGAGCGTATATGGATAAGAGGGTGCTCTTTGCAAGCTGTTTGCTCTCCTACATCTGTCTTGCTCTCACAGTTGTTTGAATTTAATTTGACAGCTGCCAGAAATTACTTTCAAAAACTCATTTCCCTTTCACCGTGTGGACAAATGAAAAGTAATGCCTGAAAGTTTTCGGAAAGTGGAAGTAAAAAGTGCTTTCTGAAAGCACTTTTATTGCGTCGTGTGGATACTCATGAAAGTTCTGTCAATGATTTGACACTTTCGGAAAGCACTTTCATTGCATCATCTGGCAGTACCTTAAAATATATGCTTTCACTTTATTGCTTTCTAATTACGGTGGCCGCTGTGGTGTAGTGGGTAGAGTGCTCGCTTGCTATGCCAGAGGTCTCTGGTTCAAACCACGGTCCGAGCCAAACACCAAAACAATTTTTCTAATTAGTAAAAATCCAATTATTGGATTTTTTAAGAACAGCGGTTACCTCTCGGCAGTGGGCGGCATACCCTCCGAGAGTATTTCTGCCATGAAAAAGCTTCTCACAAAAAATGCATTCGCTGTTCGGAGCCGGCATAAAACAGTAGGTCCACCCAGTTAGTAGGAAAAACCAAAGGGGCACACCTCGAATTGGGAGAGAAGCTCGGCCATAAAACTCGTCAGAGTTATAATAGCGCCATTGTATTATATTATATTATTAATTACGTTGCTTTAAGGTTAATAGCCCTACAAATAATCTCAATGTAAACCTAAATGAAAAACTCTTTGCTGTGAAATTTCCACTTCAAATAATCATAAAGCATAAAGTAATTTACAACTGCTCTTTTGTTTCAATTTGCAACAATCAATATCACGTGTGAAAAAGTTTCTAAAGTTCTAAAGCTTTTGTTATTTATTTGCCAGTTTCAAGCTAATCGCCAAAGTGAAAAACTAATTTTCATAATCTCAAGTAAAATTAATATTTTAACTATCAACCATATATGTACATAAGATAAACGATTTGTTATAAATTGCTAATATCCATGACCACCAGCAAAAGTAAACATGAAAGGTGTTAAAATAAATTCAAAAACAAAAACATTTCAAAGTGTAGAGCTTTTGTGTATATTATCTACAGCTTTAGAGCTACACATTTAACTTGTATGCTTTGCATGAACGCATAAATTACTTAGTATGGAATATCAACAAACTGATAAAAACAAAAATTAACAAAATATTAAAACAATTTTAACTTTTGGAGCAATTTTCAAACAATAAAGCGCAAACAGGATTATTTCAAAAATACTTCTGGATACTAATTAAGTGGCAAAGGCTTTCATTTATTAATTGTTTAAAACACAGATTTTAGTTGTGCCATAAAATTTCACTAGGGGTCCCCTCAGACAAAATCTTTGTATAAATAACCCAAAAGACCACAGAAAGCAAAAAACGTATTCCCTTGTTTTTACTTGAAATAATACAAAGGAATATGTTTTTTGTTTTCCGTGGTCTTTTGGGTTATTTATACAAAGATTTTGTTTGAGGGGACCCCTAGTAAAATTTTATGGCCAATAATTTTCTAGAATATTTCAATCCTCTATCGACCTTCAAAATAGTATTTTTTCGGACTTTAAAAAAAGGGGGGTCAAAACGACCCTTTCGTGGAGGTGTTAGCGGGTTAAAGTATTCCGCGAAATTAAAGTTCGTGAAATTTTACTATAAGTTTCCTAACAACATATTTCTATACGACATGTTTTTAACCCTTTTTTTCCTTTATTTAGAAATCACTCAGGCACTTTTCAAAGCTGGCAACCCTCCAGTTTGCCCCAGATTTTGATAGGCAACCCATGTTTTTCGAATTCTCCTCATTGCCCTCTTTCGTTTGGTGTATCGTTTTCTTAAATAACACAAAAGGGGAGATAATCTATTTTTTTGCACTTTTCAAAGCTGGCAACCCTCCAGTTTGCCCCAGATTTCGATAGGCAACCCATGTTTTTGGGGCTCTCCTAATTGACCTCTTCCATCTGGTGTATCGTTTTTGTAAATAACAGATGAGGGGAGTACTTATACCTAAAAATTTTAGTTTTTGTTTTAAATATTTAGTACCTTTCGTACGCGTTTTAGCTAGGCAACCCATGTGCGATGTGTTAATAAGCTTAGGATCTGTCAGTTACCACTGTCCATTGGTAAATAACAGATGAGGGGATATATTTGTTCTGTCGTATATTAGACTATGAAGAGCTTTCGCAGAACACAATATCAGATTAAATTTGTTTTCCCCTCACAAATTATTTTATGATGTATCATCTACTTACTATGTAGTCCTAGCAATCTTGGTCGTTTGCTACCCTCCCAAAACATGCTCGTTATATATATGTATACTCAAATTAAGGTAATTAAGGCAAAATTTGATTGGTTCGTAGAGAAAATTTCTCATTCTAAGGGCGCCTGAAATTATGTTGCTTATATAGTAACACAACAATGACTTAATCTAATTGCCTCCACTTAAAGCTCGTCTCCACATAACTTGATTCGGCAGCGAAACATCTAGGGAAACATCTCGCTAAATAACCCGTGGCTGATCGTTATTCAGTTTAACATTTCTCTTTCTTGTTCTTCTTAAATGTTTGTATGTTTGCTTATTTTTGCGTTTTTGTTTTGGACTGTGTGAGATTTTGATATCATGGCGGTTTGCAAAAGGATTGAGAACGAAACAAGTGTTTCAATCTTCACTCGCTCTCAGAAATTTGTATGGATATTGGTGAGTTTCGAGGTCGAAACAAGATTGAGAGAGCGAGTACAGAAAAAAAGAGCGAAACAAGTTATGTGGAGACATGGTATTAATTTCATTCCTACATACACATTTATATGTATGTGTGTGTGTGTGCGCAGGTCGGTGTGCACTCTGCATTTTGTTTATTTTTCGCCGAGTTTGTTGATTTTTGTGCGCTCGCTTAAGTTTGCGTAACTAATTAGGTGTTTCACCGACTTCAACAATTATTTGTGTGTTGCCTACTTGTCGGCGTTGCGACTTAATCCCATAACACTACCCGACAAAATTTCAAAAATTTTCATATCCTCGACATTTGATACATGATTCCTATGTATAATTTTCTGCTGATTCCAAATATGTAATCAGATGGTTCAAAAGTAGAACAGTTTTCGAGATATTTTGAAATTTCAATTTTTGAGATAAGAAAAAAAAAGTAGGATTACTTTTTAGTCAATATCTCCGCCATTACCGTCTCGATTTTTATGTTATTTAATTTTGTTTTGAGAGGATGAAATACCCTTTCCAACAAAGCCAAAATAATTAAAATCGACGTTAAATTGACGGAGTTATAGCGATCAATAGATTTTTTTTATGAAAATTTTCAGTTTTTTTTCCGACATTCATATACTTCTTTGTAATTTTTTTTAAAGAAATATTAAATATCCTCCTGGTTTCACACTTTGAGTCAACAGCCTATTTATTAGTGAACATTTTGGCACTTTCCGGATTATAATCCGTAGAAAAATTACAATGCTATAAGAGATTTAATGAACAAACCTATGTTTATTTTTTATCACAATCTTGTACTTAACCTCCATTTTTTTATTTTTATGTATATTAAAAGTGTTTAAATGTTGATAGTTTTCGCCGTTTTGGTACATTTTGTTCTTCTCGAAGAAGGAACCAGCAAAAATGGCTCATCATTCAATGTCCCTGACATTCCAATGGCCTTGGTATCGCAATCCCATGTTTTTTTTTATTTCTCCGTTAGAACGCTTACCGTTGTAAAAGTCATCACATATATGAAGATAATGTTGAGAGGGTTTCAGGACAATTTTTTTTTTACACCACGAAATACCGCGAAAAAAAATTTTTTTTTTTGCAACTTTTTTATTTGATATCCGATTTGTAAATTTGATATGTCATTATTTTCGTCTGGTGGAGTTCTATATATCGCTATAATGTCCTTTTGAGCTATGAAGTCGTTTTCACATAGTTGGGTCACCTAACCAAGTTTTTCGTCTATAAAATATCCTTTTCGTTTCACCTGAAAAAAATCGCTAAAAATAAAGTACTAATGGGATCTTGGTAACATTACGCTTAAAGTGTTTGCAATTTAATAGGCTAATTTTTAAAAATAAATCTTTTGCTAATTTTCCCAACTTCTTATAAAAAACCTATTTTCAAAATCAAAATTAAAAAAAAAATTGCCAAAAATCCACAAAATTTTGACTTTGACCAGCTATGGCTCAGTGAGTTTTTACTCAACCACCACAAGTTGTATGTCGTTAAAAGTGTATTTTAATTACGTTTAGAACGAGGTACTGTTAGCTGTTATCGCACATGTAACTTTAGCGAAAAATATTTTTGAATGAAGTGATAACCAAAAAACACAAAATTACCGTTATCTCAAAAGTCTAATCGTGCAAAAAATAAAACTAAATAGTTTTGAGCTCACGGGGCCCATGCCAATTTTCCCCTATACCCCGATTTCTTGGTATTTTTTGCTGTAAACTAGTGTTAATGTTATAGTGGTTTACATTTGCCAGATTTGGAAGTTCAATGAAAATATAAATATAGGTTTCTTCACTTAATCTCTTATAACTTTGCCATTTTCTACAGATTATAATCCGGAAAGTGCCAAAATGTTCACTAAGAAATAGGTTATTGACTCAAAATGTGAAACCAGGAGGATATTTAATATTTCTCAAAAAAATTACAAAATAGAAGATGAATTTCGAAAAAAACCTGAAAATTTTCATAAAAAAAAATTTTTTGTTCGCCATAACTCCGTCACTTTAACGGCGATTTTAATTATTTTTGCTTTGCTGGAAAGGGTATTTCATCCTCTCAAAACAAAATTAAATAACGTAAAAATCGAGACGGTAATGGCGGAGATATTGACATATGAGTAATCATACTTTTTATTCTTAGCTCAAAAACAGAAATTTCAAAATATCTCGAAAACTGTTCTACTTTTGAAGCATCTGATTACATATTTGGAATCAGCAGAAAATTCTACATAGGCATCATGTATCAAATGTCGAGGATATTTTTTTTGTCGGGTAGTGTAATTTGTGCATAGTCACCACTCGCATTGTGCTATTGTGCTAATTCTTTGTTACATTTCCGTTAAGCAAGCATAAAGTCAAGACTAATTATGCATTAGTGCAAACATGCGTTAAACGCACATCCGCACTCGCAGGCAAACACAAACTAATGCTAATGTGTAGCCCCAAATGCATTGTATTTCGTCTTGTTCACATTGCGTTTACATGTGTATTAAATACAAACATACATATCGTCGGCCCCCTGCCAGAACCACGAATGTGCAATCTTTACAATTTTGAAATAATCGGTTTTCCTGATCAATCTGTGCATGCTCTACATTTTAGTAAAACCCCCAGTACCTTTGTGCACTGGAAGCCACCAAAATTTTCAATGCCAGTAACACGAATGTGTAGATCAGTTATAAAAAGTTGAGCCAGAAAAACGAATGTGGCACATTCGTGTTTCTGGCCCAACAAAAAATGTATAAAATTCCTTGAAAATACATAAATTTCAAAAAATATATGGGGCACATTCGTGTTTCTGGCCTAACAAAAAATGTAAAAAAATCGTTGAAAGTAAATTTCGAAAAATATATGGGGCACATTCGTGTTTCTGGCCCAACAAAAAATGTAAAAAATTCCTTGAGAATAAATTTCCAAAGTAAGTAAAACAAACACATTCAATTCATATTCATATTTTATTTGTGGAACTATTTCTAATCTTCAAAATCAGAGTCTTCTGAAAAGTTATGCTCAGGATTATGCTCTTCCGAACCTCGCTTCTAATCTTCAAATTGTTATAAAAATAGTGGCAAAAAGGCAATCAAATGCACCTTGAACGGAAAATATTAGCTCACCGATTGCGCGATGAAGACAAAGCTATTCCGAGGGGCATGTAACTCTCCAAAACTATTTCAAACCAGTTCATACGCAACTATATGACGCTTTTTATACTCAGCTGTACTAGTACACAGAGTATTATAGTTTTGATTTCCTAACGGTGGATTGTAACAGAATGAAATAATCGAGATAGATATAGACTTATATATATCAAAATGATCAGGGTGAAAAGAGAAATCGATTGAGCCATGTCCGTCCGTCTGTCCGTCTGTCCGTCTGTGAGCACGATAACTCGCGCAAAAATTGAGATATTTTGATGAAATTTGAAATGTAAGTTGGTATCAAGATAGGAACGGATGGTATTGAAAATGGGCGAAATCGGACCATGACCACGCCCACCTCCCCTATATAGTAAAAATCGGAAATTTTGTATCTCAGTCACTAATAGAGCTAGAGTGATAAAATTTCACACACGTATTGAGCTCAGGCCCTTATGAAGAAATATGGTGAAATTTTGGAAAATGGGCGGTGCCACGCCCACTTATTAAGGGGCAAACATTGAAAGTTTTATGAGTCATAACTCAGAAACCGTTGAAGATATATCGATGAAATTTGGTAGGCGTGATATACTTACTTAGGCAAATGTTTGGACGAAAAATTGCTAAAATCGGTTGACGACCACGCCCACTTTTATATATGGGTATTATAAAGTGACCTAATAAAAACATTTTAAGCGATATCTCTGTCAAATATAAAGATATATCATTGAAATTTTATGGAAGGTGTCCAACTATGGACATAAAACAAAAAATACAAATATTTTGGAAAATTGGCGTGGCACCGCCTCCTTTTAGAAGCAGGAATATACGAGATTTCTGAGCCCATAACTCGACAAATAATCGATATATTATGACGAATTAATTTTGGTTTGCATTCGTATACATTTTTCGCTAAGATAAACATATTTGCTGAAATAGATTCGGAAGGCTTGGAGCAAGCAACTGAGCTATGTATGTATGTACATACAAAACGAATGCAAGTAAAAAAGGAATTATAATAGTACACATACATATGTACATACATACATGTATATAAAATTTGAAATCTTAAGCAAAAGCAAATGCTTGGCTTTTATTAATATGACCCATTGTAAGCGAAATCTTTGTCAAATATAAAGATAATTGATTGAAATTTTGTGGCATGAGTCCCACAATAGGCCGGAAACAAAAAACAGAAAAACTTTTTAAAATGGGCGTGACACCGCCCCATTTTGGACAAAAGAATCTACGAGATTTCGGAGCCCATAACTCAAAAAATAATTATTATAATTGATATGTTATGACGAATAATAATAATAATAATATAATACAATGGCGCTATTATAACTCTGACGAGTTTTATGGCCGAGCTTCTCTCCCAATTCGAGGTGTGCTCCTTTTTTGTTTTTCCTACTAATTGGGTGGACCTACAGTTTTATGCCGGCTCCGAACGGCGAATGCATTTTTTGTGAGAAGCTTTTTCATGGCAGAAATACTCTCGGAGGGTATGCTGGCCACTGCCGAGAGGCGACCGCTGCTCTTAAAAAAACCCAATAATTGGATTTTTACTAATTAGGAAATTTTTTTTGGTGTTTGGTCGGACTGGTGTTTGAACCCGAGACCTCTGGTATAGCAGGCGAGCACTCTACCCACTGCACCACAGCGGCCACATGACGAAACTTAGGGTTAAAATTTTATTACTTGTAGTAATATACGTTAAAAAATTTAGCGAAATCGGTGTATAACCACGCCTACTTTTTTACAAAAACATTTTTAAAATGGCCTTGTGAAATTTGTGACGAAAAGCTCCAAGTGCAATTCAAAGTGCCGCACTTATGTATTGGCCAACCTTATTTTTTGCAACTTTCACCAATTTCTTCTTCCGTAAAATTATTGTACTACTTTTGTCAAAAATTATGATTCAAGATTCAATGCAAAATTTATAAACTGTGTTTTGAAAATTTTTGCAAAATCATTGCAACTTAGATTTGGTCATGGGGGGGTTTTAACCCCCAAACCCCCACCCCCCCCGTGCGCACGGCCCTGGTCGTACCATACGAAAACACATTTAAAATTTCTTACGAAACTGGCAATTTAACAATTCTGTAAGAAAAGTAGCACATTTGACTAATTATATACTGTTTATGCATTAAAATTGTTGTTGTTTAAACAATATTTTTACCTTTCGTCAACCAAAAGATTAAAGTGCTTGTATTCCTCAACCACAAAAAATCGTGTGCTAGTTTTCGTATGGTACGACAGTATATAAAAGATTAACTCTACAACATTTTATACAAAAAAAAAAAATTATTCTGAAATAAAATTTATAGTAGCTTATTTGCCATTGAATATTGGTGGCCCTCCGCAATAATACCCACACCCGTTTATTCGGAGATATTGCCTATCGCTGACGCGAAAGCAAAAGATTTAAATAAAATCTGCGAAACCTTGGCGATTCCAAAGGAATACCACAATTTTTATAACAATTTGAAGGCTAACAGCGGAGTTCGCGATACTCTACCTGAGCCTGACCTTTCATAGCACTCTGATTTTGAAGATTAGGAATAGTTCCACAAATAAAGTATGAATTTGAATTGAATGTATTTGTTTTACTTAATTTTGGAAATTTATTTTCAAGAAATTTTTTTGGTTTTCGTTGGGCCAGAAAAAAGAATGTGCCAAATCTCGAAGATTAGAAGGAATAAAAGCATAAAAGCTATAACAGGGCATCGAGCTAAACAAGGTTCTAATTTGCAGATATACTTTTATATTAGAAACAAATTTTTCAAATTTTGCGAGAAGAATAAACTTTAAAACTCGATTTTCCAACATTTTCATTTTAGCACATTCGTGGTTCTGGCAGGAGGCCGACGATATATACATTGTATATATGTTTCCTTATAAGCTCTAGCTATTCCACACCATCGCGCTGTATACATTAATCATAAGCTCAAGACTGAGCAAGTATTGTACTGTAAGCAGCCTACTTAAGTTGTTAAGCGCTCTTGAGCGACGAAGTGAATTTATTTAGCTTGAAGCACTCAAATACAATTACTCAGCTATCCATAAAATTTACATACTTGCATTGCTTTATGCAACGCGTCTTTTTATTCAATTCGTCTGTGCGAATAGACTAAGCCGGAAAATTAGGCAATCAATTTTAATGATTACTGCGAATCGGTGTATAACAAACGTTTATAGCACTGTAACACAAATTGAGAGCTGTTGTCTGGGGTAAAATGAATCCCACACAGAACGAAGGCCAGTAACACTGGTCGACAAAATTTCAACAAATTTTTGTTACAGAAATAAGATTCTACTTTTCTAAAGGATTTCGGTGCGCTGAATCCGAACCTGAAGTCAGATTTTCGGTAATACGTACAGTTTTTGAGATATTTATGCCCAAAAAGGCGAAAAATGCGTTTTTTGGCTATATTCACTCCTCAATATCTTTTAAATTACTTACTTATTTTAAAAATTGATTAAAGCTATTTAAAGCTCGGTCATTTCTCTTGAAGACACCTCTCAAAAACTGTACGTATTACCGAAAATCTGACTTCAGATTCGGATTCAGCGCACCGAAATCCTTTAGAAAAGTATAATTTTATTTCTGTAGCAAAAATTTGTCGACCAGTGTAATCATACATATACTTACTGAAACCCCCAAACCGTTTTCCATTTTAAATTTGCGAAATTTCGTCTGAGTGATTTTTGAATAAATGAAAAAATGGGTTAAAATCAATATCGTAGAGAAATATGTCGTTAGGAAACCAGTAAAATTGTACAGGCTTTAATTTCGTGGAATTAACCCTCTAACAACGAGTAGAAATATGACAAGTAACATGGACTTGTTTAGCGTGATGCGTATTTGATTTTTCTAGCGTTCTACATAAAAATACACTTTTTCATAAAAATGGACTTACACAGTTTGCACTCTAAGGTAGCGATATATGTATACACACATATATGTATACATTAAGGTGGAGTGAAAATTTTTGTTTGGAAATTCAATTTGTTCCAAAGTCAGTTCAAAACGTCATCCTATCGCCATAAAATTGTGTGGGGTTCATTAACTTGTATAAAGGCAACTTTTCATTGCTGGTACGTTCAAAAAAAAAACTCTATGTGTTTTCACTCCACTTTAATACATATACAAGTACAGGAGGGAAAAAAGATACCCCTGCACTCATAAGATTCAGTAAAATAAATATATCTCCAAACGACATAGTACAGCGTCAGTCAACACACGCTTGAATATTTTCCAACAGCAAAACGTTGCTAACTCACCACTTGTGGTGAAAAGCTCATTTTTCTTTACAGCGAAGGCAGAGGAAGTGTTAGAAAACAAAAAAAAGCAGATTTAAAATTTAGGGCCGGTTTCACCATCTACGGTTAATTTAATCGCTGGTTAGTTTGACGTAAATTGTATGGCGAGCTATCAAATAAATTGCTTAACCGGGCAAAAATCTCTGGTTAAGTGCTTAACCGGAGATGGTGAAACCGGCCCTTAGAATAAAAATATTAACGTGAGTGATCTTTTTGTTGAATTAAAATTTTATAACACTAATGCAAATTAAATTTAATTAAATTAAGCTATACTCTTATTTTCATCGAAATAAATTTATTTAAAAATGCCAAAAAAAAAAAATGTTTGCCAATTTCATTAAATTAATTGCTCAATTAATATACTGTAGTAAATTATAAATATAATGTAAGCCTTTAAAATTCATTATTAAAAATATTTGTTACAGTTAAGTAATTATCTACTTGTTTAGTTTTTTTGTTAATCCTTTCGCATTAAAAAAATCGTTCGGTCGATATGCCCAAAGACACATACACAATTTTACGGTTAGCACTTTTAATTAATTGAAATTTAATTTTTTAGCAATTGGGCGTTTGTTTTGTAATTAAATTTTAATAAATTTAATTTATGTAATTTTTGCAATTTTAGCAATTTTTAGGCCATTATTTTGAATTCCTTAATATGCTTTTCAGAGCTTTTTGGCCGGTGAATTATAAAGCAAAACACAAAGTTTTCTTTTTCTCTCCTACGCGTTTCGGCGCATACTTGCGTCTTCCTCAGGGAGTCTATTTATTTTCAACAAATATATAAAAAGACGTATATAAACATTAATTACAGTAATCTTTATATATATTACGCTAAGCGATTTTTTGTAAGCACCATAACTTTTACACCGTTATACCGATTTTCGAAAATGTGGTGTCAGATGAAAGGGCTTGACCTGTAGATGTGCAGGAAGGTTTAATTTTTTTGAAAAGTGTTGCCAGATGTTTGAAAATTTAATTTTACTGTATAGTTTGTTTGATTTTAAAATTTTTGGTACCATATGAAGGGGCTTGACCTGATATTAAGTAATTTAATAAAAAAATTTCAAAAAGGGTTGCCACCTGTTCAAAAATTCAGTTTTACGCTATAGTTTGTTTGATTTTTAAATTTGAGGTGTCATATGAAAGGACTTGGCATGGAAATGAGTAATTTATTAAAATTTTTACAAAAAGGGTACCATCTGTTCAAAAATCCATTTTTACCCTACAGTTTATCTTATCTTTATATATATTACGCTAAGCGATTTTTTGTAAGCACCATAACTTTTACACCGTTATACCGATTTTCGAAAATGTGGTGTCAGATGAAGGGGCTTAACCTGTAGATGTGCAGGAAGGTTTAATTCTTTTGAAAAGGGTTGCCAGATGTTGAAAATTTAATTTTACTGTAAAGTTTGTTTGATTTTAAAATTTTTGGTACCATATGAAAGGGCTTGACCTGATATTAAGTAATTGAATAACAATTTTACAAAAAGGGTTGTCACCTGTTCAAAAATTCAGTTTTACGCTATAGTTTATTTGATTTTTAAATTTGAGGTGTCATATGAAAGGACTTGGCATGGAAATGAGTAATTTATTAAAATTTTTACAAAAGGGGTACCACCTGTTCAAAAATCCATTTTTACCCTACAGTTTATCTTATCTTTATATATATTACGCTAAGCGATTTTTTGTAAGCACCATAACTTTTACACCGTTATACCGATTTTCGAAAATGTGATGTCAGATGAAGGGGCTTAACCTGTAGATGTGCAGGAAGGTTTAATTCTTTTGAAAAGGGTTGCCAGATGTTGAAAATTTAATTTTACTGTAAAGTTTGTTTGATTTTAAAATTTTTGGTACCATATGAAAGGGCTTGACCTGATATTAAGTAATTGAATAACAATTTTACAAAAAGGGTTGTCACCTGTTCAAAAATTCAGTTTTACGCTATAGTTTATTTGATTTTTAAATTTGAGGTGTCATATGAAAGGACTTGGCATGGAAATGAGTAATTTATTAAAATTTTTACAAAAGGGGTACCACCTGTTCAAAAATCCATTTTTACCCTACAGTTTATCTTATCTTTATATATATTACGCTAAGCGATTTTTTGTAAGCACCATAACTTTTACACCGTTATACCGATTTTCGAAAATGTGATGTCAGATGAAAGGGCTTGACCTGTGGATGTGCAGGAAGGTTTAATTTTTTTGAAAAGGGTTGCCAGATGTTTGAAAATTTAATTTACTGTACAGTTTGTTTGATTTTAAAATTTTTGGTACCATATGAAAGGGCTTGACCTGATATTAAGTAATTGAATAACAATTTTACAAAAAGGGTTGTCACCTGTTCAAAAATTCAGTTTTACGCTATAGTTTATTTGATTTTTAAATTTGAGGTGTCATATGAAAGGACTTGGCATGGAAATGAGTAATTTATTAAAATTTTTACAAAAGGGGTACCACCTGTTCAAAAATCCATTTTTACCCTACAGTTTATCTTATCTTTATATATATTACGCTAAGCGATTTTTTGTAAGCACCATAACTTTTACACCGTTATACCGATTTTCGAAAATGTGGTGTCAGATGAAGGGGCTTAACCTGTAGATGTGCAGGAAGGTTTAATTCTTTTGAAAAGGGTTGCCAGATGTTGAAAATTTAATTTTACTGTAAAGTTTGTTTGATTTTAAAATTTTTGGTACCATATGAAAGGGCTTGACCTGATATTAAGTAATTGAATAACAATTTTACAAAAAGGGTTGTCACCTGTTCAAAAATTCAGTTTTACGCTATAGTTTATTTGATTTTTAAATTTGAGGTGTCATATGAGAGGACTTGGCATGGAAATGAGTAATTTATTAAAATTTTTACAAAAGGGGTACCACCTGTTCAAAAATCCATTTTTACCCTACAGTTTATCTTATCTTTATATATATTACGCTAAGCGATTTTTTGTAAGCACCATAACTTTTACACCGTTATACCGATTTTCGAAAATGTGGTGTCAGATGAAGGGGCTTAACCTGTAGATGTGCAGGAAGGTTTAATTTTTTTTAAAAGGGTTGCCAGATGTTGAAAATTTAATTTTACTGTAAAGTTTGTTTGATTTTAAAATTTTTGGTACCATATGAAAGGGCTTGACCTGATATTAAGTAATTGAATAACAATTTTACAAAAAGGGTTGTCACCTGTTCAAAAATTCAGTTTTACGCTATAGTTTATTTGATTTTTAAATTTGAGGTGTCATATGAAAGGACTTGGCATGGAAATGAGTAATTTATTAAAATTTTTACAAAAGGGGTACCACCTGTTCAAAAATCCATTTTTACCCTACAGTTTATCTCATTTTTAAATTTGAAGTGTCATGCAAGGCCTAGCACTGAAGATGGGTAATAAAAGGAAAAGGAAGAGGAAAATGAAAGGGACGGATATGGCGAAGGACAGGAAGCGAAAGAGGAAATATGAAAAATAAAATGGATAAAGGGAAAATAAAGCGCAAATAAAGGGGAAAAAAGAAGAGAAAGAGAACTAGAAAGAAAAGGAGGAGCGCCAAATTGCCTTTTGTAGGTCGCTTTAAGGTTACCATAGTCTAGAAAAATATTCGGCACAAAACTTCACTATGGGGCTCCTTGGTCAAAATCTATGTATAAAAAATCTAGGTCCACAGAAAATAAAAATAACCAGTAGCTATGAAGGTTATATATCAAAAAATTTGCAAATGTGGCAATAAGTGGTCTTCCACCCTCAAATTGTCGCACAGTGTAATTGAAAGCCACAGCATCGCGTGGCCGGGTTTACTAGTATGAATTATTTAGACAATAACATTAAATAAACATTTAAACCCATCACTTACATTTAAATAAATTACGAACTTATTACTTTTCCCAACAATACATTATACACGATTCAAATTAATTTTTGTATCTACATAATGCATTTCCTATTTTGTTTTGTCTTTTTTTCTTCTTTCTTGTGTTATTGTTGTTCTGTAAACGCAGTTTTTGTTGTCGACGTCCTCTTTAAAATTCATTGCGTCATTTATTTTCTCTTGTATTCGTAAACTCTCAAGCGTTAATCTTGTTCTTGTCTTTCTCTCTATGTCTAATATTCTTGCATGGTCAAAGTCCGCTGCATGGCCAGTATCTGTTAAGTGTTGTGATAAAGCTGTTGTTGGTTTGTGGTTTCTTGCGTCTGTTTTATGTTCGCCTAGTCTTACTCCTATTGCGCGTTTTGTAGTTCCTATGTAAGTTTTGCTGCAAGATTCGTTGGTTTTACCTTTGCATTTTATCTCGTACACTACGTTGTGTTGTTGTTCCTTGTTAATATTGTCTTTCATCTTATTAAATATTTTGTTAAGTGTTTGTTGTGGTTTGTGTGCAAAAATTAGGTCGTCACTTTTTATGCACTTTCTTAAAGTTTTGTTGTCCGTTAGCCCTTGTATGTATGTAACTCCCCTAAAAGTTTTGTTATTATTGTTGTTTGTGTTCGTTGATTTCGCTTTGTGTTGTGTTTGTCTAAGCTTTGTTGTTCTTAACCACTGATCTATCACCTTATTTGGATATCCATTTTTTGTTAATATGTCTTTAATCTTTATGTTGTTTTCTTTTATGAACTCCTGGTTGCTCAATGTGTAGATTTTGTTAATAAGGTTGATCGCAGTATTCTTTTTTTGGGACCAGGGGTGGTTAGAATTATAGTTTATTATCCTGGAGGAGGATGTTGGTTTTGCATACCAATTTGTCAATAGTCTATTTTCTTTTTTATGTATTGTTACGTCTAGGAAGGAAAGTTTTCCATCTTTTTCCAGTTCAGTGGTAAACTGGATTTTTCTGTGTTGCGAATTTAGTGTCTTTAAAATTTCCTCCACGTCATTAACTTTGATAATCGCGAATCATCTACGTATTTGATATATATGTCCTTTAATTTCAGTTCGGCTATCGCGTCGTCCAGTATCTTGTCAAGAACTATGTCAGCCACCGTTGGTGATAATAGATTGCCCATCGGCATACCGCGAATTTGTTGGTAATAAGTTCCGTCGTATATAAAATAGTTATTGTCTCTTAGGCAAAAATCCATTACGTCTAAAAATTGCTTTCTTGTCAGATTAGTATTACTTTTAAGGGATGTCCATTTTTGCATTATTGTTCATGTAGCGAGTTGGATTGGGATATTCGTGAAGGGTGAAACGACGTCAAACGAAATAAGGATGTCATCTTCTTCAATAGTCAGATTGCTAATCCGCTCTTTAAATTGTATTGAGTTTTTGACGTTGTAGTTTTCAGAAATTAAATGTTTGAGCTTTTGTCCTATGAATTTTGATAGTTCTAGACAGGGTATATTTGTCGATGACGAGATAGGTCGGAGGGGTGTATTGGCCTTGTGTATCTTTGGTAGTCCATAGAGTCTGGGTGCGATTGCTGCAGTGCATGCCAGTTTATGTTTTTGTGTGATATCAATGTTACCCTGCTTATATATGTTATTGACTATTGTGTTGTTTTTCTTAGTAACTTTTGTGTTGGGTCTACTCGTATAGTTTTGTATGTTTCTTTGTCACTAATTAGTTCCATAATCTTCTCTTTGTATTCATCTTTATACATAAGTACTGTCTTGTTCCCTTTGTCTGCACTTGTAATCATGACCGAGTCCTTATTTTGTTGTATAATTTTCTTTATAATTCACCGGCCAAAAAGCTCTGAAAAGCATATTAATTTAATTTAATTGCAGAAACTTTGTCAAATAACACATTGGAAATAAGACATTAATATGTACGCACAAATGTATACAATAATAATACACTGGCGCTTTTATAACGGTGACGAGCTTTATGGCCGAGCTTTATGACCGAGCTTCTCTCCCAATTCGAGGTGTGCTGCTTAACTTTTTCTGTTTTTCCCACAAATTGGGTGGGCCTTACAATTTTATGCCGGCTCCGGACGGCGAATGCATTTTTTGTGAGAAGCTTTTTTATGACAGAAATGCACACGCATGGTATGCCGACCACTGCCGGGAGGTGACCGCTATTTCTAAAAACCCAATAATTGGGTTTTAATTAATTATAATTTTTTTTTTTGGCGTTTGTCCGAACTGGGGTTAGCGCCCGAGATCTCTGGTATAGCAGGCGAACACTCTACCCACTCTATGAATTTGTTCTTTGAAAAATTCCCCACTGCTGGGTTTTATAAATAAATTGTTAAGCTACTTTAGGCCCGATCTCACGCTAATTACTCTATATCGAGCTTAGTCATGCAGCTTAATATACACGAAGTTAATTTAAAATATTCAATAACTAAACAAAAAAGAAATCAATTCCTTTGTGAGAATTCAATATGTGCAATTTGTTTTCATTCTTATTTCACAATACCTTCACTTTTATGAGTATAAAGAGAATGTTTTTCGAACAACACTTTGTCATTCATTTTTCGTGGAACTATTGTTGCAACTAGTACCATCAATATTTCAATAAAAAAAAGTGCTGGTTTTTCATTCGATAATTTCGCTTTCATACAATGTGAAAAAGCCTATAACGCAATCTAAAAAATTCCAATGTATTTTCGTCGTTTTTTGCGAAACGGTTGCATTTCTCTTAAAATTCGATATCAACGCAATAATATCGTATTTGGATCCCTGCGGCGTTTCGCACTTTTTGTTGGTATTATTTACTATTTTTCAGCATGAGATATTTGATTTGCTATTAAATATTTTCGAAAGTGAAAATCAAAAAAAGCACATATATGTACGTATATTATTTAGGCCGCGGCAATTTATATGTAGACAAATTAGTCAATATCGTGCCATCGAAATTGAGATTCCTCTAATTTTTCTGAGTAGAAAACTCTTTGACAAAATTTGTCTAAAATTAATTTTGGTGTTATGGAATTTTTTTTTTATGCCAAAATGGCAAAAAAAAATTCAACAGGCCAATATGCACATCAATTCCAATAAAAATTTTATGCTTATGCATTTTATCAAGTGGATGCTTTTCATTCGTTAAATTATATATTTTTTTTTTTTCATTCTCCATTTATGTTGTATTTGTTTTTGTATAAATACTTAGACCATAAAGTATTATATACTTTCGACTATCCTTGTGGACCACTTCTGTAAAAAGAATTTTAAATTAATAGTTTTTGGTAAAGCGTGGGAAATTTCGGCTGATTAACCATTACCTTAGGTTTCTGTAAATACTGTATGGGATTTCTTTACCCTGCTCTGAAAATCGCACACATATGATATATTATCTGCATATTTTATTGCGCGATTTTTAATTATTACTTTTCTTGGTCAAAGATTTTCCTTGTACAAAGATTTTGTCTGAGGATATTTTAAACCTCTATCTGAATTTATAATTTGTATGCTCTAAAAAAAGTGTTAAAGACAGCCATGTTCGTGTGGTTAGAGGTTTAGAGTCTACCGCAAAGAAATTGCTTATTAAATTCTGTTCTATTCCAAGCTCAAAATCATTCTTGATAAGATATTTTCGATAAAGCAATGGCACCTCCAGCTAAATCACAAAAAAAAAAAAAAAATTAATGCCTCCTCAAAAAAACAAAAAATAAAAAATTAACCGCTCCTCAAAAAAAAAAAAAAAAAAATAACCCCTACTCAAAAAAAAAAAAAAAAAAATTCCGACCCTCTGGACTAGTACCCTGTTTGGCAAAGTTGTTCTGGGAGACATAGTCTTTCATAACTACTAGCGTTTGTTCGTGTTGAGCAAACACTGTTGGATTGTGTTATCGATATTTGTATGTATCTGACAAAAATGTAAAATATTCAAATAATTTGCGCTTCAAAATCAATTAATTGGTTCGTTAATGATTCAATTCCATTTTTCTTGTTTCGCAATTCGGTATTGAAAATTTGAACTCAGCACTCACCCAAATGAGATATACATATATATTCAGCAATCAATATTTTCAATCATTAAATTCAAATCATTGAATGTTGATGTAAAAATATTTTAACACTGAATGCCCATTCAGGCGATTCAAATCATTGAGTGTGTGCATTTCCCATTTAGGGCCAATCATTCAGTATAATTTTTTTGAGAGAATCCTCATTTTTACTGTAACGCGCAGTTGTTTATTGAATGAAAAAACTGATGCAATTCACTTAAATTTTGCACGCATGCTTGGACTGGGAATGATTCTGCTGAATTCACATTCTCTACTGAATGATTTACCCGCATTCAAAAGCACACTCAATGATTTTTTAAATAAAAATATATAATCCTTTTCAAAACTCATTTCAATATTTAGAATCATGCAAACACCTTTTTGAAAAAAAAAAAAAAAAAAATAAGGGTTAAATCAGGGACTGTAACGGTTATGAGTTATATCCAAAAAGTTGATTTTTAATCATTATTTGCTGAGTTTTATTTTCCGCTCTCAAAATAAAAGTTATTTCTTGAGTTTTATTTTCCGCTCTCAAAATAAAAGTTATTTTTTGAGTTTTATTTTTCCCTCAGAAAGTAAAAGTTATTTTTTGAGTTTTATTTTTCGATCAGAAAATAAATGTTATTTTCTGAGTTTTATTTTTTTGCTCAGAGAATAAAAGATTTCCAGTTTAATTGTAGATTTTGCCATATAAATTGATAAAGTAGATAAATAAATTTTAAATTTTTTTTATTTATAAACTTTACCTACCTGTTAATGTGGCAAAATCGACAGCTGCAGCTAAAATTAAACAGAAGAAACTTTTATTCTCTAAGCAAAAAGATAAAACTAAAAAAATAACTTTTATTTTCTGATCGAAAAATAAAACTCAAAAAATAACTTTTATTTTCTGAGGGAAAAATAAAACTCAAGAAATAACTTTTATTTTCTGATGGAAAAATAAAACTCAAGAAATAACTTTTATTTTCTGAGGGAAAAATAAAACTCAAGAAATAACTTTTATTTTCTGAGCAGAAAATAAAACTCAGAAAATAATGATTAAAAATCAATTTTTTTATAAAAATCGAAAAAATAAAATTTAATGCACCAAGAGATAGTCTGCGTTACGGTGATTACATCTGTGTACTTCTTTTGCGTTCAGCATTTCTCCTTCAGTATGATTTTTTTAGTCAAAATTTAAAAAATAACGATTATTTGCAATCCCTGGGTTAAATAAAATCAACATTGATTGAATCAGTTTACAGCTCTGGTATCTGATTGACTGCGACTTTTACCTTTTAACCGCCCTAACATTATCGCTGATGACTCTTGGTTTATACATATATGTTTATCCATTTTTTTGTACATTCATTTAAATTTTGCACAATTCATGCCTCACATTTGAAATTATTTAATATTTCACAAGCAATTTCCGTTTTGCCTTTTCCGTTTTCCCTTTTCCGTTTTTGCACATTCACTTATTTTAACTCATTAATTTTAAACGAGTTTTAAAAACGCAAAGATTGCGTGAATTGCTTCATATTAAACTGAAACAAGTTTTTTTTCACCCATTCATTTATGAATTTATCATTCTTTGTTTTCAATTCGCTTTTCAACATTTTCTTCAATATTATAAATATTAAATTTTTTTTCACTTATTCGCATCCAGATTCAAAACACGCGATAGAGGCGAGGCACATATAAAAAAGCCGACGAATCCATCACACATCCAATTTATCCATTATTTATGGCAAACAAGTGCAAGTGAGTGAGAATGTGTGGAAATGTGTGCTTCACTTTCACTTTGTAAAACTCGCGTTTTACAATTTCTTTTCACTGCGCACAAATCGTTATCATTTTTTCGCGTTTGCCTTTCAAAAAATATTGCTCAACAGCATTTTTGTCTTGCACTCAAAGGCAATTTTTTGGCCCAATGCACGTGTTAGAAATACTCGCGTACACACACATGCAAACAAATACGTTTGTATGCAGATATACATATTTGCGTTTATGTACATACAAACTACTCTTTTGTTGTCGTCTGCATTTAAGACACGCGTTTTTTCGCTAAACAATTTAAATTCGCTTGCGTTTTTTCCCGTTATTGTTTGCCGTCAGTGCACATCCGTTCAATTTAAATGCCAACGTTGAACTGTTCGCTGTTTGTCGCATTTCTCATATTCCTTCAATACGATTTTCTTGCTTGGTTAGTAGGTCGTTTTGCTGGTCGTGTGTCGGAATTTGCTGCCAACAAAACAAAAACAACAAAAGTGAAATTCGGAAGTAAAGCTTCTAATGTAGCTGAAGACATGCTGCCGGCGTCGCTGTTAACGTCAACGTAAGCGGTGCTGTTGCTGTTATTGTTGCTGTTCCTGTTGCTGTTATTGTTGCTATTACTGCCAACATGTAAGCAAAATGCTGTTGTTGTCTTTCCAAAGTCGCCGACTTGAAAAAAGCATTGTTTCGGGCAATGACAAGTCCTATAGCTTACATATATATGTATTTTCCGAAGCACGAAACGAACATGTTGGATGGCTGTTGGACGCAATACCGAAACTTGTTTGCGGCGAACGAAATATGTAATATGTATTAAGGGGTGGCTGTTAATGATTTGAAAGTGCAATGAAATTTCTCTGCAATTGTAAACATAAATATGTAAAACATTTAAAAGTCGTGCTCTGTTGTTAACATAAGGCTGTCATGTATGTAATCCGCTAAAAAATGGAAGGTTTTGTGAACGCTGTGAACTTTTTGTGGCAATTTACTTGTATATGTCTAAGAAAACTCAAGGTTGCTTATACGCCATGGTGTTCTACTGGAAGCAAAAACATAAATTTCAAGCAGCACAAGTCTATGTTTTAGGAAATAAATCTTCAAATGTTGCAGCTAAAATTCTAAAATTTAGTATTTAAAGCACTTATTATACACAAAGTGCTGTCAGCGAAAGTCATTGATATCGGATGACTATAACATAGAAATCAATTACCGCGATTTTGGGCTAAAGAAAAAATAGTGCATTCTAGTTCTCCAATACCGGAAGCTAAATTATAATTTTAAAATATTGTTCCTAATAGCCAGTTTCACGAAAGAATTTAGGTTTTATTTAATTTTTGTTAGATTGAAGTTTATATGAAATCTGACAGAAAAAAAAATAATTTTTCACTTAAATTCTTTAATGAAATTGGCTGTAAATGTATTGTGTTTTAAAATAATTTGCAAGAAAATTTAAGATATATTATACATAGCAACAGATAATTGCGAAAATATGCGATTTTTGGCACTCAGCCTCCAAAACCGGAAATCAGGCTATATCTCGAAAACGACTTAACCGATTCTAGTTCTGATTTCCTATCTGAATTCAGGCTGCTGTCTATATTGACCTGGTGAATTTTGGCGATTTTTTGTACATTTTTGATTTTCACAAATCCATCTTGGTGCATAAAAACCAAATTTCGGAACATCAGAATTTATTTTAGACAATTATCTTGACAGAAGAAAAAGTAGATGAATCCCAATTTCAATTGCGCGATATCGACTAATTTCACCACATACCAATCGCTCCGGCCTATTAGGCAGTAATTTAATTTTAAAATTACGTTTGTGTCAACGTATTCTCATTTGGAACTTTTTTTTTATTTTGAGGTTTTTCTTATTCCAACTTCCAAACTTCTTTCATGCTTCAGCAAATTTCACGCTCCAATCACTCAAAACTTGCTATTATGCTCGTCCTAAATTGTACAAATATGCAAACATTTCCATACGCTTATTTACACACAAACTTACTTACTTATTTTCGGTCGGTTACTTACGTATTTGCGGAATTCTTACAATGCAAATGTGGAACAGGAAGGAATGAAAATTAAAGCAACACATAATCAAATTTCTAATCAAATTTGATAGAGGCATAGAGAGCACATTGAACTCTGGTTGAAAGTAGATTCGAAAGTGATAAAGGAGGATTGTTTTACCTTTAACCTTAATAACTCCGAGGGATAATCACAGCACTTTGCATACATAAGTACATAGACTACATGGATAGATACGTATGTTTGAATGTGGGAGTGACATAATCCCAAATAAAAGGGAGCCAGAATACCAAATCACTCGAGTTGGTACTAGTGCGAAGCAAAATCGCGATTTTTTCTTCCAAATTTTCATCTTTTTATAGACATATGTACATACATATGTACACACCTATCGATCCATTAAAAAAAAGCGCCGCATGCGAAAATTTGGAATCAAAAATCGCGCGATTTTTTCTTCCAAATTTTCATCTTTTTATAGAAATATACACAATGTACACAAATATTTATATACCTATCGTTTTATTGAAAAAAGTCTGTATATATGTAAATATATTTAATTTTAATGTAATTTTTTAGTTTTAAAGTAATTTTTTGAAAACATGTGTATTTAAGTACATACATATTTCATCTTATACATATACTCAATGTATTATTGTACAACAACATTAACTTTATTGTCAGCTTTAATTTTTTTGCTTAATGTAATAAAATGTAAGAAAAAATCTGAAATGTTTTTTTTGGGCTTGAAAATGACATTATCCCAATTGGGATTATGCCACTACGCCTAGGGTGACATAAGCCCAAGTAAAAAAGTTGGGATTATGTCACCCTAGGGGGAGTGACATAATCCCAAATAAAAAATTTGGGATTATGCCCCTTGGGATTATGTCAGGGTACCTGGCTTAATATGTGTATGTAGTTACGTTTGATGGTGATGATACTTCTAGTATAATGTTGCGTTTGCGTGAAACCATATTTCGCCTGGCATAATTAAAATCGTAAACATTTTAGCTGCTTCACATTTTCTAAAGTAGCGTGCCAATGTGTGCAGCTTTGCATTTGCATTTTTTCGCATACTTATATGTATGCTTTTTAATCTTCTCATTTTTTCGCGTATATAAATAAAAAAAATGCAATATACTTTATGTTAATTGTTTTTTGTTGTCTTCTTTTTTCAACTCGCTTTGCAATGCAAATACAGATCTCAACACTTACATATGTAGTACATTAGACCGGAGCAATTTGTATATCTATGTATCAGAGCTGTAAACTGATTCAATCATTTGCGATTCGAAATCAGTGAATTTGTTTGGTAATGATTCAATTTTTTCATTCTTGTTTCCGAATGCGGTATTGAAAATTTTAACTCAGCACTCATCCAAACGAGACATACATTCAGCATTCAATATTTCCAATCATTGAATTTAACTCAAATGCTCATTCAGTTGATTCAAATCATTAAGTGAATGGATTCCCCATTCAGTTCCAATCATTCAGTACAAATTGTTTGAAACAACCCTCGTTGCTACAGTAACGATCAGTTGTTTATTGTTTGATTGGCAAGAGGGGATTTCAAAACAAAGGGGTGGGGACGAAAATTTGAGCGAGTTGTGCCTGTATTAGTGAGCACAATGAGGGAAAAATTATTCATTAATTGACAATTGAATTTTTTTTGTTGCTCACAAAATTTTCCATTAACCCTATGCGGTCTAATATTCGCTTCGCTCCCTACTATTTATCAAAAAAGCTTTAAAGACATAAAAGTAGGTAACATATCGCAGTGATACAACTCAAAAAGTGATACAACTCAAAATTCAAACATTTTCAGGAGAGCCAAAAAACTGTTTCTTTTTTATAGGCAATGATATGGGGAAAGGCCACGTTAAATAGTTATTTTTCAGTTGAAAAAGACTCTGATAAAAATGGTTTTTTGGCAGTCGCTAGATATATATTCTGTGTACCGATTTATGCAAAAAACACGATTTCGAAAAATTTTGAGTTGTATAACTTTTTGATTTAGGGTGCGATATGTAAGTGTAGATAAATTCACAAAAATCTTCCATTTTCGATTAGATGTTTTACTAATGAATACATTATTTTATCATAGTATAGATCTTTCCAACTCGCTGTACATATTATAGAAACATGTCCAGAACCTCACATAAGAAAGTTATGGTTAAAGTCAATAGGCTGTTTAAAATTCTAGAAATGGATGCAATGGATGTGAATCTAGAATAATTAAAACCTTAAGTTGTGATGGGAATCACTTGATTTGAATAGACTTTTGAATGTAGGAAAAAACCAAATCGAACGACCTTCGCGACCTACAAACCGCACACACGTAAATGTTCGGGACCCCTTCTTCGTTTTTTGCTTCGTTGAACTAATTCACACTAAACTTTATTTTAGATATAAATAAAAAAAATTTAATGGGTTAATTTTCTGTATCTCACGAATTATTACCAGGGATGCCAACTTTCAGTTTCAATTTAAGAATTTTTTCGGTGGATTTTGTTTGAATTTAATTAAAAATAATTCCACGCTTAAATTGCTTATAAAATATTTAAGAAAATAAATTCTATGAAGCAGTAAAATGATCCATAAACTTCTTAATATTATAAATGGTTTAATAGCTAATTTATGTCTCTGGCCCCTGAAAATATTCAAAGATTTGGCGTTGAAATTATTTTTATTTTCTTCTGCTCTCCTCATTTAGTTAGTTATTTTATTTATTAATTTTACACAAAACCAATTCAGCTGCCAAACATGTTAATTACTCATTTATCCTATTTTTCATATCTTAAGAATATTCTGATATCGCTAGGGAACTTACATATAAAATTTTGTTGAGATATCTCAACTTACGGTACCGACAGACAATTTCATATTTCGTCGTACCATAGGAAAACTAGCATATTTAAAATTTCTGACGAAAGCGGGCAATTAAAAAATTGTGTACGAAAAGTAGCACATTTGACTTCGGCTGACGAAAAGTAGGACTTTAAATTTTTGGCGTATGGTACGACGATTTATTCTGAGCATTTTGATTCGTACATACATATAGGTATTCTAATTCGCATATACCCTTGCAATGCACTGCCAGGAGATCAAATTTAGTATATTTTTCACATATATATTCAACAATAGTAAAACTAAAAAAAATACCCAAAATTGATATCTGCAATCAGTAGCTGCGGCAACTCTTACTCAGAAGTTTTTACATTTCAAAAAACCACCCCATCTTACTATTTAAATTTTAAAAACTCTCAGTTTTGCCAAAATGAAGTGCACTGTGTGCGATATCAAACAAATTTTGTAGTCCAGAATTTTATTATGCTTCTATTTTAATTTAATTTCATATCACTTTAAAATAAGAAGTTGGAGGAGAAAATAAAATATCAACAAAACTTATTCACATACATATTATCGTATGATTAACACAGGAAAGAAACTAACAACAAATTTCGAAGGCAGGCAATGGCTCAGCGGTTAAAGCTGTAGTAATTGTACTGCAAAGGTCGCAAGTAGAGGGATCTAAGGTGAAACAGCTGTAGTTACATCCATGCTTAATAATTGGTTGCTAGTTTCTAAAAAATAAAAAATATAACATGGGCCTGTGCTCGTTAAATAAATAAATAATCAAAATTCATTTGGTTGATACCGATAGCTTTACGACTACCGTTACTATTACTGAATCACTAATTAAATACATACATATATTGTTTCCAATAAGGTTGGTTGATCAGCTGTTACTGGTACTGTTAACGCATCACTAATTTAAGCTTTATGCCGAGCTCCTCTCCCAATTCGAGGTGTGCCCCTTACCTTTTGTTTTTCCTAACAATTAGGTGGACCTACAGTTTTATGCCGGCTCTGAACGGCGAATGCATTTTTTGTGAGAAGCTTTTGATGGCAGAAATACACTCGGAGAATATGCCGCGCACTGCCGAGAGGTGACCGCTATTTCTAAAAACCCAATAATTGCGCTTTAATCAATTAGAAATTTTTTTTGGTATTTGTCCGGACTGGGGTTTGAACCCGAGACCTCTCGTATAGCAGGCGAGCATTCTACCCACTGTACCACAGCGGCCACTTGGTGTTATACAAAATGTGCATTAATTAAAATAAAATAAAATTAGTAAATTTTAATGAAAAATTAAGCTGAGGAATCTACTTTCTGATACCAATCACGGTAGGCAGGAAGCGACGATAGGTTGCATGAAAATGTCGAGAAAAAAGGAAAGTGGGGTTGTGTTATGTGATCTTTATAGATGAAACATCCGTTGAAATTAAAATCCGAGCTGCTCCTTTTTCAAGGATATCCACATTTTTTGTTTTTTTTGAAAGGATCAAATATTGAGGAAATCGAAAATTCGCCACCGTCCAAATTTTTCCGATTTCAATACATTATTTGGTCGCTAAGGGATACAAAAAAAGGTATTAAAAAGATAAAAGGACACCTGTAGTGGAAAAATCCAATGTGAACAGGACCTAAAGGATAACCACTGAAATATAAAATAACACAAAAAGTACCCACTTTAATTTGCGTATAACTCCTAAAATGTTAACTCTACGTGAAAATTCCTTATTATATGTTTCATTCAGAATAAATAAAGAAATATTTCTTTAATATACAATTTTGATGTACCTGCAGTGGTTAATGTACTTTTGTGCAACTAAAGTGAAAATTTCAAAAAAAGTACGTTTTTTTTATGGTGCTATTTTAAGTTAAAATATTTTTCTAGTTTATGTAAATATTTTAATCTAATGATCCAACTCTCATTCCTACATATCTATACGTTAATACTAAAAAAGAGTTAGAGCTGAGATACGCGCTAGCTGTGCACGGTGGGCGGGAAGCAACAATAGGTTGCATGGGAATATCGTAAAAACGATGGCCCAACGAATATGTGCCTAGCTGTGTGCTGGTACTAATTTTCGTTAAAAAAAAATGTTGGAAGTTTTATTCACGCTTGCTGTGTGTTTATGAAATATATTAGAATATCATTTTACGTAAGTTTTTAGCCGGCGATCGTTTTTTCCATATTTTCATGCAACCTATTGTTGCTTCCCGCCCACCGTGCACAGCTAGCGCGTATCTCAGCTCTAACTCTTTTTTAGTATTAACGTAGAGATATGTAGGAATGAGAGTTGGATCATTAGATTAAAATATTTACATAAACTAGAAAAATATTTGAACTTAAAATAGCACCATAAAAAAAACGTACTTTTTTTGAAATTTTCACTTTAGATGCACAAAAGTACATTAAGCACTGTAGGTACATCAAAATTGTATATCAAAGAAATATTCCTTTATTTATTCCGAATGAAACATATTATAAGGAATTTTCACGTAGAGTTAACATTTTAGGAGTTATACGCAAATTAAAGTGGGTACTTTTTGTGTTATTTTATATTTCAGTGGTTATCCTTTAGGTCCTGTTCACATTGGATTTTTCCACTACAGGTGTCCTTTTATCTTTTTAATACCTTTTTTTGTATCCCTTAGCGACCAAATAATGTATTGAAATCGGAAAAATTTGGACGGTGGCGAATTTTCGATTTCCTCAATATTTGATCCTTTCAAAAAAAACAAAAAATGTGGATATCCTTGAAAAAGGAGCAGCTCGGATTTTAATTTCAACGGATGTTTCATCTATAAACATCACATAACACAACCCCACTTTCCTTTTTTCTCGACATTTTCATGCAACCTATCGTCGCTTCCTGCCTACCGTGCAATGTTGGAGATATTATGCGAATAGCTGTAGCAAAGAAAATATCTCCTAATAAAGAGGAGCTAAAGAAAGAAAGGTAACGAAAATGACATTTTTAATGTTTATTTCCTGTCATGTTATTTCATTATTCTTTGAATTTCGTTAATATACATATAAAATGTATCTATTAAAATCAGTTCATTCCAGATACGAATTAACAAAATATTTTTATTTTCAAATAAAAAATGTTTAAATTATATTAACAATATTTTATTGATTTTGTCACACTGTGCTCATTCTTATATCCATGACACAAATATGTACTACTAAGCACGTACGTATTCGGGGGTTTTCTGGGGGCTCCATCCCCCTCAGAAATTAAGGGATTTCCACATTAATTTTTAATACTACTGAAAATTGAATGTGGTGCTTTATTATGCCCCGATTTCTGTACCTTTTTTACGAAGAAGTTTTTTCCATAATTTTGTTTTATTTTTAATTTTATAAGGAATTTTTCCTTGTATATTTACAAATGTAAATTTTTCTTCGATATTTAAATTTTCAACTGTGATTTTGGGTACATATTTACTTATATTCAGCCATCGTTCAAACATTTACATATGTATGCATTCAAATATGGGCGATTGCAGGATTCCTAAAAATTTACATAACTATTTTTTTATTCAGAGGGACGATATGTATAAATATGGTGAACATAAATATTCGAAAAAAATCAAGGCCTTCCCCCCCCCCCCCCCCCTGAAATATTTTTTTGGTGGCCTTATTTGGTTTTTGAAAGTTTGACTATAATAATTTTTTTTGGGAGTCAAGCAAACATATAATCTTTAAATACCCACCTGTGGGATTCCATTGCAAGGGAAAACTACAACATATCGACGGCTGAGAATAAGATCGCCCTATTTCAAAAATTGTTTCAAAAATGCCCTATTCCAAAAATTGTTTGAATAACGTCCTATTTCACATTTTGCTTCAAAAAATTTCATATATATTTCTGTGAAATAGGGCGCTTTTGAATAATTGCCTGAAATAGGACGTTATTGAAACAAATTCTGAAATAGGGCGTTTTTGAGGCCAAATCTGAAATAGGGCGTTATTCAAGCAATTTTTGGAATAGATCATTTTTGAAACAATTTTTGAAATAGGGCGATCTTATTCTCAGCCGTCGATATATTCGTTTGAATAATGAAAAAACATATAATATATGGCTCCTCTATACATGTTGTTTCATTATTCACGCGACGATATATGGAGAAATATCTAGCTAAGATATTCACGTATAGAGTATATTGACCAATATTTGAGGATGGTAAATATTTTAATCGATTTTAATATCTTAACCCTAATCCTCCAAAGTGAGCCTCTCAGTCTCACTTTAAAGTTTAAAAGCGGATTATTCCTAAACCAAAAAAGCTTTTTGCCTGATATTTTGGGTATTCCTTCATTTGTGTTCATAAATTATAAAATAATTTCGATCTTTGGGCTATTTATTTATTTTAACCAATTTTTTTGCAATCGTATAAAATTGTTACGAAAAACCGAAAGTGAGCCTCAAAGACTCACCTTAAGTATCTTTATAGTAATAAGCTTACATTTCTAGAATTCAACTAAATTTTGAATCCGTTGCTTACAAGGTTTATCCAGTGAGGTTTTTACATTGTGAACTCACCACACTTCCCCCGGATTTTGGTGAATTCATCGTATTTCACCATAGATCTTTAGATCATATGATGTCATAAAATTATGGAGAACGGTAAAGTCAGCAATTTCAAAAGCATTAAAATCTTATAATTTTCTGTTTACTGAGATTCTAAATTACGGAAAAAATGCGTTCAGATAGAGAAACGAACGATGAGCTGCTTTTATGCGTAAATATTTCCACCACGAACGTCCACCATTTGTTATGAACATTCAACAACTGCAAAAATGTGTGAAAATTTCAGTTCATTAATATGCCCTATTTTATGAAATTACTTTTTTATCTTTATATACTAAAAAAATTGTCATAAACCGTTATAAGAATGTATAAAAATGCTTCTGCATTCATTACTGCATAAATAAAAGTAAAAAACAAATACCAAAATAATGTGTTTCAAAATTTCCCCATAGGTGAGCCTCAGAGTCTCACTTTCGGTTTTACATAACTTTTCAAAATTCGGTGATTAGGGTTAAATGATTTCTCTTAAATTTTACAACTCCCTTTAGCATGCCGGTAAGTATATTTTCGTTTTCTCAATTTCTTTTTCCACTTATTGGATAGATAAATTTATGAAGTTATCTGCAGTTTAATCTTTCGCTCGCATATTGTCTTTTAGTTATGGTTTCATTTTTTTGTTCAAATCGAAATAAAAAGTTAGAAAAATTAACAATAGCTACCTACAATATTACCCAGTATAATACATATACATATGTATGTACATATTTATGTACGCTGTGAATAACTTAGCTAGACATTTCTCCATACATGTATTTAAGTATGTAGTCCTTCCTTGTTATTAAATTCCACAGGCGGGTATCTAATATCTCCTTATTCCTGAACTTGAGTGTCCTAAATTCCGCTCAAAAAAAATAAAAAATATTTTTTAAACTTCAAAAGTAATAGCCAATGGCGTGCAGGCTGAATACAAAAGGAATGCCCATTTTTTTTTTAGAAATAATACTCCATTTTCTATGGTATTCCCCAAAAATCTCCCCTATCATACGAAATATCAGGATTTTCGTTTTCTAAAAAATATTCATTTATGTAACTAATGCAACATTTGAAATATTTATATACATAGTAAACATATAAAATCACAATAAACAAAATTCAATGACAAAATGTATCTACAATATTTTTCATATATTTTTCTTCAGGAAGAAAATTTTACCCACCGTAAGTTTCTCCAACTAGTTTGTGAAATATTGATTTTATGTCGTACTATCAAGGCCCGGTTATACTTGCATAGCATAGCAAAGCAGGGCAGAGCATAACATATAGCCATAGAGCTGATTATACTTCGCATAGCCGTGCAACTATGGTTCAATAATAAAGATTTTCGCATCCCGACATTCGTACATACATACATACCCACTCCATGTAAATTGTTTGTGTATTCTGTAGTGCTTCTGCCAAAATCATAGTTCGCCTTTGTAGAAATCTGGGACCCAACCAGTTATGACTTTTATGATAAAAGTTACGATCAAAAAGTTATTTTTTGACTTTAATTTTTTTCGGCAGACTATAACTGTTAAAAGTTGACTTTTATTTTTTCAGTCAAAAATAAAAGGCAATTTGAAATTACAAAGAGACCGTTAGCCCAACTAGGGTAAATTTGGACTCAGTGGACTCGTCGTAAGTCCTAGATTCCAACGACATATAATACATGTATATACATACAATTATATACATATATTATGACCAAAGATATAATTTATGTTATTGTATGATGAAATTATCAAGCACTTCTTAGAAAAAAAAAACTGCCAAAAATCAAAACGATTTCCTAGAAACCTAAAAGTTACACTTTGTTAGGCTAGAATTATTTGGTCTATAAGACTGTATACTCAGAAGTTTTCTAGAAAATAAAAAAAATTATACAATTATATACATATGACTAGGGAAGCTAAAAATATGCCCGAAAAATAACTGAAATATGCTCGTAATACCGGGGACAGACATCTGGTATTTTTTCGTAGCAATTTCATAATACCATATATCTGTCACCAAATATTATAATATTCTTCAAAATACTACACGAGCATCTTAGTATTTTTGTAGTAAAAAATCCAACTTTCCGTAGGTTGTAATTTTGTGGTATTCTCATTGTGAATTAGCATTTCCCACTGAACATACCTAAATGTGACAAATGTCAGTCAAAAAACCAAAAACGTTTATTCGAAAAATCAAAAAAAAAAAATTAAAAATTAAAAAAAAGCAAACAAATTACTTACAAATGGACAAAATAAACGTGTATATGTACATAAAAGTGATGAAACCCATTTAATCAAAGATATGTGGCTTGGGAACATTTAAAAACTGAGAGGTGTGCATAAGAACGGCCATATCTATCAAAATATGTATGTGCGCAGAACTGCAAAAGCGGCACAAGATTGTGCTGTCCGACAAAGAGCTTCAGGCCGAGCAGCATCACCCAGTTCATCGATGACAATTTCAACGTTCCCAGCTGGATCAACATCAACAAGATCAGCTGCAGAAATACCAACAATATCAACAGCTGCAAAACCAAAAAAGTTTGGAGCTCGCCGAAAGAGACAGCCAAACGGCAGAAAAATATTTGCGTAAAAATGAGATAAAAACTATAAAACTCATTGAAGAAAGTAACGATTTACTTCGGAAATGTTTTCCATTTTTATGTTGTTTACTTCCTTTATCAGAACTGAAATAACAAGTTACTGTCTGTCATTATGGTAGTATTTTAAATACCACAATAAATTTACCAAAATGCAAATACCAGATGTCTGTCCCCGGTATAAATTGACATAAGTTTGTCATAAGCACCATTATTAAAATAAGAAAAGTAGAAAAAAGGTAAAAATCAGCTGTTTAGTAAGAGTAACCTGTATAAATTAGCCTTGCGTGGAACCCTTCGCACACTCACATATTCGTGTGGCCAAATGTCAAATCGCATAGCACATAACACAGAAATCAAATTTCGTATGTGACAGTTCTTGTGCGCTGATCTGCTATGCAAATATAACCGGACCTTCAATCATAAATACCACATTTGTTATAAATTTGGCAAGCTTATACAATAACATATTTTTTTTTTTTTATTCCGAAGTTCAAACATCACTACAGGTTTGAAAGCAAAATTAATTTAAATTGTTTTATACACGCTTTAACCAATTTCAAACAAATATCCACACGAAAAAATCTATCCCTAAATGTTTCCGAAAATCCCTTAAAATGGGTGGAGTCTCCATATATGGCAACCTAGAGTAAAGCTCTGCCATGCTCTCTTATTTACAAACACATATGCAAAAGAAACATATAAGTACACGACTGTTTCTTACCCCTCGGTTCAAATTTTGTTCCCCTAACCTCTATAACTTGGCTTGGCCCCTCTGCTATTGAATTAAAAAAAAACTGATTCAATTCATCCCATTCACATTCACATTCCCTACTGAATGGTTTCCTCGCATTCAAAATCACACTCATTGAATTTTTTATTGGAAATTTACAATCCTTTTGAAAACCGATTTCAATATTTAGAATCAGACACTCACTTTTTTGAAAAGAATTATGAATGAATGAAATCGACATTGATTCAATCAGTTTACAGCTCTGCTATGTATTTGCTTCCAGTCGTCGCCATGGCGTATAAGTAACCTTGAGTTTTCTTAGAGTTGAATAAAGTAAAAAAAAGAAAACAAATTCCAAACAGCATAACACTAGTTTTGGAGTATAACCCTTAAATTTTTGCAGCTAAAATTCTGAAATTGCGCATTTGGTGCATATATAGTACACAAAGTGCTGTCAGTGAAAATCATCAATATCACATGACTATAGCATAGAGATCCCATACCGCGATTTTGGGTTAAAGAAAAAAGAGAGCATTCTAATTCTCCTATACTGGAAGATAAATTATAATTTCAAAATATTGCTGCTACATTGACTTTGCTTGTCTGTAAGTAATTTGCAAAAAAATTTGAGATATATTATACACATCGAAAGATAATTGGGAAAATATGCCATTTTGAGAATTCAGCCTCCAAAACCAGATATCAGGCTAAATCTCGAAAATGACTCATCCGATTTTAATTCTGAGTGCATATCTGGATTCAGCATAAAGTTCTGGTTGATTTTGATGTTCATATTGGCCCGCTTATTGTGTTTTTTTCGCATTTTGTACATTTCTGATTTTTCAAAATCCGTCTTAGTCCATAAAAACCAAATTTCGAAAGATCAAAAGTAACTTTAAACAAATGTCGTTGAAGAGTTTTCTACGAGAGGAATGCGAATTTCGACCGCACGATTTAGGTTAGTAAATCGGCCCGGCCTAATGTACATTATGGTGGTCCAAAATTGCATGAAGAAAATTAAGTTAAGAAATCCCCAGAACAACCTGAATTTCACGCGACTATGCTACAGCAATCTATATGGAAAATTTTGGATTAATATATTAAGATTAAGTTAGGTTGGTCTGATACATGTTACCAAAATCATATTGGAGGCGTTACACTAAACTTGGAATGGAAAACTTGGCAAGGGGACACATATTGTTTTAGCAGTAATAGCATAAAAATAGCCTTGTTCCCCATGATTTGTTGGGTTTTAAATTTTTGTAGCACCTTAATGTGCATATATGTATGTATGTATATCTACTGAAGTACTTACTATAAACTCATATCACATATATATATATATGTATTTTCTTAATTTTTGTTGTGCTCATATAACACTTACCATTTCCATTTATTATTTGCAACATTTCTTGTTGTTTTAAGTTTTGCAGTTTTAGTTTTCTTTTCTCAATTACTTATGTCTGTGACAACTTTGACAAACTAGAATTGTTTACCACCAAAAACAACAGCAACAAGCATAATAATAACAATTGAGAACACAACAATATCATACCGTGCAAAGAGCATTCATTCTCTTACATACCGATTGTCAGCTGCAGATGCTTTCAGCTGACCTTAAGCGCCGACTGAGTCTACGAAAAAAAAGATAGTTTGAGCACATGGGAAATTGAGTCAGGAAGAAAAGCAATGAAAAAATTTAGGAAATATTTTTGAAGGCATTTTTTCTTAACATCTTTCTTTTCATCTACTTTCTTTCTCAAGTCATTCCAAGTACTGCAAGAAGAAGAAAGTTGTGAAGGAAGGAAAAAACAGTAAACCTAAAATAGACCATGTGGACAAACAAAGCGGCAGCAATTTGGCCAACGTTTAAAAAAAATTTTTTTTATAAAGACTATAGCTATCTGTTTTCAATTTATATGAGTGCAAGAAATTACGTGTTGTTGTTTCTGTTTTCATTGTAATTATCGTTTTTTTTTTCATAATATATGTACATTTGGTTTCGCTAAATTTGCCGCCAGCATTGACTACGTTCTACATAAACTGAGCTCATATTCTAGCTGACACTTGTGAGTGATATGATAATGCTTGCAGCAAATAGGAACAGCAAACATATTAATATTTAGAACAAAAATAACAAGAGCAGAACCTGCAACAAACCTGTGGACATTTGAAAGAACAACCTAAGTCTACCTAGGTGCATTTTCATCTTTTTTTATCATCAAGATACATTTTAAAATACGCTTCTCTCTGTCTAATCGGTGTTACGATATCATTTCGGATTCAGGAGATATGATGAATCGAAAATCATCTTAAGTCTATATTTTTTACGAATGCTTTTACCAAAGCAACTTAACTTAAGATAAGATAGAAGTGATAAGAAAAATTGCAAGAATTCCTCTTGAAAAAAGAACGTAATTTAATTTAGGTGGCATATTTTTTTCAATATGCTTTTGAAAAACCAACCTAATTAGCAACTTAAGTCGATTTTCTATCATATTTCAGTTTGCAAATGAACTTAATTCCAATTAGGAGGCTAAAATTCTATAAAATTTTGATGAAGATCAATTTGAAAAATAACCTAAATTGAGATAAGTTGGTGTTTTTTTCAAAAACTAATTTGGAAAAAGCACTTATTTTATTTGAAATCCATTTAAATAAAAACCGTTACGCCAAGAAATAAAAAGTCAATTTAAAATGAACAACAGAAGATTGTTTTATCATGACACGCTCTTACTTCTATGAAAATATATGATGGAAAGGCTCTAGGCACTTGCAAAACTGTTTTTTGCTCTCCTGTAAAATTGCGAATTTAGAGTTAGGTTGCTTTTCCAAATGTCCACAGAAATGGAAAACGCAAAACTGTGCAATACGCGCAACGAAACTGCGGATATGGATTTCACTGCACTGCAAAAACAAATATGTTGCTCGCTTAATTAGATGTTGTTGTTGCATGTTGTTGTACTTTTGTTAGCCTTTACACTTTAGGCGTAAAGCATTCACTTCAATAGTTATTTAAAACTACATACCTACATAAGTCTTATCTTGTTGCTTTCTGCGGAAAACCAAAACAAAGTCGCTGTACTCGAATCAATGTTGCTCATACGCCCCGGTAGCGCATTGCTAATCACACGTACAACAACAGCGTTCATATGTAAACGTGTATAAAAGGATTAAGTAGGTACTTTCTACGATTTTGGATCGCTTACAAAAACTCTCTTCACTTATTTAAATAAAATGGCTTGCTTAGCTTCATGCAAAGCTTTCATTATTGAGATGAGAAAAATTGCATTCAATTTCGATTGCTATTAGTTTCTAAGATTTTCCAAATTATTATTCTCTACACAAGAAAGATTCAATAAAAAACAACTATGAGAAAAAAAATTTCGGTTTAATAAATTTCCCAATGAATGAACAGTATTAGTGAAACACTGTAGGTTGAAAATCTGCAAAGTAAATCAATAAATTGTTTTTAGTGTACATGAGTATATGCTGCGGGTAAGCGAATGAACCTTGTTGCATTTTTTTGAAGAAAAATAATAGAGAGTGAATAGAAATAAAAACCATACAAATAATCATTTAATAATTTAAGCAATTGAAGACTGACGACTGCCAATCCACGCAAAAATTTCATATACAAAACACAATCATGAAACGCAAGAGAACAGCTGAAAGGCTGTGCGCGAGCAGGTGACCGCGATACTATTGCGGCTGATTATGGGAAGGATGTGTGCACATAATACTCTAAAAGTACAGGAGAATATTGAAAGGCTGAGATATGTATGTATTTACATTAGGATGATCCCCAATATAAATCCATAAACGAGGATACCAAATATATATTTTTTGGTGCCGTTCGGAGTGGCTAAGGACTGCCGCGCCGGAGACAAAGTTCATATTACCAAATTTGATCCCTGTGCGACATCCGTTAATTGTCTCCGATCTGGACCATTATTTATATTTAGTATGCTCGTCTACAAGACTATTGATTTGGAGCCAAAGTTTATATATAGTATTCTTGAGTGCTGTGAGAACTGTCGATTTCGGGCATTAGATATGCAAAAAAAATTTATTAAATTTGTTGAATCTCCATAGAGTTTTCGAAATTGTGATCCCTGTGACAGGCCCCTTAACCGTCTCCGTTCGGTACAAAAGTTTATATGTCATATCTTTGATTGCGCTGCTACCGATGTAGCGGGTGAGACCGAAAAAATCTATAATGTGATTTTTAATGGCCACCCTAATGTACATACATAACGCTGCATATCGAGAACTCGCGGCATCGCATCGCCTTGTTTTGTAAAACTTTTGTGATTGCAAAATTTTCTTTCATTCAGCTTATGCGATTATCCGGATGAGCATTTATTTAAGAGGGCACTTGTATGCAAATGCATTAGAATGTATTTATGTATTTATGTATGTATGTTTATGCGCCATGTTAACTGAAATTTCGTGGTTATCTGGTTGATGGCGTAGCCAAATCGCTTTCGTCTTCGTCATAGTTGTTGTCGAAAACTCACTGGTTGCTTGCAGTGGCAAATTTTCTTTAAACTTCTTATAACTTGTTTATCGGGAGTCGCAAGAAGAGATGATTAGCGCTATTCTGGCAACTGTCTTTCGAGATGATTTTTTTTTCTTTCTTTGAAAAGACAGTTGCCAGAATATCCTTGTTATTAGATAGTTAAAAAAGTGACAGAAATAAGGACGTCAGAAACTAAATCTTATGAAATTTAAAAGTTTTAGGAAAGTCTAAAAGAAGTTGATTAAAGTATCGATTTTAGTTGCTTTATGAAATCTTTTTATTCAAACACATCCAAAGAAAATATGGTTTTAGCTGATTGTTTTAATTTAAGCTGTTCATTTATAAATTTTCTATTGCATTATTCGCCTCTTAAATTTAACTTTATCTCATAATATATATATCTTTCTTCCCCAGCGGTGAAAATGTTGCTTACAGAATCGATTAAGTCATACACACATGTATGGCTGTAATGCACACCACCTCATATACAGATCTGTTATACATTTTCATATACATGGCCGCAAATGTAGAGTGAACGCCTACACGTTAAATGCGAAGTAATCAGGGTAGTAAGGTGTTCATCCAATGAGCATATCACTAACTAGCATACATTGTAAGCTGTAGGTAGGCAGTTCGAATCCTACTTCGCCAACGTTGTAAGGCGGATGTAGGCGGACTGAATAAAACTCCGTTGGTGGTAGTCACCTCGAATCTACTTTCGCTTTCCTTGTAAGGTGAACGTAGGCGGATTGAATACAATTACGCTTACATTGTAAGCTGTAGATAGATAGATCGAATCTACCTTCGCTTACTTTGTAAGATGGGTGTAGGCGGACTGAATACAATTCCGCTTACATTGTAAGTTGTAGGTAGATACCTCGAATCTTCCTTAGCTTATCTTGTAAGGTGAATGTAGGCGAATTGTACACAATTCCGTTTACATTGTAAGCTGTAAGTAGACATTTCGAATTGAAAAACCACCACTACCCCCACTAATCATATGAACATGACTTTCAGATAATACAGCAAGGAAATTTACACAAACGGCTTATGACTGCTACTGGTATGTATTTAAGGAAACGTACATAACTAGGGAAACTCAAAAAACCACATAAAACACCAACAGAAAACACCGAAATCCGCCAATAATCCATTATATCTACATAGGGAGAGCGTCCATGAAGAGGTGGTGCATTTTTTTTTAGCACTAAGATCTGTTTTATACAATTTTAAACAATTTTATTCTATCAGCGCTTGATTCAGAAACGAATTTGTAACAAAAAAATTCCTAAATGTGATTGTTATTTTGTTTCTATGGAATTTCCGAATTTATTATACATAGCAACACAACAAGAATGAAATTTGAAGAAAAACAGAAAAATGAGCAATATTAATTTTTGTTAACCCTACATACTTTTTCATACACATTGTATGTTAGTTGTCTTTGTTCACTGGGGAGAAGTAGTGTGGTAGGCAATGTTCGCCGCTGGGTCATCACATTTATTTTATCTCTCTCTATTTCTTGCTCACACATATGTACAATCATTTTCCTTTATTTATTTCATAGCCGCAGTGCTGATGGAATTGATTTTGTCAATGTCGTAGTTCACTTAGCTGTCATAAATCACTTGCTTCTCAGTTGATTGCTAACGTTAAACTATGTTTGTTGTTGTTGTTGCTGATATTGGCCAAGTTTACTTAAGCTTGGAAAATGAGTTTCTGTCTGCGCAGAGATAAAACCATCAAAGTACATACGTGCATATGTGTATTTGTATTTATGTAGGTAAGCTGCTGACTTTGAAAATGTTGTGCACTCCGACTCACCTGCATTACAGCCAGCTCAAGTTACTGCATCGTACGCATAAATGTTAGGCTGGTGATTGGATAAGTAAGCTGATGACTATATATATATATATATACACATACATATGTGGAACTTAGTACTATATCTACCGCTGTAAGTTGCTGATACGAGTATATATCAAAAATGTACATAATTCCATATATCATATTGGAGTACATTCATATGCAGCGCATAGTAGCTTCATTAAATCAATTCTAAGCGGTTTCGGTGTGGTGGTTTCAGCTAAGACGGTCTCTTCAAAAGCTGCCTCATATTTAAATTTCAATTCTATTTTCATTATCAACTTCAATTTCAGTTACAATTTCAGTTACAATTTCAGTAAAGCGTCCAGTTCATTATCGATTTAAATTCCAATTCTAATTTTGAGTATGAGAAAGTGATAGCAGTTAGCATTGCTCTCATTTCATTTCATATACCGAATAGGCAACACTTATTTTAACAAATTGACGGTAAATCACTTTAACTTACAAAATGACATGCATAACTTCTCAATGCTCTTTTTCTTTTCTTTTTTTTCTTTCTTTGTGTGTTTTTGACTAGAATAAATTTTGATTTCAACGAATTTGTTTATTCCCACTTCCAGCTGAGAATCACTCAACCATAATACACAGATTAGATGCGTTTTTTTTTGATCTAACATACCCCTCCGGCCACAGAATATGAAAATAGGATGTTGTAGGATAACTAAGCTGATTTATGTTTTTTTTTTAGACAAAAAACTGAGTGGGCTACTCCAAAAACAGCGATTTTTTTTTTTTAATTCCATGATAGGTTTAGATTCATATATGAAAAAACCACAGAATTAAAATCAAAAACACAAGAGATACATATTCTCATGTAAAATGAACGGCTTAATCGAATGGTATACCCAAACTTGAAAATTCGTGACTAAAAAATAAAATTCCACTTTAGGCGATCTTGGTACCTTCCCTATGGCTCGCACTAAAAAACTGAGTACACCATTCGTTTAAGCCGTTAATTTTACATGAGAATATGTATCTTTTGTTTTTTTGATTTTAATTCTGTGGTTTTTTCATATATGAATCTAAACCTATCATGGAATTTAAAAAAAAAATCGCTGTTTTTGGAGTAGCCCACTCATTTTTTTGTCTAAAAAAAAAACATAAATCAGCTTAGTTATCCTACAACATCCTATTTTCATATTCTGTGGCCGGAGAGAAGATCTGAGAAACTTTGCCGAAAAAAACGCATCTAATGTACATACATCCATACAGAGAAGTACAAAATTGAACGTGAATCATTGATTTATACTCCGCTGAGTTCATGCTCATGGAAAATTAGATACAATTATGTGTGCATAATAGGGTGGCCTAGCGACTTTCTTTAGTCTCACCCCCTAGATCGGTAACAGCACAGTCAAAGATATTACACATAAATTTTAGTAATGATCGGAGATGGTTAAGGGCTGTCGCACAGGAGAGGTGAAAATTCAGACCAAAGTAAGGACTAATAAATTTCATACCGTTGTTTTTTTTTATACTCAGCTTTACTAGTACACAGAGTATTATAGTTTTGATCTCATAACGGTGGATTGTAACAGAATGAAATAATCGAGATAGATATAGACTTATATATATCAAAATGATCAGGGTGAAAAGAGAAATCGATTGAGCCATGTCCGTCCGCCCGTCCGCCTGTAAACACTCTAAGTCGCGCAAAAATTGAGATATTTTGATGAAATTTGGAATAAAGGTTGGTATCGAGACTGGCACGTTTGGTATTGAAAATGGGCGAAATCGGACCATGACCACGCCCACTTTTCCTATATAGAAAATATCGGAAATTTGGTATCTCAGTCACTATTAAAGCTAGAGCGATGAAATTTTACCCACGTTTTGAGCTCACGCCCCTAAGAAGAAATTTGATGAAATTTTGGAAAACGGGCGGTGCCACGCCCACTTATTAAGGGTCAAACATTGAAAGTTTTATATGTCATAACTCAGAAACCGTTGAAGATATATCGATCAAATTTAGAATGCGTGATTTGCTTACTTAGACAAATATTTTGACGGAAAATTGTCAAAATCGGTTGACGGCTACGCCCACTTTTATATATGGGAACTATAAAGGGGCCTAATAAAAACATTTTAAGCGATATCTCTGTCAAATATAAAGATATATCATTGAAATTTTGTCGCATGAGTCCAACTGTGGACATAAAACGAAAAACACAAAAATTTTTTAGAAAATGGGCGTGGCACCGCCTCTTTTTAGACAAAGGGATATACGAGATTTCTTAGCCTATAACTTGACAAATAAGTGAGATAGTTATTATGACGAAACTTGGTTTATACACTTTTATAACTTGTGTTAATAGACACGCAAAAATTTATTGAAATCGGTTTATGACCACGCCTACTTTTTAACAAAGATATTTCTGGAACACCCTTTGGGAATTTGTAACGTGACATCTTTGTAACTAGAAGTCATAAAGGAATGAAATTTTGAGCAAAGAATAATATTCAAATGCGTAGTTGGATGACTGATGAAAATGTTGAAAATGGGCGTGGCTCTTCTTCTATTTTCTTGTTCTTCCTAAATGTTTGTATGTTTTTTCTATTTTTTTGCGTTTTTGTTTTGGTATGTGCGAGATTTCGATAGATTTTCGATACAAAATTAGAGAAGGCATCGCGTTTTGCAAGAGGAGGATTGAAAACGATACAAGTATTTCATTCTTCACCCGCTCTCAGAAATTTGTATGGAAATTAGCGAGCTTCGGCACTGGTTTTCGTTTCGAACCAAAATTGAGAGAGCGAATGCATAAAAAAGAGCGAAACACGTTATGTGGAGACATGGTAGAAGAGGTGAGATTGACGAATTATGCTATACAATTAGTGTCCATACATTTGGGGACCACCCTAGTACACATGTATATGCATTAGTGATATACAATCAAAAACAAGAAGGCAGCATATGGTATATCAAAGTGAATTGAATGAAAAAAGCGCTCAGCGGGAACTGAAAATTGGTTTTAATTTCATTGAATTGAGCTATTGTACACGTATTCTGTGGGCCGCGTTCATATATGTTTCTGAAAATCATTAATCTTTTGTAAAATAAATATTTCAATCGCTTCACTAGAACCCGAACTAAAACACATTCAACGTTTCGAGGAATTCATCTTTTTCGCTTCCTTTGGTCTTTTAGGTTAATTTTAGAAAGATTTGTTCTGAAGAGACGCCCACTGAAATTTTATGGCGAGGTGACTGGCGGAAGGCATAAAACGCATTTATCTTGTCGTGATGGAGAATAAACAGGATAAAGAATCACAACTTTTTACAACATATCGAAAAGGTCCATTACTACACAGAGTACGATAGATATCTTTCTTGATATTTCGAGTGCCTTTAGCAAAGTCTCCGCTGAGGAGCCGTTTGGAGGGGCTCGAATGGATCGAAATACTCCCAATCATTCAGCGCTGGATTGAGGACCTTTTGAGTTGTGAGACGGTGACGGGTGGTAAAATTTGCGAAGCCTTGCATTCCAAGTTTAAGTAGTATAACGACTCCAACACGATGTTGGCAACACTAAGGACCATATGTGATCTATGTTAGAGATCACTGCATCTGGTCAACCTAATTTAACTTAACTATCTCATGTTCTCATGTATCTCATGTTCTTCAGATACTAGTAAATTTGTGTATTATTAAATTCTTAAATTTTCAATAATTTTAGTACTTAGACTATTAAATGATTAGGTTATTAAGTTATTAAGTTTTTAAGTTATTAAGTTGTTAAGTTATAAAGTTGTTAAGTTATTAAATTGTTAAACTATATTCTCCAGATAATATATTATTATTATTACATGTACACTCAGAGAAAAGTCGCGGACTAAATTCAGGCTGTATTAGTGATGGGCGAGTCCGAGATGTTTTATTCGATTCTCTCGATTGTTGAAACATCTCGAATGCTCTCGATGGTTTTCATTCGTATTCGAGTCAAGTCGTAAATGGCCGTCAGTCGAAGCAATCGCTAAAACATCTCGGACTCACCAACGATTCCTCTCGTTTTCAAAGCAACCCTATAACATCTCGGACTCGCTGCAAAAAATACATAATATTTGTTGTTGCGGCTGGAATATTAAAATTGCTTTAAAAAATATACAGAGTAGTACAAATTTTTTGCCGTTGTTGCTACTCGTAAAATTCATTTGTTTCGTAGGCGTCTTACCTCAGAAAATTTATTAATGTTTAAATAATTAATTATGTATTATTATTATGCACGACACTCTTTAGTTGTGATTGCAAAAATATAGCGTCTATATATAGCATATTTTTCAGTTGGGTTCATTTATTTATGTATTTGCCTCCTCCATTAAAAATCCTACTTTCTTCATCAACAACACTCATTCCGGCCCGCCGACTCTGAGAAATCGCAAAAAACACCTCGCTTGTGTAGTGGAGTTGTCATCGAAACAACCTTCGACTCGCCGACTCGGAACAATCGCAAAAACATCTCGATTGTGTAGTCGAAGAGCGAGTCAACTTTTGACTCGATTGTGATTTTGCAACGATGGCGATTCTCTCGATTGTCTAAATATCTCGGACTCGCCCATCACTAGGCTGTATCGTACTTGATTTCAGAATTACAGAAATTAAAGAAGAATTAATTAAATTTAAGTTTTCACGAGCTTAAAACAAAATAAAAAACTGAAAAAATTTGATTTAAATACAATATTCTTGACTTTAGAATGAAATTCTTAATATACTTATAAGTATAAGCATTCTTTATAACTATGAGATTGGACAGAGTTGAATCAGTCATAGGTTGCCCTCAAAATAAACGTATGTACGCTATTTTCGAAACTGCATACTCTTAATATAATATTTATAGAAAATTTCGTTGTAAAAATAAGAATACATTCTTGATTTGAATCGTATATTCTCAAAACCGGCCATCTCCACTCAAGTCGCTTGTAAGAAAAATGCAAAAAACTGCTCTTAAGAAACCAATGCTTAAAACGATTTGTGTTTATATTATTATAGAGTAATTTGACTTGAATATGGCAGGTTTTGGTTAAGAAATTGTTTTCATATTAAATACCGGTGATGTTTTAGAATTGGATCTGATACCTAGTTTAAAAGGTTTAAATTTTGAAGATGGCCGGTTTTGAAAATTGACGATTCATTTTAGCATTTTCAAGGATAACATACTTTCATGACGTATTCGGTTCGGTTCAAACCCGTTAGACTTAAACTTAGCTTATTTTTTTCCCTAAGTGTATGAAGAGTTTTGTACGCATAATAATCGTCAACAATTTTTTGTTGTGCAAAGTAGATATTGTCTGGAGCTATTGAGAAGTTATCAATTTCTGTCAGCTTGAATTAACTTGAACTTGCAAACAATGCACACATGTTAATTCATATAAGTATGCATGTAATAACAAAGTTCATATCAAAATTTAGTATCTGCTTAGCGCACTAAGAGCAGTACATCCAAATAGACACCTGCTTCATATTCCTCAAATGACCAATAATACAAATGTATTTGTGCTTTTGTGATTTGAGCGGACATAAGCCGTCTGGGAATATGTAATTCATTGACCTTATATACATATGTATGAATATACCAGTAGTTAAAAAAATCAGTGTGGGTGTAGTAAAAGCAGTAACGAAAAAACACAAGCACAAGCAAGACAATCATATTTTACTTAGTAACCATGGCGTATACGTAACATTTAGTCAAATCACTTAAATTAAATTCAGACTGCTTTATTTGCGCGATTTTTTGTTTCTTTTGCTACGCATTAGGTAAATAAGCGCGCATGTGCATACATACATATGTATACCTAAATAATAAAATAAAAAAAAACTTGTGTATGTACCAAAGCTGTAAATGGTTAAAATTATTTGCGATTCGAAATCAATGAATTTGTTCTTTAATGATTAAATTCGTTTTTTCTTGTTTCGGAATGCGCGGTATTGAAAATCTTTATCACCACTCACCCACCACTCACATTCAGCAGTCAATATTTTCAATCATTAGATTCAAATCATTGAATGTTGATGTCAAAATTTTTTAACACTGAATGCTCATTCAGACGATTCAAATCATTGGGTGTGTGCATTCCACATTCAGGGCCTATCATTCAGTACAAATTGTTTGAAAGAATCCTCGTTGTTACAGTAACGCGCAGTTGTTTATTGAATGAAAAAAAAAAACTGATTAAATTCACTTAAATTTTAAACTCATATTTGCATTGCGAATGATTCTGCTGCATTCACATTCTATACTGAATGCTTTCTGCGCATTCAAAATCACGCTCAATGAGTTTTTGAATCAAAATGTACAATACTTTTGAAAAATTAATTCAATATTTACAATTATGCACACACTTTTTTGAAAAGAATTATGGATGAATGAAATCAATATTGTTTGAATCAGCTTACAGCTCTGGTACATATGTATATGCATCCTCCTTTTCCTTACACGTTTACTGTTACGTATATTGCCAACTAAAAATAATATAACTCAATCATGTAAAGCACTTCAGGGACCAAACTTATGCTTCAACTCCTGGCATGTTTTAATTTTAATTTTTATGCGTTCGAAAGATGTTTTCGTTAGCGGCACAACCAATAAACCAAGCCAACCAAGCCAACCAACCATGACAGCAATAGAATGTCAATTATTCATTTACAATCACAACAAAAACAACAAGTACAAAAAGCAAGAAACAACAAAATATTGCTTTAACTATGTACATGCATGTTTTTCCGCATAAGAAACAATTACTGTATCAAGTGCAACCTTGAAATGTCGTATATGTACATAAATATACATATTTCACTAGCTTCTTGTCATGTATTCATACATACGTACGTACATACATATTTTTATGTATAGAGATGCAGCAAAGTCGGCTTCTGAATTTCATAAAATCCAATGAGGATTATAACAAGTAATGATGCTTATCGAAAAAAAACAAAAATAAGTAAGTATGTGCGCTACAAAAACCACAAGAAAACGAGTGCAAAATTGTCACAAAATAACAGAAGTCAGAAGGAAATGTACTGGGAAAGAGAAGGTAAGGGCTTGGTAAGTGCTCTGAAAAAAATACCCGTAGTTAAATCAACAACTTTCCGCTGTTGAATCTCCGTATTTGATTCAACAGCAAAAGTATTTGTTTTAACGGCAAAGTTTTTGATTCAACAAATTTCCGTAGTTAATTCAAAGACGTGCGTTGTTGATTCAAAAACTCGCTTGCTGTTAAACATTTTTTAAGTAAAAAGAAAGAAGAATTTGAAAGAAAAAATAAAAAAATAAACAAAATTTTTCAAATTCGTTCAATTCGTTTCAATTTTAAAATAAAATAAAGTAATATACATACATACATACATAAATAAATAAAAAAAATAATTAAACAAAAAGTAATATATCGCTAGCTAAGAGTGCAAACTGTGTAAGTCCATTTTTATGAAAAAGTGTATTTTTATGTAGAACGCTAGAAAAATCAAATACGCCCCGCGCTAAACCAGTCTGTGGCTCTTGTCATATTTCTACTCATTGTTATTCAGTGATAAGCAAATTGTGTAAGTCCAAAAAGCGAAGAAAATTGTGTAAGTCCAAAATATTTACATGAACAGAAATTTTTTTTTTTCATTTTGAATTTTTTTTTTTATTTTTTGTTTTTTTTCTCTCCTACAAAGTTTTAAAAAAGGAATTACACAATTTGCACTCTAAGCTAGCGATATATTGATAAACTCAGCTTTTTTTGATGTCGTGAGAGTTGTCTGCAGATGTACTGATGCGTTTGGAAATGGTGAATGGATGAATGACTAAAGTTCGTTTGGTGACAGCGGGCCGTAGTATTAATCTTACTACATATCGAGCCCTAACCGCCAAAAAGTGCATCCAACAAAAATTAAATATTACAGGATGTTTTTTTTATTTTCTTTTAATACAGTTGGTAATCAGCCTTGAAATTTATTTATGGCCGGTTTCACAATCTGTGGTTAATTTAATCGCTGGTTAGTTTGACGTAAATTGTATGGCGAGCTGTCAAATAAATTGCTTCACCGGGCAAAAATCTCTGGTTAAGTGCTTAACCGGAGGTGGTGAAACCGGCCCTAAGTCTATGAAATTGTGGGAGTTGCTGCGTACTATAATAAGTTATTGATTTCCTTGAAAACGCTAAAATCGATAATTTTGTTGGATACACTTTATGGCGGTTAGGGCTCGATATGTAAACATTCTTACATGTATTATATGTATAAAAAAAATAAAATAAAATAATATCTATTATATTAAAAAAAATACTATTTTTATAATTGTTTTGAGGTTAACTTAAATGCGTAAGTATTTGTTTCAATGGTGCCCGTTTTTCGACCAAAAACCTTTGCGGTTAATTCAAAAGCAAAAGTTGTTAGCTTAAAAACAAAAGTATTTGAATCAACAGTCCTCGCTTTTGGACTAAAATTTTTTGCTGTTAATTCAAAAGCAAAAACTGTTAACTTAAATGTAAAAGTATTTCGTTGTTGGGGTAAGTGGAAAAAAATTCAACAACTATTTACAGCGAAGGTTGAGTGTATAGCTATTTCACGAAAAACCATTTTCGATCATCAGCACTCTTTTCGGAAGTGGATGCACCCGGTTATACATGGAAAGTAAACAAATCAAGGCAGAGCGGCAGCTGCTGAGGTGCCATAGCCAGAACAGGATTGAAGATACATACCTTCATACCTTCGGGAGCCAAAATCATGGCAATTGAGTAACACTGTATCAGAGTAATAGCAAATAAGTATGATAGCACAACAACAACTATGCGATACAATAAATAATAAACAGACGATAGATAATGTTTTTATTCCCCAATGGGGGGCACAAAGCACAAAATAATCACAAGCAACAAGAGTTGAATGACATTGGTAAACAGGTAAATAAAATAAGCCGAGTGTAAGCAAAGCAAAGCGGAAAACAAAACAGAAAAAAAAAAATTTGAAAATAAAAAAAGAAAGATAAATATGAATTTTAAAATTATATAACCAGATGTGGGTTTGAACAGCAAATTTTATCTACTAAATTCCAATGTGTATAAGAATTTCTGCAAAAATATAGGACCAACCGTTTTATGGCTGCCATGAAAAGCTTTCTCGCAAACATTTCCTCGACAAAACTCTACCTCGAAAGATGTCATCCGCAGTTGGCAGTTAGCAGAAAGTCTACACAGTTTTTTAATTTAAAATTAAGTGCCACGTATAAAATTGGGTAAAAGTTTTGCCTAAAAGTATAGTTTTTCTTTAAAGCACAATTGTATTCCGAACTTATTTCTCTTTGTTCAAATTCTTCGGAGGGAAATCTTTATATATATTACGCTAAGCGATTTTTTGTACGTACCATAATGGGGTGTCACATGAAAGGACTTGACCTGTAGATGTGCAGGAAGGTTTAATATTTCTGAAAAGGGTTGCCATCTATTTAAAAAATTTAATTCTCCTGTATAGTTTGATTGATTTTTAAATTTAAGGTACCATGTGAAAGGGCTTGAGCTGAAATTGAGTAATTTACTAAAACTTGTACAAAAAAGGTTGCCACCTGTTCAAAAATTCAGTGTTACGCTATAGTTTGCTTGATTTTTAAATTTTATGTGTCATATGAAAGGGCTTTATGTGAAAATAAGTAACTTATTATAGTTTTTACGAAAAGGGTTGCCACCTGTTCGAAATTTCATTTTTACGCTATAGTTTGTTTGATTTTTCAGTTTGAGGTGTCATATGAAAGGGCTTTGCTTGAAAATTAGTAATTTATATTATTCTTACAAAAAGGGTTGCCATCTTTTAAAAAATTCAGGTTTACGCTATAGTTTGTTTGATTTTTATATTTGAGAAGTCATATGAAAGAAAACTAGAAAGAGAAAGAGGACTGCGACAAATGGCCTTTTTGAGGTAACTTTAAGGTTAACATATTCTAGAAAATTATTCGGCATAAAACTTCACTATGGGGCTCCTCGCACAAAATCTTTGCATAAAAAATCTAGGTCCAAAAAAAATTTAAATAACCAGTAACTATCTAGGCATATGCTTCCAGATTCTATCGGCTTACATCCCATTCATACTCTACCTACTTTAAGGGGAAGTCAAATTTAAAATGACAATCAAAAAATTTGTCAAATGTGGCAATATGTGGTCTTCCACCCTCAAATTGCCACAAAGCCACAGCATCGCGTGACAGAGTTTACTAGTTTGATTTATGTTTGCTTCTCAGCTTTTTCATAGTTGTTGCCTACTGGGTATCTATAAATACGAAAATACCTTAACGCTATATGCGGAAATTCTTTGTCTTAAATTGCTATCATTCACAACGTGCAACAAAAATATATTTTTAGTATCTTTATCGGGTCACAAAGAAAAAGAAACACAGCAATTGATAACTGAAATACTCAAGACTCACGCAGTTGAGTTTACATCTCAATATTTTTGTGTGTTTCTATTTTATCATGATTCACGCTGCAATTTTATTTATTAGAATGTATTGACATGCAATTCCCAGCGGTGCGGCCCGATGTCAAGTTGCTTTTTTTTTTGATGATAACATGATAAGCCCACCTCCATTATCTTCCGAACGAAGTGATGACAAGTCAAACAATCACACGTACAGCTCCGCTGACTGTCTTCAGTATTGAAATGTCATCTAAGACGGTATTAATGTTGCGCAAATGAAGCATGAATTTGTGCAGTTATGAGGCAGCGTGTTCTCGACTATGCGTGTGTGTTTTGTACACATACAATACATATATGTATGTACATTAGGCCGGAGTGATTTATATGGACGGAAATTTATCGCTATCGTGCCATCGAAATTCGGATACCTCCAATTTTTCTGAGTAGAAAACTGTTCCATGATATCTGTCTAAAATTAATTTGGTGTTCAGGAATTTTGTTTTTTATGGACCAAGAAAATAAAAAATGGACAATATTCGACAAAAAAATAAACAGGCCAATGTGAACATCAGATTGAATGAGAATCGTATTGATTAAAATCGGATGAGTCGTTTTCATATGGCCTGATTTTCGGCTTTGTTATTTTCTTATTTTATTGTTGCAAACTACATAGCCCCTCAGTTTTTTAAGATACCTGCTTGAAATTTGTTACTTAGGCGTATTTTTAAAAGAAGCTGATCATTTGTTGGATTCGGCCGAATCGCACTACTATAACATATAGCTGCCATAAAACAAAATTTATTTTCAGCATATTCATTTTGCATACAAATTTATCACAGAAATTCGCAGATTACCTTTAACTTACTTGTAAAATATGAGATCGGTAGCACTCTTAAAATTAGTTAATAATTTAATTTAAGTATATTTAAAGAAACTACATAAAAAATTTTCACTCGTTCATTGTCTAAATAAACTTGTTTATGGGAACACTAACAGAAATAGCAATTTCAACTTTTACACGGATTTAATGCTTAATCTTTTGTGAGTAGTTTTAAAAGCTGACATGCTCAAGTGCTTAAGTGTAATTCTAGTAAAAACTTTGCCACAGTATTAATAAAAGCGTATTAAAGCAAAGCTAGCAATGATTTAGCAGCTGTATACAGAATATGCACATAAATGCAAACACATGAACGAATGGGTCGTACATGACGTATACGTAACTAATATGCAATGCTTTTTATTTCATCTGCAACAAATTTATGTATGTACGCTTGCATCTACCCTGCAGCGAAAGTCCAAACTAGTCAGCCAACCTACCAGTTAACTGAATAGATAAATTATGGGAGTTGCCCAACTAGATTCATAGGGGACAAATTGAGATTAGTTATGAAACAAGAATTTTTGCCAAAAAAATGGTTTTAAATTAAAAACGAATGTATCCGGGGTTTCTGGAGGTTGCAATGAACACGTATGCAGTAAAAGTAAGGCAACTTCTTTATTGTTGTTGTAGTATTGGAACCCTGCGTAGTAGGCCCATTGTAGATTTAGTTGGTTGCAAATTATTAGATCATTAAATCAGGTGAATGCCACAAATATAACATAGTTTGAGATGTTAATATAGCCCTGTATATTAGATACTACTTCAGCCATAGAAAAAAGTACATGATATGCTTGTAAAAAGTCAGAAAATCATCAATATAAATGGCAAGCTTAGAATGGTCAACGTGTTACTTATTCACAATGTTAATGTTAATTTACCTAAATATTTAATATGCAAGATCGCAATCTAATGTGCCTGAATTCTTTAATATATTCTAATAACTAAATATGTAAATGTATTAGAAACTTTATTTTGCAATTTTTATTTTCATTGGAGTAGCATGTAAAACTAGTCAGTCAACTGGTATAGTTCTGATATCTACACTGACTAGTCAGCAAATTGGTATGATGCTGATGTGTATACTGACTAGTCAGTCAAGTGGTATGATGCTGGTGTGGATACTGACTAGTCAGTTAAGTGGTATGACTCTGGTGTGGATACTGACAATTGCCATTTCCTAGGTCATCACCGTGTTAAAAATACCAGTTGCTAATATGGAAAAAAGATAGATGGCTGACTAGTTGAGCTGTATGGCCAACTAGTTGTCAATTAGTTTACAACTAGTTGATTTCGCTGCAGGGTACATACATACATAGCTACATATTTGTATAGTTTGAAATCAATTACTTTAAATCACTATATTCGGAAGTCAGTGCTGCAGCGCTTGCATATGAAATAGATTTATTTGTGTACGCACGTGTGAGTGGAATAAAATCGCTAGCTAAGCAACAAGTTTTTGGCTAAAAAAATGCTGACATGGCAAATATGCAATTGAGTTTTCATTGCAATACCCAGTAGTAATATATGCATGTGGGGTGGCATAATATGGCTTAGTACACATACGATTTGTAGCAGAGACGAAAAATAACTCTTATTGGATTTTTTGAAATCAAAAACGTTGGGCACATTTCAATGAAAAAATTTTTCCCTTACATTTAAAAGTTATTATGGGAAAGAAAAATTTTTCTGTTGCTCATAACGATTATATTCAGATTTTTGTTTTTTCAATTGCCTCATAACTGTTATTCATGAGAAAAAATTTTTTCCGTTGCTCATAACGTTTATTTTGAAATTTTTATTTTTTCCGTTGCCTCATAACAGTTATTCATGAAAATAAATTTTTTCTGTTGCTTATAGCTAATTTTTATTTCAGATTTTTGATTTTTACGTTGTATTGTAAGTATTATTTTGTGGAATTGGTTCCTTTTTTGCTCATAGGACTTCATCTTTCGGTAACTAGTGTATGCAATTGGATGGTGCTATGTAATACAGTATATTTATTTTATTCCCAAACCCGAAGCTAGAATGTTTCAATTGGTACTAGCTGTAAATATATCCTAACTAAAATTAAAAAATGCTGATTAGAAATCGGTAGGATTTTTTTCCGAGCAAACGATTTTTCGAAAATAAAATAATCGATCTCGTGATAAGAATCGATAGCAATAAGGAAACAAATCATTTTGGTATTCAGACTTAGCACGATATTGTCCGGAATCTTCGATATGTATGTACATTAGAGTGCGTTTAAAATTCAAATTAACGATATTTTACTGTATCGCCCCCTCAACATGGTTAAAGAAATCACGGATAAATTTTGGTCCAGATTGGTGGCAGTGAAGGCGCGGTGCATAGTGGTGAAAAATCTATGAAGGTTAAGAAAACCAAAATATTTTTGTAAATTATCTAATACCCAAAATCAATACTTCTACACTCAGAAAAAAAATCATCAACACGATTCATGTAAAATTAACACGATCGATCTTTACACATAGAACAGCAACAATTTTTTCAAATTACACGATGTTTGAAACATGATTTTGGCTTTGTAACTGTCATCTGAAAATTTGGTAAATTCAACCAAATTTTGTTGTTGATAAAACATGAAGAAATTTTAAAATATACAAGATGATTCAAATATAAAATTTTATTCCTAAATGTCATTTGGAATTTGGTTTATTTAACATGAGGATAGTGTCAATATAAACTAAAAAAAATGTTAGAAAAATTACGTCCCAATTTTAATGTTAATACAACATGAAAACAAATGTGAAAACAACAAGAACCACAATTAACAATAAAATTTGGTTGATATAACACGAAACAATGTTCAAACATAAACGTCCTTTGTAATTTTGGTTTATTCAACACGATCATAGTGTCAATGTAATCTAAAAAAAAGTATTAAAAAAGAACGTCAAAACTATTTTGAAACATACATAATTTTTTTGATCATTTGAAGTCTGATTTTCGTGCAAAACGCAAATTATTTAAAAAAAAAAAGGAAAATTTTGTGCCGTGGCAGTGATGCGAGTTTAACATCATTGTCAGTTCGCGATAGTGGGTTTTCGATTTATATTTTCAGTTTGCAGGTGAGTTAAAAGAGGATTACATTTTTGTTTCTAAAAGTATTTAATGTTCAATATTTTATTTTTCCTCTTCATAGGTTGCAATATCACGAGGAGGTTTTTTAGCGAATGGGGGTTTGCGTGCAGCATGCGGTTGTTGCATTAGCGGCCAAACATTACTCGGTGCAAGTGATAGTACTATCACCCATGTATAAACTATCGCCGGTACATTTGTGTTCGTATGAGAAGGACTCCTTCAATTTGGTCAATTTGGTCAGTTGTGCGGGTGATGTACGAATGTGCTTAATTGAAGTGATGATTATATATTTTATGTTTTATATGTTTTTTTATTTAAAAAAATAAATTGTACAATCAACAAGACTTTCTAGTTAATTTAACAATAAATTTAATGTAAAATCAAAAAGATGTTATTGTTAATTCAACAGGACCATTTCGTGTTAATTTAACCAGCTTTTATTGTAAAATTAACTAGTTAAAATTGTAAAATCAACAGGAAGACTCAATACTTTTTAGTGTTAATTCTACAGTTGTCATCCTGTTAAATTAACACTTGACAGTAGTGTTAAATTTACACGATTACATGATGGCATACATTAAGCATCGTGTTGAAAAAAATTAACCAAAAAATTTGTTGATTTTTGGTTGATTTCACACTATTTTTTTTCTGGGTGTATACCCAAGGATAACAAATATAAATTTTTGTCCCGATTGATAAAGGTTTAGTGGTCTTTCACGGGGGTCAAGTTTCAGATGGCCTTAGAACTTACATTTTTTTACCCCTGTGACACTCCACTAAACCGTCACCAATCGGGAACAAAATTTATGTGTGATATCTTTGACCATGCTACTACCGATTGAGGGGCGATACAGTCTTTTTATGAACTTTGAATTTTTTCATACAAATTAAACGCACTCTAATGTACATACATATAACGTTCTATTATATTTATTGACTAATCCATACCCGCGAAGTCTTCCGCGGAAGAAAATTCAATATATTTTTTTTAAATTATAAAATATTTAAAGTAAAATTGGCAATACACCAAAATAAAAATCCAAGCGAAATCCATTCGAAACCTAAATTAAAATCGAATTAATTTATGATCTTCCACCAAGCTTGAGTTCTCCCTCTTTCTCTCTCTTTCCCTTTCCTATTCCCTCTCTCTCCCCCTCAATCTTTAACTATCCCTATCTCAATCTTTTTTCACTTTCCTTAGCTAAAAAACCAGATGGGCTAAGAAGGATGGGTGACAACGCCCACTTTTCCAAAGTTGTCTAAGCTCGATTTAGTGGCCCATATTCCAAATATCATTGATTTACGAAAATAGACTCCGAGTTATAAGGATTTTAAGGACTTCTACTGAAGGGAAAGGAAAGTAGGTGGACTTTTCTGTGTACCATATATGATTTACACGAACGCTTATCTAAAAATCACTTGCGAGGAGTAAACGCTGTTTTTAAAAATCACAACCGAAGACCTTTAGCATGGACAACAAATTCTTACCACACTAAGCCATCTAATCGTACATTCACGTACATATGTATCTCATATTATTCACCAAAAAATAAAGTCATATAACCAAAAAAAGAAACATATTCTGCAAAATAATACTCACAATATAACGAAAAAATTAAAAAATTTGAAATGTAGAAGTTATGAGGCAACGGAAAAAATAAAAATTTTAAAATAAAAGTTAAGCTAAGATCACACGATTTGTACATTTGGCTAAAAATTGGCCAAATTCATAGGCAAACCGTGTGAACGGTAAATTTCATTTGACAAAAATCACAAAAGCCAAATATTTAGCCTCTTGTGGCAAATCAAAAACAGCCCTTGTAGCCAAATCGTGTGAACACAAATGTGATACAGAAGGTAAATAAAAATAATGAAAATGGACAAATTTTCATTTGCCACTTGGATACAAATGATTGTGGCAAATATACAAATCTTTTTTGACAACTATAAAGCCGAGATCACACGATTTACGCATTTGTACAAAAAATGACAAATTTAAATTTGTCCACATTTGCCCATTTTGATATCGATGTGCAAATGATTTGCTTTGCGTTCACACGATTTGCCCGATTTATTAGCTTTTGATTTGCCACACATTTGTACATAGAAGTAAAGTGGCAAATTTGTTCACATACGTTCACACGATTTAACCAATCATGATAAAACAGTCGTATGAAAAATATAGAAGTATACTTTTGGGCATTATTTGGAAGAAAATTTTATGAAAAATTAACAAACACAAATTAATCAAATAGGTATTAAATCACTGGAGAGTACTTGTTTTAATTCTCTGTAAGATGATATAAAGCTAATTTAATTCATTCAATAGAATACGTGTGTTAACGAGCTCCAAAAAAATGGTCATTGTGAAATGTTTACTTTGGTTGCACAAAAGTGAATTAAATGTTGCAGATACGTCGAAATCGTATATGAAGAAATTGTTTATGTATTCATTTTGAATGAAAGTAAAGGATCAAAACCATATATCGATTTCGATTATTTTTAGAAATGGTTAGGGTTATAGTAGGATATAGTCACGTGCAAAGTTCTGTTAAATTCGCCCGGAAACTGACTGAGTTATTACCAGGGGTTCATGTTTATTTATATTCGGTTCGGATTCGGGAAATTATTAGAAAAATAATAGGTTAAGTATTCGGGTTCGGTTTCGGATCTGGTATTTGGAAAAATATTCGATTCAGAGTCGGGAAAGCATTTGGGAGAACATTCGGTTCAGATTCGGGCAAATATTCTTTCCCGATTTGGGAAAGTATTGGGGTTCGGTTTTGGATCCGGAAAGTATTTGGAAAATTATCCGGTTAGGTTTCGGGAAAACATTCGGTTCAAATTCGGGCAAATATTCTCTCCTAATTTGGGAAAGTATTCGAAAAATCACTTTTTGAAAAAGTATACTTGTGTGACTATCAAGAATAATTGAATAACGTCAAAAATGTATTCATTATACAAAATTATCTCAATAAGGAATAAAAAATTATTCCTAATTTTTTCTAGCTAAACGTTAAAAAATGCTTCTTCGGCCTATATGACACTACGTTTTTTCTCTGGTATATTTGGTTTGAAAAACCCGCCGAAAGTCAAAATACAAAAACAGTTCTTGAAAAGACACAAAACCTGTGTTCAATTACTAAAAATTTTTAACTTATTTTTCATAAAAACTGTCATTTTCATATGGAGAGCTGTCATTTTTTACGAAAAATTCGTAACAATTTTTCCTTTTGTTTTATCCTACTAATTGGGTGGAACTACAGTTTTATGCCCGCTCCGAACGGCGAATGCATTTTTTGAGAAACTTTTTCGTGGCAGAAATACACTCGGAGGGTATGCCGCTCACTGCCGAGAGGTGACCGCTGTTTCTAAAACCCCAACAATTGAGTTTTAATTAATTAGAAACAATTTTTTTGGTGTTTTTTTCGGACTGGGGTTTGAACCCGAGACCTCTGGTATAGCAAGCGAGCGCTCTCCAGACTGCACTACAGTGGCCACGAACAGAGCTAACTACTCCATCAAAAACAATTTGATTGACATTAAACTTCAAACTAAATGAAAATAATATTTATTTCAAAAATTAATTTTTTTCGAAATTGGAATTCAAATTAATGAAATAAAAAAATTATGCATCTCAAATGGCATGATATCTGTGTATTCTATTTTATAAAGAGAAGCCAGTGCGCCGTATAATGTTTTTTCCGGACTTCTTCTTTCCCCTTATGGCCAAAGCAGAAGCTTAAAAGAGGCCAATTTAAAACTTGTATTTCCATATATTTCTTATTTTAAACATAATTTATTTTATAGTTGTCAAAAAAGATTTGTATATTTGCCACAACCATTTGTATCCAAGTGGCAAATCAAAATTTGTCCATTTTCATCATTTTCATTTACCTTCTGTATGGCATTTGTGTTCACACGATTTGGCTACAAGGGCCGTTTTTGATTTGCCACAAGAGGCTAAATATTTGGCTTTTGTGATTTGTCTCAAATGAAATTTACCGTTCACACGGTTTGCCTATGAATTTGGCAAATTTTTAGCCAAATGTACAAATCGTGTGATCTTAGCTTTATAAGCTTCTGCTTTGGCCGTAAAGGGAAAGAAGAAGTCCGAAGAAACATTATACGGCGCACTGGCTTCCCTTTATAACAAAGAATACACAGATATCATGCCATGGTTTTTGATAGAGTACTTAGCTCTGTTCGTGCCGCTGTGGTGCAGTGGGTAGAGTGCTCGCCTGCTATACCAGAGGTCTCGGGTTCAAACGCCAGTCCGAGCAAACACCAAACAATTTCTTTCTAATTAATTAAAACTCAATTGTTGGGTTTTTAGAAACAGCGGTCACCTCTCGGCAGTGGGCGGCATACCCTCCGAGTATATTTCTGCCATGAAAAAGCTTCTCACAAACAATGCATTCGCCCGCCGTTCGGAACCGGCATAAAACTGTAGGTCCACCCAATTAGTAGGACAAACAAAAGGAGCACACCTCGAATTGGGAGAGAATCGCAGCCATAAAACTCGTCAGAGTTATAATAGTGCCATTGTATTATTATATTATTATTTAGCTCTGTTCAATAACAAAAAAGTGTTACGTATTTTTCGTAAAAAATGACAGCTCTCCATATAAAAATGACAGTTTTTATTAAAAATAAGTAAGCAATTTTTAGTAATTGAACACAGGTTTTGTCTCTTTTCAAGAATTGTTTTTGTATTTTGACTTTCGGTGGTTTTTTCAAACCAAATATACCAGAGAAAACACGTAGTGTCATATAGGCCGAAAAATCATTTTTTAACGTTTAGCTAGAAACAATTAGGCATAATTTTTTATTCCTTATTGAGATAATTTTGTATAATGAATATTTTTTTTCTTATTCACGTTATTCAATTATTCTTGCTAGTCACACAAGTATACTTTTTCAAAAAGTGATTTTTGGAATACTTTCCAAAATTAGGGAAGAATATTTGCCCGAATTTGAACCGAATGTTTTCCCGAAACTGAACCGAATATTTTTCCAAATACTTTCCCAAATCGGGAAAGAATATTTTCCCGAATCTGAACCGAATGTTTTCCCAAATGCTTTCCCGAATCTGAACCGAATATAAATAAACATGAACCCCTGGTAATAACTCAGTCAGTTTCCGAGCGAATTTAACAAAACTTTGCACGTGGCTATATCCTACAATTACCCTAACCATTTCGAAAAATAATCGAAATCGATTTATGGTTTTGATCCTTTATTTGTTTCTAACTCCGAAAATAGTCATTCCGCGCAAAAAAGTTACGACATCACTTTCATTCAAAATGAGTACATAAACAATTTCTTCATATACGATTTCGACGTATCTGCAACATTTAATTCACTTTTGTACAACCAAATTCGAAATTTCATAATGACAATTTTTTTGGAGCTCGTTAACACACGTATTCTATTGAATGAATTAAATTAGCTTTATATCATCTTACAGAGAATTAAAAGTATTATCCAGTTTTGAAATCGTGAAAATACATGCACTTATAATGATTTAATACCTATTTAATTAATTTTTGTTTGTTAATTTTTCATAAAATTTTCTTCCAAATAATGCCCAAAAGTATGCTTCTATATTTTTCTTACGACTGTTTTATCATGATTGGTTAAATCGTGTGAACGAATGTGAACAAATTTGCCACTTTGCTTTTATGTACAAATGTGTGGCAAATCAAAAGCTAATAAATCAGGCAAATCGTGTGAACGCAAAGCAAATCATTTGCACATCGATATCAAAATGGGCAAATGTGGACAAATTTAAATTTGTCATTTTTTGTACAAATGCGCAAATCGTGTGATCTCGGCTTTACGAGCAACGGAAAAAATTTTTTCTCATGAATAACAGTTATGAGGCAATTGAAAAAATAAAAATCTGAACATAATCGTTATGAGCAACAGAAAAAAAATATTTTTCAAACATAATAGTTACGACTGAAAAATATTTTTTTTTGGTTTGAAATAACTCTTAAGAAGAAAAAATTTTTGAATTTTTTAATTGTTATGAAGCAATTTTTTTGAATATTTCTTATAACAGTTATGTCTCTGATTTGTAGGCAACACGAGAAGGAGAAGAAACCATGAAGTTGTTAGCCAATCCTACAAGATACTTTTTTTTATTGAAAAGTCATGAAATATTGCTTACTTGGCAAAAAACTCCGAAGCAATAAATTTGATTTGCTCATACATCAGTGAGCATGTGTACACATGCAAACCTGCAAATTAAGTCTATACGAAACTTCACTTACGCTCGTCTGTAGTGAGTTTTCGACTTGACTGTAAAAAATATATATAAAAATTAAATTTAAATAATTTAATATGTTACCAGTTAGTTGGAGCTTTTCCATTTCATAATTATAATTTAGTTTCAGTGTATAATTAATTTGTAATATAATATAATACAATGTCGCTATTATAACTCGGACGAGTTTTATAGCCGAGCTTGTCTCCCAATTTGAGGTGTGCTCCATTTTGTTTTTCCTACTAATTGGGTGGACCACCAGTTTTATGCCGGCTCCGAACGGCGAATGCATTTTTTGTGAGAAGCTTTTTCATGGCAGAAAAACACTCGGAGGGTATGCCGTCCACTGCCGGGAGGTGACCGCTGCTCTTAAAAAAACCAATAATTGGATTTTTACTAATTAGAAAAATTGTTTTTGTGTTTTGCTCGGATCGTGGTTTGAACCCGAGACCTCTGGCATAGCAGGCGAGCTCTCTACCCACTGCACCACAACGGCCACATATGCGCACAAACACACATTGAATGTTCCAATTATCAGTTGTGCATTCTTACAATACATATATATATGTATGTACATATGTATTACATTTTATACTACCTACACTCATTCCAAGCTCTGCACAGAGCCAAAAGACCACCTAAAATGCCCTATAAATAAGAACATAGTTTAGCGGATTTCTCTACGCTTTCTCTCCAATAAGATGCCCGTCTTATTATGACTGGATGTCTCATTTTAATAAAACTAAGTAGATAATCTGTAAAACTAATATGAAAACCTTTTCAATATAATTAAGAAGATGCCCCGTGGATTTGAGATGAAATCATTTTCAATAAAATTTAATAGATAACCTATAAAACTAAGATGAAAACGTCTTATAAGAATTAAGAAGATAATTCCTAGAATAAATATGGAAACCTTTTCACATGAATTTAGCAGATAACCTGTAAAATTAAGACGAAACCCTGTTTAATATTATTAAGAAGAGAATCTTGATTTTCATTAGAAACTCCTCTTAATTTTAATAAGCCGATGATCTTATCAATTTGAAATTATTGCCACCTGAATTTAAATGCATTACTTTCTGAAAATAAATAGCACACTGCTTTTTAAACTGTTTTTTATTTAATCATAAAAGTTTTACTTATAATTATAATACGATCAAGTACTTATACATACTTATGTATGTATGTCAAGACGTTAATTGAAAATTTTGGATTAGGTACATAAGAGCTCTTTTAAAATATAAATTTCTTCCTTTTAGTTTCTTGAACATGTTATTGCACGCATAAAAGTGGCTGATGCAATAACTGTTATGCATAATTCTAGTATGTACGAGTATCTGCATACTAGACATATACGCCGACAGTGATTCCGGCGGCGGCGGCGCCATTCCAAAAAAAAATTCGGCGGCGGCGGCGACACCGGCGTGCTTTTTCGCGCCGGCGCGCCTACCCCAAATCTACAAATCACAATCCTTATTCAAATCTTAATTTTATTTAGTTACCTTAATAGCGCTGGCTGAATGGAATAAATAAACTAATTTCCACCATAAATTGTTGAAACTTTTTTATTAACAGCAAAAAAACAATTGTTACATAAATTAAAATATAAAATAAAGACATTATTTAACACGTTGGCTGCCAGTGTATCACCGGTGATCACATCAGAAAACCACCCCCAGGTGCCAGTGTATCACCGGTGATACACGCCTAGGCGCTTAAAATTTAAACAACATTTTAAAATAAAAAAGCAGATGTTCGCGGGGTCATCACAGCTTAGAAGCATGTTCAGATGCGTCGCCAGCATGGCTTTTACTCTAGGTAAAAAATCCCGTTATAATACAAAAAAGCAAAAGTAATTTTGCTCCTGGCACCTGTGAGTGGTTTTTTGTTGTGATCACCGGTGATACACTGGCAGCCAACGTGTTAACTAATTTTTTTAAGCAATTCAGTATATGTAAAGCTGTAAAAGTCCGACCCTAAATTTGAAGCTTGTATTGAGAGGATTAAAGAAAAAATTTTTATTTTTTTTTCTGATCCCGCGAAATACCGCCGAAATAGTTTTTTTTATTGTAACTTTGTTATTTGACTTCAGAGTGCAAAAGGACATTAGAAGAAAGTATAGAGTTTCGAAATACGAAAATAATGACGTATTAATTTTAAAAATCGGATGAAAAATAACAAAGTTACAATAAAAAAACGATTTCCGCGGAATTTCGCGGGATCAAAAAAATTTTTTTTGTGTCCCTTAACCCTCTCAACATAAGCTTCAAATTTAGGAGCGGACTTTTACAACTTTTTTTTTCGTATGGGAACCAACCCTATCTAATGTATATACAGTGTTGGAAAAAAAAAATAGGGACAAAATTTTGCAATTCTCCATTTATTTCATTTTAAGACCAAATAATAATTACCATATATTGATGCTTACACGGAGAGGACATGCTTCAATGACTCTGGGGTAGTTTTTGTATAATTTAATTTTTATGAATAAAAATAATGAAATGTATAATTTAAGTTGGAAATAATAATAGGGACAAACTTTAAATTCAATTGTTTTTTTTTTTTCAAATAAACTACAATATTACTGCTGAAGCTAGATTTAAACTAAAGTTTAGTTGAAGCTCCTTTATTTTTTATAACTTCCTTACTTCTTCGTGGCATAGGGTTGACCAAATCAGCGCAATTTGCAATTGGTATTAAGTACAAAGCTTCTTTAATTTTTTTTCCATAACTCTTGCTTATTTTTCCATGTTTGATCCCCCATCGTCTTCTTTAATAATCCCTATAGGGCTGAGGCTCGACGACTGTGAGGGCTACTCAAAACAGCAACTTTCTTACGTTCAAACCATGAGTTTTCGATTCTGGAGGCATGTTTGGGATCATTTTCATGCATAAATCGCCATCTAATGATATCAAGGAGGGTTTACATTATTCAATTTTGAGTAGAACAATTAGCAACAGACCTCGAGAAGTAGGACTAAATGGAAGAGATCCCAGAAAAGTTCCGTATCTGAGGAAAAATTATGTAAGCCATGGCTGTTCCTTACTTTACTAGCCTCAGTCCCAAAGAATTTAAGCTACTGGAAAATTTTCAACGAAATTCACAGAGAACGTTCAGGGGGTAATATCTAATAAAAATAAATATAATGTTTCACTAATCCACTTATAATGGTATTTGTCTACACCTTTTCCCGTTTAAGTTCAGAAAGTTACAATTGAAAATTTTCCAGTAGCTTATGGCGTTTTATTTTCTCGAAATAATGTTGCCCTGTTTGATTTTCTTAGCCATTTGGTAAGTTTTTCTGGTCCTTTCACCAAATATTGACCTCAAACTAAGTAAGAGGGCACCCTTATCTACAAATTCAGCCATTTTATAGAAAGTCAGGATACGTAATTCGATAATTGGGATATAGGAGGGCAACATTTTTTCGTAGAAAAGAAAACGCCATTAAATTCTTTAGGACTGAGGCTAGTAAAGTAGTGAACAGCCAAAATTTTGTTAATAACTTTTAACGGGCAAAAAATAAAACATTTCCGCATTCAGGTTCGTGTTCCTGAGGTCAAAACACGTCGATTGGTTCCTTTTTTTTTTTTTTTTTTTTTTTTAATTTTCAAGAACTTTTGCAGTTAGCAAAACTAGGAAAATATGTACACATCTCGCTCCATACGGGTATGGCGCGGCAGCGCACGCCGCCGCGCCGATACGCCGATTTCACGGATTATGGCGGCGGCGGCCGATTATGAAGGTAATCGGCGCGGCGGCGGCGGCGTCAATCGGCGGCGTATATGTCTACTGCATACATATGTACATATGTACGTATGTTAAGACGTTTATAGCAAAATTTTAATTAATAAGGGCTCCTTTAAAAATTAAAATTTTTAATTTTTAATATATTCAAAAAGGTTCTAATAAATATTAGAGGATGTCCTTATTGATTTGCTTTATAAAAATTTTCTTATAAAAACAAGCAGATTTCTTCTAACAATTTAATTTTTTTGACAAAATGACATAGAAAATTATTAAACAAGAAGTTATCTTCTCGTTTTCAGACGATATCCTTTTCAATAAATTTAAGAAGAAATTCAAGCTAAAATCTAGAAGATTTTTCAGCAAAAATTTCTTCAATTTTGTCCCCTCTCACTCTCCTCGGCCATATAGCATTTTTAGATGACACTCTTTTTGATTATAGGTGAACTTTTTGGCTCTGTGTGTGCACTATTATTCGACTGTCTAAAGTTGAAGCAGTGCTTTTTGTGCAGCTCATATACTTATTAATATTAATTAACCCTGCAACTACCAGCGAATAAATCGTAGCCAATTATGTAGATGTCATCATAAAGCTTTTAGCTGCATAATACTCGGACTTTCTCAAATGAAAAAAAGAAGAAAGAAAGAAAATAACTTAACCTATCACTAAAAATTTTATGTTGAGATACAGTGTCAATTGTACTCGCTTTACAGAGATTTTCGCTTCGATGAGAGCGACAAGCGATAGGTAATTTATATTCCAAGGAAATCTTATTAGTCCAAATTCAATCAAAGATGAAAGGTGTTCGTCAAAACAGAAATAATTTGCTGAACTACATATGTAGATTAATTAAGTGACCGCAAAATAACCACAAACATCACATTCCAATTAAATTTATATGGAAAGCAATCAAACGCACACATTATTTCAAAGCAAAGACAAAACAAACTAGCGGGAATTTATCATTATTCGAATGAGAAATAGAGTAATATCAATTTGGGTATGGTTGAAAAGATGTATGAAATATTTGCATTAAAAAATGTATTCCATAAATACTATAATCTCATCTAAGTAATCTGCTGTATGGATGCAAACTTATAGGAAATCAAATAAATTATAGAATGCATCCCAAAGACAGCGAAAGAGTAATTTGAGTGAGAAAATAAACCAAAACTGATACCATGGATATGAGGGACTCTTATCCAAACATTCTTTTTTGCCTTGCCCTAGCAGACCAGAACGATATAATGAAAAAATTAAGGCCTTCATATCCTTTTATAAGTGACCATACATTAGCTTTTTATACTTTGTATTTCTGTTTTATATGGCTGGTTCCCACTCTAAGTATTAAGCTAATTTTCTGAGTGTTTGCAATTTTCTTGTCTTTTGTCTTGTTCTCTATTCTACTGCCAATTTCCAACATTTCACACGCCATTAAACAAAAACTTGCAAACATTTGTTGTTACACGCACAGCTAAACAACAAAAATCACAAATATACACCTCGCACTACTTCGTCTATTCCTCTCACTTAGCCCTGACAACACCATTACACACTGGTCTCATTTGTATGGAGAGTGGAACAAAACTCAATTTCTTGGAAACGGATGGACCTACCGAAACCAAATTTGGCACATTGGTGTCCCACTATACGACTCATCTTTCAGAAAAATTAAACGCATATATGTTGTAATCCACGCCCACCACTAACGCTAGTTTACAGCCCAAAAAAAAAAAAACAAGAAAACCAGGAATGGGGGAGGATAGGAATTGACCTGCTGAGCTTGGAACTATTTTTTTTTTTTAATTTTTTGTACAGTTAGGTTTTTGAGATAACGGTAATTTTGTGTTTTTTTTGTTATCACTTCATTCAAAAATTATTTTCTCTGGAGTTACAAATGCGATAAACGCAAGCATTATCTCGTTCGAAAGGCAATTAAAATACGCTTCAAACGACATACAAACTTGCTGAGTGAAAGCTGGTCAAAGTAAAAATCTTGTGAATTTTTTGCGATTTTTGAAAAAAATTTTAATTTTCAAATTAAGTTTTTATAAAAAGTTGTAAAAATCAGGAAAGTTTTATTACTTTAAAAATTTTCCCGTTTAATTGCAAAGACTTTAAGCGTAATATCACAGAGATCCGATAAATATTTTACTTTTGGCGATTTTTTTCTTTTGAAACAAAAAGGATATTTTGGACGAGAAACTTGGTTAGATGGCTTAACTATGTGAAAACGAGTTCAAAACGAGGTCAAAGACTAAACTAATGACATTTCGATTTTAAAAATCCGATGCCAAATAACAAATTTACAATAAAAAAAAATTATTCCGCGATAGTTCGCGGGATCAAAAAAAAAAAAATTGTATGGAGAGTGGGACAAAACTCAATTACTCAGATTTTATCGAAAATAAAGTTTTATCGAAAACAGTCGATGTAAATACTCGTATGTACAAAAATCGTAAAAGGGCAACAATATTTTGTATAGACTAGTTACATTTAATATGATATTTTAAGAAAAAGGGAAAAAAGGGAAAAATGTATAAACAGGCTTCTTAAGAGAAGACTTGAAAGAACTCAAATCTGCTTATAAGACTTGGTCCAGAGTGGTCCTTAATTGTTAAAAGTTTAAATGAAAATGCTAATGCTTGAAAATTACGCTCATAGAAAAGCCAAGATTTCTTCATCTTGTATTTTGCTAAAAGTAAATTGTTTTCACTGTTTTCTTTCGCTAAATCATGAAACATACGTTTTTATTGCGTTTCCATAGCTATCCACATTTTTTTTAGAACTCAAACTTGAAATATCGCAAAAATCATAATACACTTATTTACACAAACTTTTTCCAGAAAAAAATTTTTTCAAATGTGTTGACTTTAAATGAGCCAAAGTAACATTTAATGGTGACTATTGCGTATAGAAGGAGGTTTTCCATAAAACTGAATATATTTCCCACGGAAATACATGACAGAAGTTTCTTTTTCAAGCACCAACGTTTCTGACTTTTGTGTATGGGGGCTGACCAGTGTGCATTGGTGCAATACGAAATTAAATATTACGTATACGCACGGCTGCACACAACATCAAAGCAAACTCGTAGGTAAAGGTAAAAATGAGGTCGAAATTTTTTCAAGCGTGTATTTGTGTGTGCTCGCACGTTGATTCATAACGTAAGGTGTACGCAAGGAATTCGTATTTATGATTGCATTTTGGTTGTACAAACAACAACGCTGAAAATGTAATAAGTCTCAAACAATTGGCAACAACAGAAGAGTTCAGCGTGAAAAATTATGTACATATAATTCTCATGATCCAATCTCCAAAAAAAAAAAACTACACGACCCAATGGAATTTCGTTCGATGTATTTGGCTTAGTGTTACTACGCACGTCCTCCCATCACGAGCAAGTAGCTAACAACAACAAATTGTTCCATTGAGATTGAGTTAGAAAGCGCCAAAGCTGCAGGCACGCAATAGACAGTCCAACACTGCTCAGAATAATCATCATATTGTGTACACAAACAAACAAACAAACACTTACACATTGCAAAGCAAATCTTGTTAGCAAAAGCTGAGCAATATTTTTCTTCAATTCGACGTGATGTCTGTCTACTCTTGACTTTAATGATGGTTTTACGTTTGACGTTCTTGCACTTTTTCGATCTGTTGCTGGTTGAGGAGCTCGAGCTTTTTGGTCATTTTCTTTTGCTTGCTGCACCGCTGCTATGCTGACAAACATACTTGCAGTTGGATGTTTTCATATACGCACGTAGGGATATACAAGTGAGCATTCGCATTTGGTTTGTCGTTATTTTTTCCCTCTTTTTAAAGCCCATATGACACTACATTTTTTTCTGGTATTCTACCAGGTTTTTTGTGTGAAGGAGATGGTCAAATACAGTTTTGCGTTGGTGCAAGCGAGCAAGCTATATTGAAAAAAACCAAACAAAATACCATCTAGGCGATTAAAAACCAACGAGCCAGCTTGTATTTCTGTAGGTTTTTTGGCATTCGGTCATTTTTTCTGACAATTTTTCCAATTTGACAACCATAAAATAAATTATATTTAAAATAAAAAAATATATGGAAATACAAATTTTAAATTTGCCTCTTGTAAGCTTCTGCTTTGGCCGTAAGGGTAAAGAAGAAGTCCGCAAGAAAAATTATATTGCGTACTGGCTTCCCTTTATAACACGGAATACAAAGCTATCCTGCCCTTTGGGTTTCATAACTTTTTTATTTCAGTATTTTAAATCAAATTTCCAAAAAAAAATAGTTTTTGAAATAAATATTATATTACGCTAAGCGATTTTTTGTAAACACCATAACTTTTACACCGTTATACCGATTTTCGAAAATGGGGTGTCATATGAAAGGGCTTGGCCTGTAGATGTGCAGGAAGTTTTAATTTTTTTGAAAAGGGTTGCCACCTGTTTAAAAATTTAATTGTCCTGTATAGTTTGCCCAAATAGCCCAAAGATCATAATTATTTCATAATTTATGAACACAAATGGAGGAATACCCAAAATTTCAGATAAAAAGCTTTTTTGGTTTAGGAATAATTCGCTTTTAAACTTTAAAGTGAGACTGAGAGCCTCTCACTTTAGAGGATTAGGGTTAAATACTTTTTGGTTGCTTGTTTTTCCGACAGGGTAGGAATATGATGTATTGTGGAACGATCCTCCGTCATCCCTTGTCAAGTCTCAACTTTCCACAATACATCAGATTTTTTTTCCTTTTTTTTAATGATAATTGTAATTCACAGATGCTTTTTCGAAAAAAGGAAAGTATAAATATATCACAAAAGTTCAATATAATGTTGAATGTTCCACTATATGATGGCATTGAATTGAAACTGACGTTGATGTGAGCTTCGAATCCAGAAGAGAATAGAATACACAACGCTATAAACAAGCTGTGAAATTGAAGAAGGTTTCGTAGTGAAGGTAGACGAGAAAAAGCGGGTATGAATGGAGAGAGGATGAAGTGCACTGGTTCAGGGTACCAAAAATGCCAAAAAAAGGTATTTTTTAATTTACTATTCATAGAAGAAGGAAAAAATAGCCATAATAGCCATAACTGTGAGTCCAATAGGTGTCTTTTATGACTATTAGTCAGGATCATACGATGTACGAAATGAGGCTTAATTCAGACGAACACAAACACATAAAGACATACCTTTCGAGCTTCAAAAAGTGCTCATAATGAGTGTGTACCCTCCGGTTTAGGATTGCTTTCTGACTCTCTTATGACTTCGAAAGTTTGCTGGGAATCCATTACTAAAAAGTAGTAGGTACATAGTAGAGAGGAGAATTAAAGAAGACATACAACTAGAATTTGAGTGGTTGTTTTAACACAAATTTCTCCAACTTAAATCTCTTGAACAAGTGCAATTAAAATACGTTAACAGAAATCGTTAAAATCGTATTTGGAACTGAGAAATGCTTAACATTAATACCATTAGAGATTCAAAAGTCGAGTAGCTTCTGAAATGTTTATACGTATGAGTGCACTGCAACTTTCATTAAATCGCTTTAGTAAAAAGAAAAAAAAAAACAAGTAAGGGAGCCTAAGTTCGAGTGGAATCGAACATTAGATACTCAGCTGTATGCTTTCATTGTTTGTTTGCGTTTGATAGAATCACGGTGTATTTTATATAAAGCGAGTGCTGCATAAAGTGTGCGTAACCACGCCTATTTTCAACATTTTTATCAGTCATCCAACTAAGCATATGAATATTATTCTTTGCTCAAAATTTCATTCCTTTATGACTTCCAGTTACAAAGATGTCACGTTACAAATTTCCAAAGCGTATATCCCTTTGTCTAAAAAGAGGCGGAGCCACGCCCATTTTCCAAAATTTTTATATTTTTTGTTTCCGGTCTATTGTGGAACTCATACCACAAAATTTCTATGAATTATCTCTATATTTGAGAAAGATATCGCTTAAAATGTTTTTATTAGGCCACTTTATGGTTCCCATGTATAAAAGTGGGCGTGGTCGTCAACCGATTTTGGAAATTTTTCGTCCAAACATTTGCCTAAGTAAGTATATCACGCGTACTAAATTTCATCGATATATCTTCAATGGTTTCTGAGGTATGACTCATAAAACTTTAAATATTGGCCCCTTAATAAGTGGGCGTGGCACCGCCCATTTTCCAAAATTTTTGTGATTTTTGTTTTATATCCGTAGCTGAACTCGTGCCATAAAATTTCAATGATATATCTTTATATTTGACAGAGATATCGCTTAAAATCTTTTTATTAGGCCCCTTTATAGTTCCCATATATAAAAGTGGGCGTGGCCGTTAACCGATTTTAACTATTTTCCTTCCAAACGTTTGTCTAAGTAAGTAAATCACGCGTACCAAATTTCACCGATATATCTTCAATGGTTTCTGAGTTATGACATATAAAACTTTCAAGGTTTGACCCTTAATAAGTGGGCGTGGCACCGCCCATTTTCCAAAATTTCATCAAATTTCTTCCTACGGCCCTGAGCTCAACACGTGGGTAAAATTTCATCGCTCTAGCTATATTAGTGGCTGAGATACCAAATTTCCGATTTTTTCTATATAGGAAAAGTGGGCGTGGTCATGGTCCGATTTCGCCCATTTTCAATACCAACCGTCCCAGTCTCGATACCAACTAGCATTTCAAATTTCATCAAAATATCTCAATTTTTGCGCGAGTTAGAGTGTTTACAGACGGACGGACAGACGGACGGACATGGCTCAATCGATTTCTCTTTTCACCCTGATCATTTTGATATATATAAGTCTATATCTATCTCGATTATTTCATTCTGTTACAATCCACCGTTATGTGATTAAAACTATAATACTCTGTGTACTAGTACAGCTGAGTATAAAAACACAAAAATGTTGAACTTATATTTTTATACAATAACCATTTTCAACGAAACAAAAAAAAATCTCAATATCTGAATTTATATGCAAATATCCATTAATTGGGCATAGTCCTCTTGTGCTTTTTTCAAGCATGGCGTCAAGTGCATCGTTAGTTTCTATATTTTAACAGCAAACTGTTCAATGATGAAACCGATTTCAGACTGGTACTAATGTTTATTTTTAAATAAGCAAACTTGACGCACTTTTGCACATGTACATCTATGTATCCACGCAAAACGAAAAAGCACTAAAAAATGTGATGAATGCAACAGCAATTAACTGTAAGCTGTGAATGGGAACGCCAGTCGCAACACAAACATAAATGCGCTAATTGGATTTTTTTTTTCGAAAAATGTTTTCATTAAAATGTTAAAAATGTCATGACGTAACGGCGGCTTGAGGTACAAATGCTATTTTAACACTTGCACTACACCAACACACGCATTTCTGTCTACATGTGTAGTTACCCTGCAAAAGGATTCATAAGCCGAAGCTGCAGCCTATGCGGTGAAAGTGGAATACGCTGGCAGCGCTGCTTGCTGTTACACGCTAATTCGCTCTGATACAAACGTTCTAATATTTAATTTTCTGTTATGCGCTCATGCATATCAAATAGGAAGAGAGGGAACTGAGTTATATGAGAAAACAGGGGAAAAGAGAACACAATGTGTGGGGTGCATAAAAAATTGCGTATTGTCGAAGGAAAAATTTGTCGCTTAGCAAAAATACAATCTAAGTTTTTCTGGAACTAGCATACAAGCACGTGGTTAGTTAAATGCACATGCTTATCTCATTCGGTTAATAATAATACAATGGCGCTATTATAACTCTGACGAGTTTTATGGCCGAGCTTCGCTCCCAATTCGAAGTGTACTCCTTATCTTTTGTTTTTTCGTACCAAGCTGCAGCTTGCAGTTGTGGGTGGACCTACAGTTTTATGCGGGTTCCGAACGGCGAATGCATTTTTTGTGAGAAGCTTTTACATGGCAGAAATACACTCGGGGGGTATGCCGCCCACTTCCGATACATACATGAGTATATGTATATAAATCTACAAATTTAACATTTCAACCCTACACTCAAATAAATTTTGGTATAAATTTTAAATTTTTTGGTCGATATATAGGACACGACTGAAAAATTATTATAATTTAAACTTTGAAAAGTTTAAAAGATTTTTAAACTTTTAAGATTTAGATTTTATTCCAAATTAAAAATTATTTTAAGACTTTCAAAAGATTAAAATTTAAAACTTTTTTTGGTTTAAATTAAAAAAAAAATGTCTGCTCCCAAATCCTCTTCATGCTTTTCCCTATTGTATCTTCTTTCCTATCCTATTTTCTCCTCTTCTTCCATATTGTTCTCCCCCCAACATCCCCTTAATATTTTTCCATTCACACAACGCCACACAGTCATTCATTCAAATTGTCTAATAACTATAAATGAGCTTTTTATATTATTCATTTCTCGAAAAAGCAAGTTGGAATTTCAAATCAAAAATGTCTTTGTTGAAACCAAATTTTACGACCAATGAAAGTTTAAAATTTAAACCTTAAAAGTTTAAATGAGAAAAAGTGTAAGATTTAAATCAAAAAAGTATGAAATTTATTCCAAAAATACTTTGAAATATTTGAACTTTTGTAAGTTTGAATTTTAAACCAAAAAGGAATAAGAAACTTTTAATCTTTCGAAGGTTCAAAATTTAACCCAAAAAAGGTTTTAAATTTCTTTCAAACCAAATCAAAGTTTAAACATGTAAGGAAGCCTAAGTTCGAGTGGAATCGAACATTAGATACTCAGCTGTATGCTTTCATTGTTTGTTTGCGTTTGATGGAAACACGGTGTAGGTACTTTCTATAAAGCAAGTGCTGCATAAAGTGGGCGTAGCCACGTCCATTTTCAACATTTTTATCAGTCATCCAACTAAGCATATGAATATTATTCTTTGTGCAAAATTTCACTCCTTTATGACTTTTAGTTACAAAGATGTCACGTTACAAATTCCCAAAGGGTATTCCAGAAATATCTTTGTTAAAAAGTAGGCGTGGTCATAAACCGATTTCAATAAATTTTTTCGTGTCTATTAACACAAGATATAAAAGTGTATAAACCAAGTTTCGTCATAATATCTCAATTATTTGTCGAGTTATAGGCTAAGAAATCTCGTATATTCCTGTTTCTAAAAAGAGGCGGTGCCACGCCCATTTTCCAAAATTTTTGTGGTTTTCGTTTTATGTCCGCAGTTGGACTCCTGCTATAAAATTTCAATGATATATCTTTATATTTGACAGAGATATCGCTTAAAATGTTTTTATTAGGCCACTTTATAATACCCATATTTAAAAGTGGGCGTGGTCGTCAACCGATTTCGCTAAAATTTTTAACATGTATTACCACAAGTAATAAAAGTGTACGCACCAAGTTTCGTCATTATACATCAATTATTTGTCGAGTTATGGGCTCAGAAATCTCGTATATTCCAGCTTCTAAAAAGAGGCGGTGCCACGCCCATTTTCCAAAATTTTTACGGTTTTTGTCTTATGTTCGTAGTTAGACTCCTGCCATAAAATTTTAATGATATATCTTTATATTTGACAGAGATATCGCTTAAAATGTTTTTATTAGGTCACTTTATAAGACCCATATATAAAAGTGGGCGTGGTCGTCAACCGATTTTGGAAATTTTTCGTCCAAACATTTGCCTAAGTACATATATCACGCGTACTAAATTTCATTGATATATCTTCAATGGTTTCTGAGTTATGACTCATAAAACTTTCAATATTTGCCCCTTAATAAGTGGGCGTGGCACCGCCCATTTTCCTAAATTTTTGTGCTTTTTGTTTTATGTACATAGCTGGACTCATGCCACAAAATTTCAGTGATAGATCTTTATATTTGACAGAGATATCGCTTAAAATGTTTTTATTAGGCCCCTTTATAGTTCCCATATATAAAAGTGGGCGTGGCCGTCAACCGATTTTGGCAATTTTCCGTCAAAACATTTGTTTAAGTAAGTAAATCACGCATACCAAATTTCATCGATATATCTTCAACAGTTTTTGAGTTATGACTCATAAAGCTTTCAATGTTTGCTCTTTAATAAGTGGGCGTGGCACCGCCCATTTTCCAAAATTCCATCAAATTTCTTCTTAGGGGCCTGATCTCAACACGTGGGTAAAATTTCATCACTCTAGCTATATTAGTGGCTGAGATACCAGATTTCCGATTTTTTCTATATAGGAAAAGTGGGCGTGGTCATGGTCCGATTTCGCCCATTTTCAATACCAACCGTCCCAGTGTCGATACCAACTTGCATTTCAAATTTCATCAAAATATCTCAATTTTTGCGCGAGTTAGAGTGTTTACAGACGGACGGACGGACAGACGGACAGACGGACAGACGGACGGACGGACGGACGGACATGGCTCAATCGATTTCTCTTTTCACCCTGATCATTTTGATATATATAAGTCTATATCTATCTCGATTATTTCATTCTGTTACAATCCACCAGACCTGGGCACCTTCAATTACATTTTGTAATTAATTACACCTTCAATTACAATTACATGTAATTGTAATTGCCATTTTTCAATTACCAATTACATATAATTGGTAATTGAAATTCTACAATTACAAATACATGTAATTGTAATTGAGATTTTTCAATTGCAATTACATGTAATTGGTAATTGAAAAATGGCAATTACAATTACTGTAATTGTAATTGAAGAATTTCAATTACAATTACTTGTAAATGTAATTGAAAATTTCCAATTACAAGTAATTGTAATGGAATGGCATCAATTATATTTTTCTTGGGTTTGAGAAAATTTAGTTATATAATTTGTTTTTGTTTCTATTCTTGTTCTTTTTGTTGTTGCTATTGTTTTTGTTTTTGGTTTTGTTTTTGCTTTTGTTGTTTTTGTTTTTGCTTTTGTGTTTGTTTTTGTTTTTGTTTAAGGAAAAAACAAAAACAAAGAAAATCAAAAACAAAAGCAAAAACAAAAACAAAAAAAGCAAAAACAAAAACAAAAGCAAAAGTAAAAACAAAAACAAAAGCAAAAACAAAAACAAAAACAAAAAAAAAGCAAAAACAAAAGCAAAACAAAATCAAAAACAAAAGCAAAAGCAAAAACAAAAGCAAAAACGAAAGCAAAAGCAAACACAAAAACAAAAAAAGCAAAAGCAAAAACAAAAACTATAACAAAAAGAACAAGAATAGAAACAAAAACAAATTGTATAACTAAATTTTCTCAAACCCAAGAAAAATGTAATTGGTGTGATTCCATTACAATTACTTGTAATTGGAGATTTTCAATTACATTTGCAAATAATTGTAATTGAAAATTTTCAATTACAATTACATGTAATTGTAATTGAAAAATATCAATTACCAATTACATGTAATTGTAATTGAAAAACCTCAATTACAATTACAAGTAATTGTAATTGAAAAATTTCAATTACCAATTAATGTAATTGTAATTGAAAAAAAATGTAATTGAGGATGCCCAGGTCTGCAATCCACCGTTATGTGATTAAAACTATAATACTCTGTGTACTAGTACAGCTGAGTATAAAAATATTCCAATATTTATAACAGTGTAACAGATTTTTTTTAACACGCTTTTATTAGTTTCACCTGTATGTATGTATGTATGTATGTATGTATGTATGTATGTATGTATGTATGTATGTATGTATGTATGTATGTATGTATATATGTAACTTCATCCCATCCTAAAAGTTGTAAACATTTAACTAAATTAACTAAATTATTATATCTTTCAAACATTCACTTTTTTGTGTTCTCTTTATTATTTCTATTCTCCTCCGGATTCGAAACATGACATCAACAGCCCAACGGCATCATATAGTAGGACATTCAACATTATATTTTATGCTTCATTGCGGCTTTTATGTTACCTTTCTTCAAAATAGCCTCAATGAATATCAATTCACTCCCGTATACACGCCAATAAGTAACAAGCTTGCAGGGTACGGAAAAACTCACTCACGAACGCTCAAAAATACATTCTACTCAAATCACAAACAAATGTTCAAAGAAAAACGTATAACCACTCAAATAGCGAGCGAACTAACGCACAACAGCCAGCGATCGCTCATAGCGATGGCGATAAACTCAATGCATAAATTCACTCAAAAAATGAAGCTTGTAGCTTTCTGTTTTGGGTTTGTTGTATTTGCAATGAAATCAGCCGCATGTACAATGTACATACATACATACGTATGCAGAGCAAGAACTGGTTTTGTGTTTTCTGTAACAAGCTTTCTGTTTTGTCGTTGTTGTGTTTGCAATAAAAACAATCGCATGTACATACATATGTATGCAAAGCAAGAACTGGTTTTGTTTGTAATTCATTTAATAGTAAGTTCTGAATTAACGAAAAGGAACCCTAATTACATTTTTATACAATGTTTTGTAAACGTGAGGTGAAAAAAATTTCTCTAAAAAAAAAAAATAAAAAAAAAAATAAAAAAAAAAATGCGCCACTCGGGACTCGAACCTGAGCTCCTTGGTCCATAGGCAGCATACCTCACCATTACGCTACAAACGTATTCGGAGCTTTATTGTCTAAATTCGAATTTATTCAATCAGGTTTCTTTTTTTTTTTGTTCTTTTCAAATGCTTCACCTCAACTTCTCTTCACTTTCTGATTGAAATATAACAAAACTTTTGGGAAATTTTGTATTTCCAAACTAGTTTGGAAAACCTTGAATAAAAGGGTTTGGAAAATATTGCATAATAAACTAGTTTACTTCACTGCATATTGGGACTTTTGGTAAAAGTTATAAATACATACATATGTATGTAGATCTATTTCGGAGAACACCACATCCCATCAGACTTCTTTTTACTTTTATTCTTGCGTCCGCATAAAACGTCCTTTAATGAAAAATTTCACTAAAAATTCAAAAATAAATAATAGCTTAAAAAACTAAAAAACACGCTTTAATCTTAAAAATCGTACTAAAAATTGAGAAATAATTTAATTAGAAACAAAATGATGAACGAAAATATAAGTATTTAAGGAAAAGCGTGGGGCTGCTCAATAATATTTGAACATGAAAATATTCGATTCGTACAACTAGTACAAAAATATACCCAGTTGCGAAATTAAAGAGTACGATATATGAAGTGTTTTTTAGTTTTTTAAGCTATTATTTATTTTATTCTTAAGTAAGCCGCAACACTTAAGTTGCGCACAATATGTGAATTCTGCAGCTAAACAAAAACACCTTTTTATTATTACTTATTATAAGGTATTAGAACTCCATATAATTCCTTATTATAAGAAATGATTCAGGTCTAATACCGTATGGAGAATAAACCTTATTATAAGGTATATAAACACCACATAAGTACTTGTTAGACGGAATTATCTAAGCTTTATTTCCATGGCATATTAATAATAATATAATACAATGGCGCTATTATAACTCTGACGAGTTTTATGGCCGAGCTTCTCTCCCAATTCGAGGTGTGCTCCTTTTTGTTTTTCCTACTAATTGGGTGGACCTACAGTTTTATGCCGGCTCCGAACGGCGAATGCATTTTTTGTGAGAAGCTTTTTCATGGCAGAAATACTCTCGGAGGGTATGCCGCCTACTGCCGAGAGGTGACCGCTGCTCTTAAAAAACCCAATAATTGGATTTTTACTAATTAGAAAAATTTGTTTGGCTCGGACCGTGGTTTGAACCCGAGACCTCTGGCATAGCAGGCGAGCACTCTACCCACTGCACCACAGCGACCACCATGGCATATTAGCTTTGAGAATAAGATTTCCTCTCAGATCGAGACAGAGAGAGAGAGAGAGAGAGAGAGAGAGAGAGAGAGAGAGAGAAAGAGAGAGAGTAGCCCTTAAAGCCTGATAACACCAACACAGGAAAATCAGCCTTATTATAGGCCCTTACCCACGCAACTTTTGGTCGCTTAGAATTTTCAGGCATTATTTCTTATGCCTTTAAATCTTCTGGATTAAACCTTAAATAAGTCATACATTTTTTGGAGGAACTTGCACTACATCACACACGCATTTGTAAATGTGCAGCTGGATGCAAAAATTTGTGCAGATATAGTTGAAAATGTACATACATACATGCATCCATATGTACATAAAATTTCATATACATCACCTAAAAATATTCCCTCCTACGTGCGTGCGTAGCATTAAATTGCAAGCAAATGCCGACCAAAATGCAAAGAAAAAGTATAAAATTTACGCTTGTTGTTTCAGGTGTAGGTTTCTCAGTAATACGTGCCCAAACTACCCACATGATAGCACGTCTTCACATAACGTCTTTCGTACTTTTTACCGTTGTTCGCTTGCTCATTCGTTTTTCGCTCTCTCGTTCGTTTAATGCTCTCTCATTCGTTGTTCGCTTTCTCATCCGTTGTTCGCTCTCTCATTCGTTGCTCAATCTCTCATTCGTTGTTCAATCTCAAATCCAATGCCGAATGACGATTCATTCATTCTGAAAAAGCTCACCAATGACGGTAAAATCGATGCCTTTTCTAATTTTCTATCGCACAGCTGTCGAAAACTGACAAACAGTCCATACCAAAAACTCCAAAAATAAGCAAAAATGCATATTGAATGAATGAATTAATAAGCTCTGCTGTTATATTATATTTTTATTGTTATATTATATATTTTTTTTTTTTTAGAAACTAGAAAAAAACTTTTTAATCATGGATGTAACTACAGCTGTTTCACCTTAGATCCCTCTAAGACTCATCAGGTTACTTTTGCTTCTGCCAAGACTCGAACTTGCGCACCTTGCAGTACAATAACTACAGTTCTAACCGCTGAGCTATTGCCTGCCTTCGACATCTGATAGAAAATTTGTTGCTAGTTTCTTTCCTACTATAATTCGTTTCTAACTTATGCACATACATATGTACATATTTACATATTATTGTATGATTAAACATAAGTAGCGAATAAAGTGTAGGGATGTTCAAATGAACTTAATTTTTTATTTTAATTTATTTAATTTAACGAGCACAGGCCCAGGTTATATTTGTACTGCAAGGTGCGCAAGTTCGAGTCTTGGCAGAAGCAAAAGTAACCTGATGAGTCTTAGAGGGATCTAAGGTGAAACAGCTGTAGTTACATCCATGCTTAAAAAGTTTTTTTCTAGTTTCTAAAAAATAAAAAATAAAATATAACCTGGGCCTGTGCTCGTTAAATTAAATAAAATATTATATTTTTATTTAACTTACACTTTGCACACATCGTAAATTTTCAGTTTTAATTTTTACCGGATATAAATTCAACTACATTAAAGAAGAACAAGAATGAGAGATGTCAAACTGAACGACGATCAGCTACGTGGAGACGAGTTAGTTCTCGGCGAGATTATTCGTGTGCGAATTACGTTATGCGGAGACAGGCTTTAATATACGTAAGTAGATATAGAAGTGAGTGTGTACGTCTCTCTGTATTTGCGTGTCTTTTAATTAAGCGTTTGCTACGGATTAACGAATTAAATCATTTTGTCGCTAAAACTTCAACAAAGTTTCGTTGCAACTTTCTTGGCATCGTGTTTCAGTATTTTCTTGCTTGTTTAATTATTTCTAATTTATAGCGCTGCTGTTCATAGTCACAAATGAGAATAAAAAAATTGGAAAAGAAATGGACAAACGTGTGATGAAAATGGCTGATTGCTAACAAGTATCCACCTAGGCAGGTGAATGTTTTAGTCAGTAACTGTGTGTATTCGAGATTTGAGCGAACGTGTCGTATAAATTGCTATTCTGTTTGTTTATACGACAAAAACTTTGTTTTGATTTTTGTTTTTATTGTTAGATACATACATTCTTTTTATACTCAGCTGTACTAGTACACAGAGTATTATAGTTTTAATCACATAACGGTGGATTGTAACAGAATGAAATAATCGAGATAGATATAGACTTATATATATCAAAATGATCAGGGTGAAAAGAGAAATCGATTGAGCCATGTCCGTCCGTCCGTCCGTCCGTCCGTCCGTCCGTCCGTCCGTCCGTCCGTCTGTCCGTCCGTCCGTCCGTCCGTCCGTCTGTAAACACTCTAACTCGCGCAAAAATTGAGATATTTTGATGAAATTTGGAACGCAAGTTGGTATCGAGACTGGGACGGTTGGTATTGAAAATGGGCGAAATCGGACCATGACCACGCCCACTTTTCCTATATAGAAAAAATCGGAAATTTGGTATCTCAGCCACTAATATAGCTAGAGTTTTAAAATTTTACCCACGTATTGAGCTCGGGCCCTTATGAAGAAATTTGATGAAGTTTTGGAAAATGGGCGGTGCCACGCCCACTTATTAAGGGTCAAACATTGAAAGTTTTATATGTCATAACTCAGAAACCGTTGAAGATATATCGATGAAATTTGGTACGCGTAATTTGCTTACATAGACAAATGTTTTGACGAAAAATTATCAAAATCGGTTTACGGCCACGCCCACTTTTATATATGTGTATTATAAAGTGACCTAATAAAACCATTTTAAGCGATATCTCTGTCAAATATAAAGATCTATCATTGAAATTTTGTCGCATGAGTCCAACTATGGACATAAAACAAAAAACACAAAAATTTTGGAATATGGGCGGTGCCACGCCCACTTATTAAGGGGCAGACATTGAAAGTTTTATGAGTCATAACTCAGAAACCGTTGAAGATATATCGATGAAATTCGGTACGCGTAATATAATTACTTAGTCAAATGTTTTGGCGAAAAATTATCAAAATCGGTTGACGGCCACGCCCACTTTTATATATAGGAAATATAAGGGGGCCTAATAAAAACATTTTAAGCGATATCTCTGTCAAATATAAAGATCAATCACTGAGATTTTGTGGCAGGAGTCCAACTATGGACATAAAACAAAAACTACAAAAATTTTGGAAAATGGGCGGTGCCACGCCCACTTATTAAGGAGCGAATATTGAAAGTTTAATAAGCCATAACTCAGAAACCGTTAAAGATATATCGATGAAATCTGGTACGCGTGATATATTTACTTAGCCAAATGTGTGGACGAAAAATTACCAAAATCGGTTGACGACCGCGCCCACTTTTATATATGTGTATTATAAAGTGACCTAATAAAACCATTTTAAGCGATATCTATGTGAAATATAAAGATAATTCATTGAAATTTTGTGACATGAGTTTTACAATAGACCGGAAACAAAAAATAAAAAAGTTTGGAAAATGGGCGTGGCACCGCCTCTTTTTAGACAAAGGGATATATGAGATTTCTTAGCCTTTAACTCGACAAATAATTGAGATATTATGACGAAACTTGGTTTATACACTTTTATAACATGTGTTAATAGACACGCAAAAATGTATTGAAATCGGTTTATGACCACGCCTACTTTTTAACAAAGATATTTCTGGAACACCCTTTTGGAATTTGTAACGTGAAGTCTTTGTAACTAAAAGTCATAGAGGGATGAAATTTTGCACTAACAATAATATTTGTATGCTTATTTGGATGATTGATATAAATTTTGAAAATGGGCGTGGCTGCGCCCTGTTTATGCAGCACTCGTTTCATATAAAATACACCCTATATCGAACAAACGCAAACAAACAATGAAAGCATACAGCTGAGTATCTAATGTTCGATTGCACTCGAACTTAGGCTTCCTTACTTGTTTCTAATAAATCTTTCCATAAAAATAATAATAAAATTATAAATTAAACTTAATCCGGCTATGTACATACATAGGTAACTTTTCATTTCCCCACTCATGAAAGGTATGAAGTCTTCGGTACGGCCGAAGACAGCCACGCTTTTACTTGTTTTTTTTTTATAAGGAAAAAATGTATGTGAAAAATTAATATTTTTGGTAGAAGTTATAAATACATATGTATGTAGATCTATTTCGGAGATCACCACATCCCTTCATCAGACTTCTTTTTATACTCAGCTGTACTAGTACACAGAGTATTATAATTTTGATTTCATAACGGTGGATTGTAACATAATGAAATAATCGAGATAGATATGGACTTATATATATCAAAATGATCAGGGTGAAAAGAGAAATCGATTGAGCCATGTCCGTCCGTCCGTCCGTCCGTCCGTCCGTCCGTCCGTCCGTCCGTCCGTCCGTCCGTCCGTCCGTCCGTACGCACGATAACTCGCGTAAAAATTGAGATATTTTGATGAAATTTGAAATGCAAGTTGGTATCGAGACTGGGACGGTTGGTATTGAAAATGGGCGAAATCGGACCATGACCACGCCCACTTTTCCTATATAGAAAAAATCGGATATTTGGTATCTCAGCCACTACTATAGCTAGAGTGATAAAATTTTACCCACGTATTGAGCTCAGGGCCTTATGAAGAAATTTGATGAAGTTTTGGAAAATGGGCGGTGCCACGCCCACTTATTAAGGGGCAAACATTGAAAGTTTTATATGTCATTACTCAGCAACCGTTGAAGATATATCGATGAAATTTGGTATCCGTAATTTGCTTACTTAGACAAATGTTTTGACGAAAAATTATCAAAATCGGTGGACGGCCACGCCCACTTTTATATATGGGAACTATAAAGGGGCCTAATAAAAACATTTTAAGCGATATCTCTGTCAAATATAAAGATCTATCACTGAAATTTTGTGGTAGGAGTCCAACTACGGACATAAAACAAAAAATACAAAAATTTTTGAAAATGGGCGGTGCCACGCCCACTTATTAAGGGTCAAACATTGAAAGTTTTATATGTCATAACTCAGAAACCGTTAAAGATATATCGATGAAATTTGGTACGCGTAATATATTTACTTAGCCAAATGTGTGGACGAAAAATTATCAAAATCGGTGGACGGCCACGCCCACTTTTATATATGGGAACTATAAAGGGGCCTAATAAAAACATTTTAAGCGATATCTCTGTCAAATATAAAGATCTATCACTAAAATTTTGTGGCAGGAGTCCAAAGACGGACATAAAACAAAAAGTACAAAAATTTTGGAAAATGGGCGGTGCCACGCCCACTTATTAAGGGTCAAACATTGAAAGTTTTATATGTCATAACTCAGAAACCGTTGAAGATATATCGATGAAATTTGATATGCGTAATTTTCTTACTTAGGCAAATGTTTTTGCGAAAAATTATCAAAATCGGTTGACGGCCACGCCCACTTTTATATATGGGAACTATAAAGGGGCCTAATAAAAACATTTTAAACGATATCTCTGTCAAATATAAAGATCTATCACTGAAATTTTGTGGCAGGAGTCCAACTAGGGACATAAAACAAAAAATATAAAAATTTTGGAAAATGGGCGGTGCCACGCCCACTTATTAAGGGGCAAATATTGAAAGTTTTATAAGCCATAACTCAGAACCGTTAAAGATATATCGATGAAATTTGGTACGCGTGATATATTTGCTTAGCCAAATGTGTGGACGAAAGATTACCAAAATCGGTTGACGACCACGCCCACTTTTATATATGGGTATTATAAAGTGACCTTATAAAAACATTTTAAGCGATATCTCTGTCAAATATAAAGATCTATCACTGAAATTTTGTGACATGAGTTCTACAATAGACCGGAAACAAAAAATAAAAAAAGTTTATAAAATGGGCGTGGCACCGCCTCTTTTTATACAAAGAAATCTACGAGCCTATTACTCGACAAATAACTGAGATATTATGACGAAACTTGGTTTATACACTTTTATAACTTGTGTTAATAGACACGCAAAAATGTATTGAAATCGGTTTATGACCACGCCTACTTTTTAACAAAGATATTTCTGGAACACCCTTTTGGAATTTGTAACGTGAAGCCTTTGTAACTAAAAGTCATAGAGGGATGCAATTTTGCACTAACAATAATATTTATATGCTTATTTGGATGATTGATACAAAGTTTGAAAATGGGCGTGGCTGCGCCCTGTTTATGCAGCACTCGTTTCATATAAAATACACCCTATATCGAACAAACGCAAACAAACAATGAAAGCATACAGCTGAGTATCTAATGTTCGATTCCACTCGAACTTAGGCTTCCTTACTTGTTTGTAATTTTTTTGCCTCTCCCAAAAGAAAGCAAGGAAAAATTTGAAAATAAGTTTCAATTAATGGCGTTTAACTAAACAAGCATTGCACTTTGTTGAATTTTAATTGCCTAAATGAAGAAGAAAAGGAAATACAGCATGCTTCTTCACCTTCCTCTTCCTTGCAAAAAAATATAAGACTTATAATAGGCTTATTTCATACTGATAAGGCTCTAAAATAAGGACTTGAATTTCTAGAGAGCTGCAGTCTTTTTGAAATGAGCCTTATAACAAACCTAGCGGTTAGCAACTTCACTATCATCGAGAGATTCTCGATTCGAATCCCAGTAAAATCTTTCAGATTTTTTTTTTAATTTAATTTTTTTAACAATTAGTGTACAAAGCAAAAGACATAGAGAAAATATAAAAAAACATAGAGAAAAATAAAACAACAAGAAAACAAGTAAGGAAGCCTAAGTTCGAGTGCAATCGAACATTAGATACTCAGCTGTATGCTTTCATTGTTTGTTTGCGTTTGTTCGATATAGGGTGTATTTTATATGAAACGAGTGCTGCATAAACAGGGCGCAGCCACGCCCATTTTCAAAATTTATATCAATCATCCAAATAAGCATACAAATATTATTGTTAGTGCAAAATTTCATCCCTCTATGACTTTTAGTTACAAAGACTTCACGTTACAAATTCCAAAAGGGTGTTCCAGAAATATCTTTGTTAAAAAGTAGGCGTGGTCATAAACCGATTTCAATACATTTTTGCGTGTCTATTAACACATGTTATAAAAGTGTATAAACCAAGTTTCGTCATAATATCTCAATTATTTGTCGAGTTAAAGGCTAAGAAATCTCATATATCCCTTTGTCTAAAAAGAGGCGGTGCCACGCCCATTTTCCAAACTTTTTTATTTTTTGTTTCCGGTCTATTGTAAAACTCATGTCACAAAATTTCAATGAATTATCTTTATATTTCACATAGATATCGCTTAAAATGGTTTTATTAGGTCACTTTATAATACACATATATAAAAGTGGGCGCGGTCGTCAACCGATTTTGGTAATTTTTCGTCCACACATTTGGCTAAGTAAATATATCACGCGTACCAGATTTCATCGATATATCTTTAACGGTTTCTGAGTTATGGCTTATTAAACTTTCAATATTCGCTCCTTAATAAGTGGGCGTGGCACCGCCCATTTTCCAAAATTTTTGTAGTTTTTGTTTTATGTCCATAGTTGGACTCCTGCCACAAAATCTCAGTGATTGATCTTTATATTTGACAGAGATATCGCTTAAAATGTTTTTATTAGGCCCCCTTATATTTCCTATATATAAAAGTGGGCGTGGCCGTCAACCGATTTTGATAATTTTTCGCCAAAACATTTTACTAAGTAATTATATTACGCGTACCGAATTTCATCGATATATCTTCAACGGTTTCTGAGTTATGACTCATAAAACTTTCAATGTCTGCCCCTTAATAAGTGGGCGTGGCACCGCCCATATTCCAAAATTTTTGTGTTTTTTGTTTTATGTCCATAGTTGGACTCATGCGACAAAATTTCAATGATAGATCTTTATATTTGACAGAGATATCGCTTAAAATGGTTTTATTAGGTCACTTTATAATACACATATATAAAAGTGGGCGTGGCCGTAAACCGATTTTGATAATTTTTCGTCAAAACATTTGTCTATGTAAGCAAATTACGCGTACCAAATTTCATCGATATATCTTCAACGGTTTCTGAGTTATGACATATAAAACTTTCAATGTTTGACCCTTAATAAGTGGGCGTGGCACCGCCCATTTTCCAAAACTTCATCAAATTTCTTCATAAGGGCCCGAGCTCAATACGTGGGTAAAATTTTAAAACTCTAGCTATATTAGTGGCTGAGATACCAAATTTCCGATTTTTTCTATATAGGAAAAGTGGGCGTGGTCATGGTCCGATTTCGCCCATTTTCAATACCAACCGTCCCAGTCTCGATACCAACTTGCGTTCCAAATTTCATCAAAATATCTCAATTTTTGCGCGAGTTAGAGTGTTTACAGACGGACGGACGGACGGACGGACGGACAGACGGACGGACGGACGGACGGACGGACGGACGGACGGACATGGCTCAATCGATTTCTCTTTTCACCCTGATCATTTTGATATATATAAGTCTATATCTATCTCGATTATTTCATTCTGTTACAATCCACCGTTATGTGATTAAAACTATAATACTCTGTGTACTAGTACAGCTGAGTATAAAAAGACTTACTTCGCGCAGAACACGACCGAGACCATTGTTGTGGTTTTAGTTTACTTTTCGACGAAGTTTAGTTCATATATGTACAACGGCTTCCATAAAAGATAAGGGAATTTATACTTAGGTCCCAAAGAACCTAATGAAATTTTAATATGTAAAAGACAAACATTTTTTCCATGAACAAGGCAGATGACCACATAACATAAAGAATTATAACATTTGTTTCTATTTAGAGAAAATTAAGTTTTAAAACGTTTGAAGCAGTTCGAGTGAGCGCATGACAACAAGCAATACTGCTTATTTATTCCTTATTCCTTAAACATTTTCTGGAGGGTTTTAAGTTTTAAAACGTTTGAAGCAGTTCGAGTGAGCGCATGACAACAAGCAATACTGCTTATATATTCCTTATTCCTTAAACATTTTCGGGAGGTTTTCCTGCATACATATGTGTACATATTTATTGAATACCCTGCAAAAGGTGCGACTAATCTGGGATGTATCCAGGATCACTCGAAAGGGAGCGAGGGGGGCTTAGAATATATCCGTGGTAAGGAATGCCTGTCGTAAGAGGCGACTAAAATCACCCGCGGGCGTTATTTCCCAAAAAAGGGAATAACACCCGCGGGCGTTTTTTCCTTTCTTGAAAAAGAAATAATTCCCGCGGGCGTTATTTCGTTTTATCCACGGGCTTTATTTCTCTTTCGGAAGGGCAATTAAGCCCGCAGACGGGCTTTTTTTTAATTATGGTGTATTAGGGAAAAAATCGCCGCAGGCGAAAAATTGGAATAAAAAATCGCGCGATTTTTAATTCCAATTTTTTTTTTTTAAATATGGTGTATTATTATTCTCGCGATTTTTAATTCCAATTTTTCGTTTT